>CAJQUW010008477.1:0-72500 GCA_907163375.1 Prostheceraeus crozeri | reverse complement strand
GGCTTAGTACTTTTCGTTTAATCAGAGAAAACATACAAAATTTCATTTTAGCCAAAAACTGCAATCTGCGTCCCATTGGATTTACATGTGTTTTTCTTTGATCCTGTCTGGCAAGAAGAGGAACTCACTAGAACTCGGCAGACGTGCCGATTCGTAGTAGGCATAGGGTGTACATCATTCTGTGAAAGTCTCATTTTCGGCCTCGTTCCCTGCAGAAACTCGTTCTGGCTGCCGGACTAAACTTGCTAATTGCAAATCTCAAACTTAGAGATATGATTATGAAAACACGACTTACCGTCCTATGCACAATTCAATGCAACAACAAGTAGGGGATATTTCCCAACTTTGCAATTTATTGCATGACAAGATCGTCTGTCGAAAAATTAACTCTGTTCCCAAAACAAGCGGTCATGCGGCAAGTGTTCACCCACATCAAAGGCACGAAGCCAAAGACCTGCTAGAAATCAGGAGTGCATCGGTCTGCACACACTCAATACTCACCAAGATGAGCTCTCCTCAGGCGAACAGACACCAACACAGGACCTTCTGCACCTCCGTACCGGGCGGTGGTACCTCCCCACGGGGACAGACTCCAACCCACGACCTCCTGCACCTCCGTACCGGGCGGTGGAACCTCTCCACGGGGACAGACTCCAACACAGGACCTCCTGCACCTCCGTACCGGGCGGTGGAACCTCCCCACGGGGACAGACTCCAACACAGGACCTCCTGCACCTCCGTACCGGGCGGTGGAACCTCCCCACGCGGACAGACTCCAACCCACGACCTCCTGCACCTCCCCACGGGGACAGACTCCAACACACGACCTCCTGCACCTCCGTACCGGGCGGTGGAACCTCCCCACGGGGACAGACTCCAACCCACGACCTCCTGCACCTCCGTACCGGGCGGTGGAACCTCCCCACGGGGACAGACTCCAACCCACGACCTCCTGCACCTCCGTACCGGGCGGTGGAACCTCCCCACGGGGACAGACTCCAACCCACGAACTCCTGCACCTCCGTACCGGGCGGTGGAACCTCCCCACGGGGAAAGACTCCAACCCACGACCTCCTGCACCTCCGTACCGGGCGGTGGAACCTCCCCACGCGGACAGACTCCAACCCACGACCTCCTGCACCTCCGTACCGGGCGGTGGAACCTCCCCACGGGGACAGACTCCAACCCACGACCTCCTGCACCTCGTACCGGGCGGTGGAACCTCCCCAAGGGGACAGACTCCAACACCGGACCTCCTGCACCTCCGTACCGGGGCGCGTTGGAAACCTCCCCACGCGTACAGACTCCAACCCACGACCTCCTGCACCTCCGTACCGGGCGGTGGAACCTCCCCACGCGGACAGACTCCAACACAGGACCTCCTGAACCTCCGTACCGGGCGGTGGAACCTCCCCACGCGGACAGACTCCAACACAGGACCTCCTGCACCTCCGTACCGGGCGGTGGAACCTCCCCACGGGGACAGACTCCAACCCACGACCTCCTGCACCTCCGTACCGGGCGGTGGAACCTCCCCACGGGGACAGACTCCAACCCACGACCTCCTGCACCTCCGTACCGGGCGGTGGAACCTCCCCACGCGGACAGACTCCAACCCACGACCTCCTGCACCTCCGTACCGGGCGGTGGAACCTCCCCACGGGAACAGACTCCAACACAGGACCTCCTGCACCTCCGTACCGGGCGGTGGAACCTCTCCACGGGGACAGACTCCAACACACGACCTCCTGCACCTCCGTACCGGGCGGTGGAACCTCTCCACGGGGACAGACTCCAACACACGACCTCCTGCACCTCCGTACCGGGCGGTGGAACCTCCCCACGGGGACAGACTCCAACCCACGACCTCCTGCACCTCCGTACCGGGCGGTGGAACCTCCCCACGGGGACAGACTCCAACACAGGACCTCCTGCACCTCCGTACCGGGCGGTGGAACCTCCCCACGGGGACAGACTCCAACCCACGACCTCCTGCACCTCCGTACCGGGCGGTGGAACCTCCCCACGGGGACAGACTCCAACCCACGACCTCCTGCACCTCCGTACCGGGCGGTGGAACCTCCCCACGGGGACAGACTCCAACACAGGACCTCCTGCATCTCCGTACCAAAGTGCCGTCGTTAACCAGCTGAGCTATTCTGCTACTTGTCATTGTCATGTGTTGTAAATCTTGCATTAAATGACCTGTTATTCATTGCTGCAGCTTCTCGTCAATCGCAGCTAACTCAGTGTGTTTTGAAGAATTTGAAATTGGATCACTTCGAATGATTGGTGCAGAGCCCTGCCAGAGAGTGACTTTGAGGAAAAGTCCATCCGTGGCTCTAACGAAGAAAGTCGGGTAGTGTCTTCTGTCTGCTGTAAGTTGAGCTAGTGAAATCATCTCCGACAGCAGTTACCAAGTTAGCTTTTTGCGGGAAGCGCCGTGGAACTGAGATAGCTGCCAATACCATTTGTTCAGCACCATTTGTCAATTGTCGAGCATTTGCGTAGGAACTGTCTTCAAATCTGAAGTTTGATTCGAAACTTTTTGGAAATTAGGACCCTTTGAGATGAGAATTTGAGGACTAAGAAGAGAAAGATCTTTAACTCGCAAAGGCAAGTTGAATGTGACTGTTATTCACATCTCTCCTGAAAGTTCTCATGAATCTCCCATCAACAGTCTTTGTCTCCTGACGTCATTATCATCCATACCCAGGAGAACTCGCACTGTGCAAGCTCTCAAGCTCATAATTTCATAGTACACGAAGGAAAACCATGATGACATACACGCGATCTATCAACAATGACTTTCAGAGAATATTCTCCTGGACCATATGTAATTGAGTGGTTTTCGAGAATTATGAGACACTTTTTACTACAGCAACAATCAATATCGAATCATTAGGCTTCCACATCGTCTTACACTTCTATGTTGAAGAAATTTCAAAATGCGATAAACATCACTTCTCACATTCATCTACATTATAATACTACTGATAGGAAGTGACCATAAGTAGCATTTCTCGGTGGGAGTTGCTTGCCACTCTACAGGTGCTTCACCACACGTCAACTTACCCTGGTCGCTGATGAATCCGACGAAGTAGGAAGCACACAACGGATTGTTCTTGGTTCACCGTAGATTGTAATGTCGGAAGCAGTTCCGGTGATGTGTGGATATTCCAGTCGTGGTCAAGTAAAGCAGCAAGGTAGCGTGTCGAACTCTCATGCTTCTGTAACTGCTCTTCAACCAAGCCTTTCAGACCCGATTCCTGCGGAGAAAAAACATTTGTTATCACTCCACGACTTCAATGCTTAGGTCTGCAAATATGCAGTGTGACAGTGCGCGTGCACCCAGTCTTCCCATGAGGTTCCCGAGATCCGACCAGTCGATATCTGTGGCTGTGAGATATGCATCCGACCAGTCGATATATGTGTCTGCAAGACATTCATCCGACCAGTCAATATCTGTGGCTGTGAGACATGCATCCGACCAGTCGATATCTGTGTCTGCAAGACATTCATCCAACCAGTCAATATCTGTTGGTGTGAGATATGCATTCGGCCAGTCGATATCTGTGTCTGCAAGACATTCATCCGACCAGTCGATATCTGTAGTTGTGAGATATGCATCCGACCAGTCGATATCTGTGTCTGCAAGACATTCATCCGACCAGTCGATATCTGTAGTTGTGAGACATGCATCCGACCAGTCGATATCTGTGTCTGCAAGACATTCATCCGACCAGTCGATATCTGTGGGGTGAGACATTCATCCGGCCAGTCCATATCTATTGCCGTGACACACGCATCCGATTAGTCGCTTCACGATTCTTTTTCGACAATTTCTCCGTTTCAATTTGATAATTTTCCACAAAAATACGTCATATATCCAAATTGCAGCAAACAAACACTTCTTGGAACAAACACTCAGGCTCCATGTTGTAAAAGAAATGCCATACCAAGATATCGAACTCTGAAAGACATCTTGGAACCTGGGTGTGGGAACCCTGCGCTGCGCTGTTAAACAAGAAGCTCGACTAAGGCCTTGAAAATGAACAGTTTGAATTACCTGTTTCGTGATTGGATAATGAATTTTGTCCTTGGATCGCCGGACAGTTCCGTATATCAGATCTGCATGACTTGATCTTTTGCTTCCGTTTGTTGATGATCTTCGGAAAAGTCTGAAGAAGCTCACAGTATTTTTATCCTTGTGTGGAGAGGCGGATGAGTCCATCCGAACTGTGTGTGATCAGAGTTGTAAATCTGAAAAACGAAAAAAAGACAAGTTATTGGAAGGTATTTAGCAATGAGATAACTTTGCACCCCCTTCCAGCTACATAACACAATGAGGAACTGCGGCACGATTGGGAGTGAGGCAATGTCAGATTTCTTTGAACGAGTGCGTGCATGTCAGCTATCTATCATTTACGAAGACCAGTAGAGTGACGGAGGCATTTAGACAATCACTTCTAGGTCACTAGTGCTTGATTCTTGTGCAGCAAAGTATGGGTGTCTACAAATTTTCTCAAATTAAATGGAAGTTTCTTAGTTCAGTCGTTTCATCGCAATTACAACAATATCAAATGATCATGGAAAGTACATTAATATAACATTATGAAGGCCCACGTCACTACTGGGGGCGTGGACGGTGCTGACACAGTCAGACTTTAATCTGGAGCGCTGTGATCTTTTAGTCCCTTCCTGCCGACCTCCCATGAAACTTACGGGGTTCGACCTCTGGACGGAAAGATGGCCAGGCCAAGCACTTAACCCCCGTGCCACGGAAACCACCAATTATATGTAATTAGTATGTATGCATATGAGCACATTTCCGAATGACATTACGAACTGAATAGTGATAAAGTTACATTCACGAAAATTCATTGAAGACTGTCAAATTTCATCATTTTATATTGTTGGGAAATTTTACTCTATGAGCTATGGGATTCGTGTGCAACATATCATGATTTTCCTGTAGCTATGAGGAAATTATCTCATTATTTCATGGTGTCACAACTCACATTTGAAAACAGCTATGTTAATAATTGACAAATTTGAAGAGCAAATAGATTCAAGACTCATGATCAAGTCATCGGATTGTAGAGGATATCGTCCAAATTCTTGTGGCAATAATGTATCAGGCTATTAGGATGGTAATGCAAATCTTCTTATCAAATATAGAATTTTATCAAAACGATCTGAACTATACATTCAAAGACAGACACGCCCTTTCCTTAAATAAAAAGCTGCACAAATAAGAAATCTAAATTCACATCACTTGAACACGTCATTCTGCATCTCTGTTTGAACTGGTGGTTCTGAATTATGGAAACCGATGAAGCATTTTACATGAAAACATGCCAATGTCAGACCATAATTATTCAGAACACAAAAAGATCCTGTTTTCCTAAAATATTTCACAAGAATGCAATACAATCACATACTCTCACTAAGATAAAGTAAATCAGCAAGAAATGTTAAGAATCATTGAAGCTGCTAATAAATGTACCATTAGGAATGCACAAATTCACATTAAAATGTGTTTGAAAATCGATATAACACATGTTTGGTGATGTAAATCGAATAATTAAATATCAAGTTGGATCCCCAGTTGAAAAATGGAAAAAGACCTGAATAATAGTTGCCATTCCATCTAATATCAGGAAATATCAGCACGACTAGTTCACGTCTCTCAACATCGACACAACTCCCTATTTAAAGTTGCAGCCATAACCGGGTAAATTTGAGATCTGCAATTAGCTAGTTATGAAAATGGCATGACAAGTACCGATATTACTTTGACAACGACATGAACGAGAGAATCAGCTCTGATAAAAATTCATTGCGGAGACACTGTTGAAAATTAGCTTATTTTATGCCGTTAATTGGAGATATTTTTCATGTAATTGACAAATCTTCGGGATACTGCACATTCAATGAAAGTCATTTTGACTGGACTTTCCCGGGAAAACAGAAATTTCCGGGCTCTTCGTTAAAAAATTGTTTCAATACCACGACGGGCCTTCGGCGTCCTGCGCCTTCTGAAGTCAATGTTAGGGTCACCAACCCTTGTGTTATAAAGAAACATGAGTGATATTAAGAATGCTGTATGTAGAAGAAGACAAGTATGCTGCTTGTCCAATGTGAGGTGATCGAAATGTTAAGTCAGACTGTAGCAAGGTAATTCATGTTTCCTATTGATTGAAGGCCTTAGCTGTGTGATTGCTTTTGCCTCATTGAATGTTGTGTCTCGAGTGCTCGGGACTTTATGAATAAAATAGACCCGGTAATTCCAGACGCCGCCTATACTTCGTGCCAAATGTTCAAATAAAGTGCTGGTCGATGAACGGCTCTATTTATGGCTCCCTTGTGTTCGAGATGCCTCGTAATAAATTTGCGGACTAATAATAAAACAAATTTTCAACACAAATGTAGCAGGTGTATTTGTAGACTACGTACTTATCATTACAAATAAATTCATTTACGCTTATGCAAGCTTCTCTACGAATTTACAGTTATAGCTTTTTATCAAATCGGGTAACCGCTTAATTATCATTATCTTGTTGAGAGTGAGTGTAACATCTCATTATCTTGTGTGAACTTAGAATACATAATAAGATATTTTCATCCGACAGTTTCTGGTCTTGTGTCTTCTGGTCCTCAACTAGATTGCGCGCAAGTTGATCTTTATTTTCCGATAATGACCACGATGCACATGTTCTGCAACGATTTTCATCATTATCCATCAATCTATTGATTGAAATGAATCCAATAAAAAACATACGTTTTTGACATCTATCATCTTCTCGACCTCACTCCATTATTAGTTTTAACCTCTCCACTTCAATTAAATCACAATCTCAGCTTGTTACCTTTGATAGATTATATTCGCAATGTTCAATAAAACAAATGACAACAAATTCAATGGAAGAATACAAATGTGGTCCACGAAGAAAACCAAGCTTGTCATTTATATTTCCATTACAGACAGCCACGGCAACAATCAAGATTTCTTCGCTTGCAAACAATGTGGACCTTAGATGCGTCCGTTCTTATAAAATTTTCATGAGGAATCGAAAGTTGGAAGTGTCAACGAACAATCTAGCTACTGATTCACATGAACAAGTTAAGATAGTTTCACATCTTCAGTGGAACTGAGAAAAATAAGAAAATGCCATCACATCAATCATCTCTATGTCTCACGGCTTATAATTTGCCTTCTCCTGATGGTTATCAACAAGTCAGGTTTGAGGGCAGACTTCACACACTAACAACTCTCATCAGGTTAGGGTCAGCACTCTATTCCGAAAGCAGTAGTGGTGCGGTCCTATATGCACTGCACAGACTCGAACCCTGGACCTTTTCTACATCCGTTCTGAATTCCAGCCACTTAATCAACTGAGCTATCTCATCACCTTCCTCATTAGAGATAATTGGCGAAGTTGTTCCAGGTGGACTGGACAGACTCGAACCCTGGACCTTTTCTACATCCGTTCTGAATTCCAGCCACTTAATCAACTGAGCTATCTCATCACCTTCCTCATTAGAGATAATTGGCGAAGTTGTTCCAGGTGGACTGGACAGACTCGAACCCTGGACCTTTTCTACATCCGTTCCGAATTCCAGCCACTTAATCAACTGAGCTATCTCATCACATTCATGATTAGAGATAATTGGCAAAGTTGTCAGATATAGAGACATCAAATTTGGAGTCGTGACGTGATGTGAATGGTCAACACGGAAGTCGCAAATGCAGAATTGTATGCGTTTGTTATGGGAGTTGTGTTTGATGGAATGTCCGGCTCTGGTGATACAAGAGAATTGACGCATTCAATCAAGCAATTACCCGGTACTGTCTATCTTGGGACAGATCGTTTCAGAGTTGCATCTCATATTGACATTACATTATATTCAATTGAAACTGAATGGAATCTTTGCTTGTTTTCGGGAATTGACGTTCTGGAAAGTGATAATGAAAAAGAAGCTGATAAAATCTGAAACACTTAGATCATAAGCTACGTTACTGAGAAGGTCACATATGTTTTGACAAGTGCTGCTACTTGTGACTGAAGAATTATTCGGTAATACGATTGTTCTCTAACGACAATTTATGACAAATATGACTGATCTTGCCCAGCTCTAGTGCAGACAGACTAAATCCATGAAATCAAATATACAGATTTCAAATTATCTTGAATATAATGAAATGAAGATGGACATATCAAGCCAATCATCTATTGATCATCATAGCATGTCGACAAATAGAGTTCTCTAAGCAACTTGTGCATGAAATTCTTTAAACCCCTTTAAAATCGCTTAAATCCCATAATTCATATTCCGTTAATCTCCGTGTCTTACATGAAAAAGCATCTCATTTATATTTCATGGATTATTCGACACGCAGAAGTTTGTCAGAAAGCGCAAAATAGAATTGTTAGAGAACCAGAAAGTAGGTTGAAGTTTTTGATTGTTTGTTGTGATAGGATCTACTTACCAATTCCACTTCATTGAGGCCTTTGGCAACTGTACATGCACCTTATTTGCCTGTGTGGAAGTAGCTTAGTGAAATGTATACTCTTATGACCTGCAGCAGCAATGCTTCACGATGTCTACCGTCTGCACTGATTAAAATGTTCAGAATTCTTCTCTTTACTCATTCAGCAACTCAAAAAGTCATATACATCGCCGCTTTGTGATTATTAGCATTGACTGTTAAGGATGACACAACTTCTCCATCAGAGAGGACGTCAACTTCGAATAATTAAACCATACCATTTTATCAGGCCTGATTCGTGTCAACTTGTGGTCGAGAGAAATGTCTAGATTCAAAATTTTGTTGTGGGAAAAGGAATAAACAATAAGTTCGCATTCCACATCCGAATGGATACAACCAGAATAGAAGTGAGGTATATTCTAGAGTGTATTTAGGACCTATGGCCATTGCCTGATACCAGGATTGCCACTTTCGGAAGACAAAATTACAGACTTGATGACTAGTTGATACAGCAATCCGAGAACAGACCAAAAACCTTCGTGAGATTTACGATGAGGCCTGTTAGTATCAGGAAAGATTACGATTAGCATCATTTTCAACGAAGCCTTGCGACAAAAGCGAAGTCAGGAGCCGCCCACTGATTAAAAGGCTTATTTAAATAAAACACTGCCCTCATCTTAATCTCCTACACGATTATAAACACTATTAAAGATTCAAATAATAGAATTGCATTATTCAAAATCCTCTCCGCAAAACTATACATACAAAAATTTATAACTTTGGTACAGACTGGTATTTTTTGAAGGTCCAGTCGTATTGTAGCTTACTTCTTCATTAAAGCTTTATTTAGAGCAATTTCTACGTTGCATATTTTCTGGCTTCATAAATTGGAAGATTTACTGATGCTGTCTTACATATCTCGTATAGCAGGAAGCAGTGTGTCCAATGACCTACATTTACTTCATGCATGAGCCAATTGAAGGTCTAGACTGAAATATTTATTTTTTTCATTTTAGATTTATGGTTGCAATAAGCAGGTTTGTAGGATCTACCCAATAGCCATTCAATTTCGAATTGATGATGTACCATAATCAACTACTAGGCACATATCACAAAAGCATCCGTACGATTGAACTCCAACTCCTATAGGATCAAAACAATTTACGTTCAAATCTTCTAACTATGGATTAACAAAGCAGAGTGCAGTGGCTAGATGAGGCCACAGACAGAAAAAGATCGCCTCGGCTTAAAATCGTTTTAGTCGATAAAATCTGCGAGACAAGCATTTTAAACCACTTCACCAGAATTGGAAAATTCACCTATTTGTAAACAGGTCATATTTTATCATTGTTGTCTCACGGCACCTGCTTGTACGCACGCTGCAGGCTACACACTTGCACACAAAACCTAACCAGATTAAAGATTCAATCCACTCTGCTTATGATGCGGTTAGTTAATGTTCGTATCTTATGTAATGTGAAAAGTCAACAACATACTCACCAACACAATCTTACAAGCAGACGAACTCCATATACCAGAAGGGATCCAATAAATCAAATCCCATATACTACTGACACACATCAGACAGGCCATCCAACAGTAAACAACATCCACAGTGTAGACCCAAAAGATCCAACTCTAAACACAGAAATCAATCAACATCAACACAAGCAAAACATATGGATTAGCAAACTTTCTTCTGGTTGTTCTCACACCAAAAACACAAGTAACTTAGGAAAACAAAACATACACTCAACGACAAGGGCGGAAAACCACCCAAAAACATCACTATCAACATCCTCAACAAAAGTTTTCATCACAACCGTGACATAGCGAACGCCTTTAAGAAGCGCTTCACTACACCCACATCTTGCAAAACACGAAAAGAAGACAGAAAAATCGACAGACACACAGTCCGTCTCAATACCAGCAACACAAAAATCATGCCTGAGCAAACAGAACAAGTCATCTCAGACTCCAAAAACAACAATTCTCTTGGGCCAGATAAAATCAACACAGAACACCTCTAACACTTCGGCCTAACTGCCATTCAATGCCTAACTGCTGAAATATACACACTCAACCAGATACTCAGCATCTAGAAATCAGTCAACATAACACCGATAACAAACCTCAAAAAGACATCCATCTTCTCACCTCCTACAGACCTATTTCTCTTCTCTCACTTCCTGCTAAAAGACTGGAAAAGATCATTCTTTCAATCATTACAAAAAAATTCAAAAAGTACACTCCACAACCACCGCATTTCATCAAATCAAGAACACCACCGCTGCTAGTTTCAACTGCAAAAGCCAACTTTGCGCACAATCACCAGATCGCTGGACATGACACAGGTTTTCTACACAGCCCACATGCACACACTCATCCGCAAACTTTAATAGGCCAACATTCCTTCCATCTTCATTCGCTACATAGCGAACTACATCAAAGGCAGGCAGACCTACTAGTCCGGCAGCCAGAACGAGTTTTTGTAGGGAACGAGGCCGAAAATGAGACTTTCACAGAATGATGTACACCCCATGCCTACTACGAATCGGCACGTCTGTCGAGTTCTAGTGAGTTACTCTCTTTGTCAGACAAGATCAAAGAAAAACACATGGAAATCCAATGGGACGCAGATTGCAGTTTTTGGTTAAAATGAAATTTTGTATGTTTTCTCTGATTAAACCAAAGTACTAAGCCCAGAGTCATAAATTTTGGCATAGAATGTCTTCAGGTCATTTCCTCTCATCTTCATGCACCCCTGTCTACATAGCTTAACGCATTTAGATTTTGCGAGCCTCTTAATGTCGGCAAACATAAACATTTTTAGCTCCTTTATCCACATTCAGCCACATTCTCACATACATCTCCGATCAGAGGCATCATAATATCACATGCACATCATAGGAAATGACCTGAAGATATTCCATGCCCAATGACTCTGGGCTTAGTACTTTTCGTTCAATCAGAGAAAATATAAAAAGTTCAATTTAAGTCAAAAATTGCAATCTGTGTCCCATATGATTTACAGGGAATTCTAGCCAAACCTAAATTATGAAATTTATGATGGGCAATACAATCAATATTTTAACTTGGCACTTTTCCAAAAAGATAGGCACTGAATATTAACAAAATCGATATCTGAGTCCTTCACGATTCCTTTATGACTATTGCAGATGTGCAGTATCGACCGTCGTGCATTTTGCTAGTGAAACGTTAAAATAACTTAAGGACATCAATGCATGCAAGATAATTGTTCTACGATCTATTTCACCTCCATCGTTCATTCCTCATGAGAAGGATTAAATGAAATTTGAATTTTAAGTTAATCAATGTTTGAAAACTTCATTCAACCGTAATTCATCGTCGAGATGGTAAGAAAATCGGACTTGAGTGAAGCTGTCCATGTGTACATCAAACTCAACTTTAGAGAAACCAGTGCATTGAAGAGTCTCCATCGAACGGGTAGACCTTGGAGGACTTCAATAGAAGTTGATAGATGAGTAGGACGGTAAAAAATTGGCAAAAAAACGGTGAAATGGTGGTAAAAAATCCTCTTCTATCGACAACCAAAGTCACTCGGTGAAAGTCTGAATTATCCTCAAAGACAGCTGCAAAGAAAACCCACTGACTGAAAAATACGACGTTAAAGAACCAAATTTTCTACTCAGCATGCCAACTGAGATGAGAAATAATGGAGTAAGGTCCCGTTTTGAAACGAGTCGTGTTTCGAGTTGCACTATCATACCAAAGGAAACGTCAAACTCCTTGAGAATACAAGATTCCATCCAAGACATGAACTTGCGCTTAGTGAAGTAGCGCAACGCTAAGCTAACAGTGAATCATCCACAAAACTGGTGTGGGCCTCTTTTTCGGCTACTGATCAAAGGCGTCCTGTACCATCCGCCTCAAGGTAAAATGATGAATGGCTTCACATACTTTAATTTATTAAATGATAGTTTACTTTCCCAAATGAGCATTCTTGATTGTGAATATTTTCTTCATGACTCTGCACTTTGCAAAAGAGCAGGATCTGTCAGCTGGTGACTCTCCATCTGAATACGACAGAAAATAAATTGGGACAGCTAAAGATTCGTGTCTTAGTATCAGTACACAACCTTGTCTGAACTGATGGAGACCATTCGTTGTCGTTGGTGCTTTTCAATTGTCCAGAAATTTGTCTGACCATCTCCAGCTCCATGAAGTCGTCTTATCTCAGGAAAGAAAAACAAACGTCATGCCACCAAATACTGATTTATCATGACTTATGTTTCATTACTTGTCTTTTTTATACGTTACATGCATCCGGAATGAAAATCACACATTTGACATAAGATGCATACATTATAACGTAAGCGTTTGTCTGAAGAAGTGTGACGTCACAACGGCCTGGACAGAAGAGAAAAAACAATAAAGGTCAGTGGACAGACTGAAATCATCAAGGCAAAATGAGATCTAATGCTGCCTACTTGTGGTACACAAAAAAATGTCAGCAAAATTGAACGATGCGCAACTTTACCTGACTCTTTGAATAACAATCAAAAGACAACAAGCACCATGAACGGAACAGAGAGGGTTGACTTCTGGGATACTGGATATGTTCTTCCTGATTTTAAGATCAGTGCATTTTTCCGCATCACCTGTCATTCAATTACTAGGGTAATATATGGTAAAGTGAATAGTGATGTAAAATGAGTTAGTGGGCTATACCAACCCAAAAGCCATTTTAAGCGAAATCAATATTACGCATCTATATAAGGCATGCACATTATTTCGTTTGCCGTTATGATTTTTCATTCAGCATAAAAGTCTACCCGAGATTTTGTCATTATTAACTGTCGTACACTAAAAAAATAAGTTCAAAATTTAATTTTTTTAATAGCTCACCAAAATTCGCAATTCCCTGTGAAGATACTGTAGTCATCAATAAGTACTGTATAAGAATTATCTCAACTTTGCAATTTTTTGCAAACACTAGGACTGCTGTCTTTTTACAGTTACTACATAGGAGATTACTGCAATGATAAAATTTGCGCATTTCCTAGTAGACTGTGATTCAGCTAACAACAATTCATACACTTTGTAAATTGAAGACGATATAACTGACCAATAAACTACGCAGATTTTACCCCTCACTACCCAACTGTTTGGACAATGGCGGGTGACGCAAGAAGCACGATTATTGAGGGCGTGTCTATGCTTTCTCGTCGCACCACCTCCAATAAATCACTGCCCGTGTTTGTCCTTTCATTCAATGGCATCAAGGTGGAAAGTGTCGGCAGCAATGTGTGACGTACGAACTGTTTCTGCAAGTCTACAATTTTCTGACTCATCATGGATCGATTTAGTGTCAAAATCAATTTTCATCGAGTGCCAGCAATTTTTGCATCAAATACAAATGCTCTGAGATGTTTGCAGGTGGCAGCAATCAAGTTGCACGTGTAAATGCGTCTTGAGACTCAGAAAACAAGACGTGCAAAATGTTCGTCTAAAAAAGATTTCGTCAACCTCATGAATCTTACAGGCTATCTTCTGACTTCGTCTAACGGTATGAATCCCTTGTTTTTTAGGATCCACTGCGCCGACGGTGGTTCACTTCAAAAATGTTCGGGGAACCAGGTGATTATTTTCCGATCGTATGTACAATCGTATTCCGAAAAACAGAAAAGAAGTCATACTTTCACGCTCAGTCTGGTAAAGCTAGGCCACCACCCTGTTAGTGATAATCGATACCAGCCGACAAGCAGGTGACACAACAAAAAACTTTTAATTGCAGTAGCTCTGCATTTCAGTCTGCTAACGATTGATGGCAAGAAAACTTGATAAATAATTTATTGAACTTGATTTTTATTGATAGGCCTGCCTATTCATAGCTTAATTGAATTATAAAGCATTCATTAAACATAATAGAATACTATTCTAAGTAGACAGATAGGCAGTTGAATTGGTTGAAGCACATAAATATTTGATATCGGATTAATTCATCTAGCTCGAAGCCAAATTTAGGAGTCGACTCCGATCCCGAAATTCTGTAAGCACCAGAAAATAGCAAAAACGATTGGGAAGAAGATGCGAATTAGAAAAACAGCATCGATACACTATAATTCGATCAATGATGATGACAGTTCTAAAAATTATTGTCGCATCTGAGTCGGTACAATTTAGTTCTTGTAGGCACTACATCGGCAGGTCCGATGCAACATTCTTCCGTGTCCTCACCACGCCTCATATTTCTCAGGTGTGAGACGCCTAAATCACTCAATATAGCAAGAAATTTAAATCAGTGTGTCTAGCCTAGGATTTTAATCCCGGGAATATCGCATTTTTGCGGGATTCTAAATCTCGGGATTAGGTAACTGGGATCCCTGAAATCGCTAACGCCTGTCTTTAAGCAGTTAAGCTGTGTGAAGATGGAGTAACAAGGCGCATCCGTGTAAGAATGAACACGAATGCCTGAGTCATCTAGGTGTATAGTGTTCAGAAGCAATGCGTGTAATGTGAATAATCCAGTTAACCGAAAATGTTCGTCGGATAATTGTAATAATAAAATAGCCACTATGTGAGAAAATCTCTATTCTCAGTTTTTGCATGCGCTTCGTATTTGTAGTTCTGATTCTATTGATGATGAAATTGATTTCATTTTTTCTTCGTTTATGAAACTTGGTTATCCTCCGAATGTCTTAGACAAAGCTTTACAGCTAAGTCTACGTATTTTCGACCTGAACCTTTGTTGGATAATGTACATGTAAATAATGTAGATTTTCTTTCAGTACCCTTTTTACCTTCTCTTAATTGTACCAGTAAATCATCGTTTGGCTAAATGTTACGGTACCAAACTTGTATTTCGCTACCCTAACAGCATCAAATCAAACCTAGTTCATAACAACAGTATTAAGAAACGTGGCGTTGTGTATAATACAGCATGTAAAGACTGCGATAAATTTTATGTCGGTGAAACAGGTCGATCTTTTATTACTCGTATCAATGAACACAAGAGAGCTGGCAAATATTTTGATGATAATAATGCTTTGGCCCAACATTGTATGCAAACAGGTCATTCTATTGATTTTAATGGGCATTACGTTTTGTCTTATTGTAGTGATTTTAGAACCAGACGTGTGGTTGAATCTTCATTTATCAAGGTTAACCAATCTTAAGTGTTCAACAGTAACTCAGGCTTTCATCAACCGGACTCGGTAACCGCTTCGCGAGTTGTAAATTGTATTCGCCGCTGATTTTGTCATCTTTCATTTCTTGAGACCTGAGGAAGGGAGCAGGTGACTCCCGAAACATTGTCCAGCAAATAGACATTTTCTCACATAGTGGCCATTTTACTATTATAGTGTAATGTGAATGTTGACGCGCTGCAAGATCTAAACATAGGCTTTCCACGATCAGCTTGACAATGTACAATTGCAAACTCGTACACAGCAACTTTCACAGAACTCCATAGAGTAAAATAGGTCACTCATTGTCTAGGTATATTTAGTGAATTTTTGAAGTGATTATTGATATAGGCCTACTTGCACAATGTCGGACTTTTACCAGACGGCAGTCACGGTATTTGTAATTCGATTTGAAAAACTCATAGCAGGTTTTAATGCGACAACGTTTTCTGCTTACGATAGGCAGATCTACCACAATGATCTCAACAAACAAACCGAACGCCTCTGTCAACTCACTGGACTGAGCACTCATGTTGATAATCCTACCAGAGCAGGTCGAACTCTTGATCAAATTTTCTCCTCAGCACAAAATGCCCCAACAGCAGCTATCCTTCCGCCCTTTGGTCGATCAGATCATGCTGCTGTTTCCTGGAAACCTAGCCCTGATAGACAATTTATCTCAAGGAAAGTATCTGTACGCAGTGTCTCTAAGAGAGGTATGGCTTTGTTCGCAGAGACGGCTAGCTCCATTGATTGGTTATCCATTTGTAAGGATGCTGGCTCAAGCATTGATCAACAAGCTGAGGCACTACTGGGAGAGTATCAAAATGGTCGTCGAGGTTTGTTTACCACAAGGATTGTCAGATTTCGATCCACAGACCCGCCTTGGTCCAAACCATCCCTAAAACTCCTAATAAACAGCCGTGACAAAGCCTACTCTGAAGGGAAATTATTGAAATACCAGCGTCTCCGGTGAAGAAGTAATCGACCACATCAGACACCTAAAACATCGATACATCTCATCTATTCGTGATATTTCATCTAAAAACGCGTGGAATAACATCAACTTGATCGGGCGTAGATCTTTGGTTTTGTAAACAATAACAGTGAGATCACTGCCCAAAATCTCAGTGACTATTTCATTTCGACGCAGCAACCTCCAGACGTTCCATTATCACAGTGCGACATTCTTTCCCTCCAAACCTTAGAACAAGCTCCATCATGCCCGTTGTCTGTCTCCTCCGACGAGGTTGAGTACCATTTGAAACATCTGAAGAAGAAAAGCTGTGGCCCTGACGGCATTCCGTTTTACATATTCAAGTCATTCTCTCATATACTTGCCCCTGCTATAACACATATTTGTAATGCAAGTTTATCTACTCGTCAGGTACCTCAATGTTTCAAAGCTGCGAACATCTCTCTGTCCCCAAAATCTCCAAACCAGAACTTACTTCTGACTTTCGTCCATTTCACTACTACCCATCTTGTCAAAGATACTCGAGAAGTTAGTGGCTAAGCATTGGATAATTCCGTATATAAAAAGATATCGACAGCTGCTCAGTTTGCCTACATTCCTCGATCTGGTGGTGGCACCTCGACGGCTTTGACTCTCTTAAATCACAAGATCCTCAGTTTCCTTGACGAGGATTCGGGAGTGGTTCGTGTTTTGTCAACTGACTTTAGTAAGGCATTCGATAAACTTCCACACCAGATGGTCATCCAATCCCTCATGCAACATAACTACCACGAGAACTCATTCAATGGATACATAATTTTCTTGGCAACAGGAGGCAGCGAGTTGTCTTTAATGAAAAGATCTCAATCTGGGTAGGTGTTATCAGTGGCGTTCCTCAGGGCAGTGTTATTGGACCCTTGCTGTTCTGCCTCTCCGTTGCGTCCCTCCAACCAATACAGGAGAACTCGACAATAATCAAGTACGCTGATGATCTCTCACTACTCCATTTTGTGCGTCATAAAAGTGAGGACTTGCTGCAAGATGAGATGGACAACATCGCATCTTGGTCTGTTTCGACGGGCCTTCCTCTTAATACTTCCAAATGTTCGGTGATGGATATCAAAACAAAGCGGGACCTTCTTCTAGATAAGATTCATATTGGCCAAGAGCTTCTAACATCAGTCGACAAAACAAGAGTTTTAGGAGTTATATTTACAAGTTCTCTTCAATGGAATTATCACTTGTCGGATGTATCGAGGAGATGCTCGAAACGCATGTACATTCTTCGAAATCTTAGACGGGCCAGATGCAGCGAAAAGTCATGACACACGTATATAATGCCCTGATTCGCTCAGTGATGACATTTGCCTACCCTTGTTTCTTAAATGAAAACGACTGTGACATGAAAAAACTTCGCAAAATTGAAAAGTGGGCATTCAAGATTATGACTGGGTCCTCGATGGTGTCTGAGACTTTCATCGATGCTGGTGATCGTATTTGTAGGAGGCTCTTTCGAAAGATTGCAGCAGAAGAAGATCATCCCCTACGGATTATGTTCAACAGCCGACAGCCCACCCCCAGAAATTCGTGTCCAATTACGAAACCGAGGACCAGAACTAAACGTCTTGCGAAATCCTTTATCAAATTCTGTCGATAACTCTCCATCTGATTGATGTTTACTTGATCCTTTTGAATTGTATTGTTTCTTCTCTGTAATGCGCGTACCGCCCTTTGTATGCCAATAAAGATTTCATTATTATTTCATTATTATTATATTGTTCTTGTTTAAGCCTGCACATGAAAAGCTTACTATTAAGTTAAGGACATTTAGGCACATGTCTATCTGATACCATAGGTTGTATTGTACAGCGAATTAAGCTTGCCAGACCAGCAATTCCGGAAATTCCTAGCTACAATGGCGACTTCAAAACAATTCACAAGGCGCATATTATGTTGTCAAAGGTGGACTCGTATTTGTTTGTCCAATGCGCAAAACTTCTATCCTTGACTTATTTATGGGGCAACATATGCTTCCGGCTCAGCATCGGCTGAGCGACTACGCAGCATCGAACATTTTTAACCAATGACATAAGCATTAGTAATAAAGTAATATACATACATGGAGAAGAATTGTCTTGATCAAATCACCTAAGTATTGTGCATTACACTGGCACTGAGTACAAAATTCATCAAAACTAAGTTAAGCAAGCAGCTAAGGTGGTATGACAGTCATCATCCAATATATAATTTTGAGTAATTGAATTTAGTTGAAATAGGTATCGAATGCGCTGAGCTATGAGCAATGGCCATATCAAACGCAAGCCACGATTGCATGCGGTTCAAATGTTTTCTCGACCATGTGTCACTTGAACAGGCAGGCATCCTAACATAGGCCCATCAAGCTCAAAAAATTGACATTCTACTACGGTTTTTATTTTCGTCCCTATCTCGGCAACAGTACCACCTTTTTCAGGAAATGACTGGAACAATAGATAATGTCAAGTATTTGACAATTTCAGTAATTGAGAATAAAACTCAATTTCATGATCTGGCAAGGGGCAAAGAGAAAGACAACTTATAAAAACAGTATATCGTCCACTGTCATTTGAAGATGACAGTTCTGTGGGATATGACCAACACCAATCGCCGGTAAAACATCAGTTTTTCTTAAATTTTAGCAGAGTGTGCATTTTGCTTAGCTTTTGAGAATACAAACAATTATTTTCAAAAATTGACGGTTACTCTATAGAGCAGTACTGCAACCCAGTGCTCCATGCAATTTCTTATTAATGCAAACGATACCATGCGTCATTGCTTCATCCCTTGTTTTTTAAAAACAGGGCAAAACGCTTTCACACTTTTTTCACAACATGATCTGTGCACGCTTATCTGGTAGGTATCAGACATTGACATCGGATTACATTAATGATTACATCCTAATAATGTTTGGCGCAAAAGTATTGCATGGGTGCAGCACAAAAATCATCAAACCACATTCCTACTCAGTTCTATGTTCAGATTCGAAGAGACTGTTCCGGACTCATCTTGTTATAGAATAACTGAATTTTTGAAAAAACTGTACAGCAATGAGGTGACTTCAAGCAGACTTCAAGACGTGATAATGAAAGCAGCTTTGCTGACGTTTGCCGACTTTTTTACGATTGCTATATTCTTTTTTGTTTTCATTCAGCAATGCATTTCATACCGATTACTTCATTGAGATGCTGCTAATTCATTGTGCTATCAAATGATCGCATTATTTTTCCCTTAATACTGCTTTGTCACAATCACATGGTAATGTTATCCGATGTCTATGGTAACAACTTCGCACAATACATCATTATTTATCTAGAGTTCAATGTGGATTCAAGCACTGTGACGGTCAGCGCCAAAGGTGCCATCGATCAAAGTGATGGGATAATCTAGTGATGAAAATTTTCTGGAAAATTTTGGAAAATTTTGAAAGTTCTGTTTTTTTGTGATTGTCCCTATGCTTTGACCGCTTCCACAACCGAGGCAGCTACACACCAATAGAGTGGGTCTAAAACTGGTGATCTTGATCATCATTTTGATTAAAACGATTTTGAAAAATGAAGAAATTTTAATTTTTGTGATATAATTTTTACGTTTTCTATCACAGGCGAGACATAGACACATCAATGGAATTGTTCTAAAACTCTTGATTTCATCATATCACTTCGATTAAAACAATCGTAGCAATACGATTCAAGTCTGCTGATTTTTTGGAATTCCTTTGCCACCAGTGGCTTGTGGCAATTTGTTGGCATTTTTAATATTATAACACAGACATCTTTTGGGACAACGTGAATTCTTTCCTTTACATAGGGGTATAATTTCATGCATTGTGAAAGATCTGGAGCAAAAATAATGCACTTTATTTGGGTAGAGTTTTGTTTTTATGGCTTGACAGTTAAGCTTTGTATTATGCAGCCGTGATTGCATTTGCAATGATACAAATTCTCCATGTGTTGATGACACAGGTGAAGCACAAGCACACAGTCCAACACAGATTATACATGAGCGACCATATTATTGAGGAAGATAAGACTGTAAAACTCGTGAGATATTTGGAAACTAAAAGATATCTGTGATGAGTAGAAGAATATCTTTTTGATAGCTTCTACACTTCCTGGCGTATTATCCGATATCTTCGTGAGAGGACAACTACACATCTTTCAATTTCTAGCTCAGATGGTTCAGATAAATCCAAATCGATTTCAGAATCTGTGAATTTCAGACTTTTCCAGATGAATTGGATGATTCTCCAGGTTGAATCTAAGATCCTTTCAAAGTTGAGTTTCTTGACAGATATCTGAAATGTCAATTTTAGAGAAATCTGAAATCTATTTAATGTCTGATATTTCAGTTGGAAAGATCTGAAATAGACATAAGTTGGATGGTGTTGCTTTGCAGTTTTTGCAGTTTTTGCCATTTTTTTTCTGTTGTGCTTGCTTTTGCAGTGTTGCGGTTTTGCTTGTGCGGTTTGTTTGCAGATTTTGCATGCATGCTTGCATCTTACTGCAGTTTATGCCTTCGCTTTGCTTGTTTTGCTTGCATGGTTTGCTTTATGCAGAGTTCTGTTTTGCTGTCTGTTGCTGTTAATGCAGGCAGTTTTTTGTACTGGGCCAGGGTGTTTGCCTGCAGTTTTGGTTGCGTTTGCTTTGGCAGTTGCATTTGAGTTTTGCATTTTGTTCGCATATGTTTTGTGCAGTTGTTGAGTTTGCTGTGTTTTTGCAGTTGTGCAGTTGCATTTTTTGCCAGTGCAGTGAGTGTTTTGCAGTGTGCATCTGTTGCAGTCTTGCTAGGTTTTTATTTTTTTTTGCATTTTTTGTTTGCGTGTTGCAGTATTTACTTGCTGTGCTAGTTTTTGCTGTTTACTTTTTTTTTTTTTTTGCACAGTGTTGTGCTTGTATGTTTTCAGTGTTTTTTATTGCCAGTTGAGTTCCAAAAGTTAACATGAAGGGATGATAGAGAAGTTTTCGGTCTTTGAATGTTACATAGTCATTTCAAACGACTGCAACAAGTCTTCAAAACAAAGGCAAAAACGTCAATCACCGAAAAAAAATTTCAAAATTTTCCATTTGCATCACTAGATAATGCATGATGCGCAAAGTTGAAGAAGTCTTGAAGTATGAAGTATGATGAGAAAAAAAACAATATCCATTGCCACATCTAGGAAACAATTAAATACTTTGTTAAAATTTGCCATGTGTTGTTTTTCTTCAAGTTCAAGTTGCCATGGGGATTACAATTCGAGTCAGTCGCCCACTCATCACCGAGTTAACGAATGGCACACTGTTTGTCAAATGACATTCTCTGAATAAGGAAGGACTCACAGCATAATCGATCATCAAAATCCTGTTTTCCTATTACACCCTATATGAAAAGCGATGATGCTGTGATATCTTAGCATACTGGAATGTCTGGGGTGACCGACAGGAATCACGGGTTAGCGTAACCTACGGTTAGTCTTAACCAACGTTGGTCAGTGAGGCTCGTAACCAATGTCTCCCTAACCTACGACTCAACAGCATAGGTTAGATTAGAGGCAGGTTAGCTAACCATTGGTTAGAGAAATGCTTCGTTCCCCGACTCGTAGCGAATAGTTAGTGTGTCAGTGTATGTGCAGCGGTTTGTGTGTGAAATTGAAAATGCGCGTGTGGGATGACGGCATCGCTGCGTCAGACAAAACGCTAAGGGAGGTAACCACGGAAATCCTTCTACGGTGGCTAGTGATGCAAATGGGAAATTTTGCGATGGAAAATTTTGAAATTTTTTTTTCGGTGATTCACGTTTTTGCCTTTGTTTTGGAGACTTGTTGCAGTCGTTTGAAATGACTATGTAACATTCAAAGACCGAAAACTTCTCTATCATCCCTTCATGTTAACTTTTGGAACCAACTGTATTTTTTCCTACACAATCCATGTCTATTTCAGATCTTTCCAACTGAATATCAGACATTAAATAGATTTCAGATTTCTCTAATTGAATTTCAGATATCTGTCAGAAACTCAACTTTGAAAGGATCTTAGATTCAACTGGAGAATCTCCAATTCATCTGGAAAAGTCTGAAATTCATTTAAGTAGATCTGAAATCGATTGGGAACTATCTGAACCAGCTGGAAATGGAATGTGTAGTTTGTCCTCCACGAAGATATCGGACAATACCCCAGAAGTTAGAAGCTATCATATAGATATTCTTCTTCTCATCGCAGATATCTTTAGTTTCCAAATATCTCACGAGTTTACAGTCCTATCTTCCAATATATGGTCGCTCATGTATAATGCTGTGTTGGACTGAGTGCTTGTGCTTCACATGTTCATCAACACATGGAGAATTTGTATAATTGCAAATGCAATCAAGGCTGCATAATAAAGCTTAACGTTCAAGCCATAAACAAACTCCCAAATAAAGTGCATTATTTTTGCTCCAGATCTTTCACAATGCTGAAATTATACCCCCTATGTAAAGGAAAGAATTCACGTTGTCCCAAAAGATGTCTGTGTTATAATATTAAAAATGGCAATACAAATTGCCACGCAACTGCTGGCAAAGGAATGCTCAAAAATCCGCAAACGGGATCGTATTGCTTACGATTGTTTTAATCGAAGTGATATGATGAAATCAAGAGTTTCTAGACAATTCTATTGATGTGTCTATGCTCGGCTTGTGATAGAAAACGTAAAAATAAAAATTATATCACAAAAAAATTAAAAAATTTCTTCATTTTCAAAATCGTTTTGTTCAGAAATCGTTTTATTCAAAATAATGATCAAAAAACCTCACCAGTTGCTATAGACCCATTCAGAATTGGTGTGTAGCTGCCTCGGCTATGGAAGCGGAATGCGCAAAGCATGGCTTATCACATAAAAATAAAATAAGGAATTTTTTTCAAAATTTTCCAAAATTTGATCCGATTTTTCCAGAATTTGCCAAAATTTTTCCACCGGCGAAAAATTTTCATCACTAACGTGTGTGGCCAATGAGAGAATGGGAGGTCCACATAATTCACAAATTGGGCTATACAATTTCAGTTGTTAAAAAAAAACAGACCTTGGCACTTTCATGATGCCGCATCACCAAGAAGAAGATCCCCAGATTTTTCCAGAAGAAGAAATTGAGGTTGGCTGGTGGATGAAAAATTTGTACGTTATAATTCTGTTTTAAGTGCTAAATTCACCAGCACCTCAAAACCAACGTCGAGAAAAAAAACAGGCTTACGACGCCCACATCCTTTCGGCATCCAGGATGTTGAACGCCCGATGTGCTTTCCTACGAATAGAGGTCTCGACAGTTTGAAGGAAAAGTGGCCACACAGACCCTGAAGAAGAGCGTGAAGGCTAAAATCCCAGGTTTCGTCGCGATACTTATCCGAGGCGAAGAAGGAGGCCAAGGCAAGACAGGAGGCGGCGCTACCATACCAAAGAAGGAAGTTCTTCTTCCGTGATCTGTTAGAACTAGTGAGAAGAAGATTCTATCTGTCATTCCTCCGGGAGAACAATGGTTGGTAAGTTCATGCATCTGGTATCATTTTTTACTTTGAGAATTATGTATGCTCTAAATATATGTCGTAAAACACCAGCATTCCATAACCTTAACATGAGTGCGTTAGAAGAATATGTTCATACTAATTAATAAAGTTTTCTCATAGAAATTTTTTACCCATTTGTGATGATGTTTTCTACTATTACTCCTATGCATATCTACGTGTATTGATACATTATCGTGATCAAATTTGTGGTTTTTTTCTAATTTCGATTACTACCGTTATTATGAATTCTATGTGGAATGAAAATGACTAGTTTCTGCCTCTAAAAACATTATCGCTACGACGATATCCCTAACGTTGTGTGTAGATTCAAAAAATATTTATTTCCCATGAACAATGCACAAGCCGAAAAGAATTGGAAATAATCATAGAGTAAAATTATCTCATGATCAAATAAAATTGTTTTTTCTAATATTAGATTACTATGCTAGAAACTGTCCGAAGCATTTTGAGTATGGAGTTGCCTGATGTGTATCAAAAATTTAGATTGAGCTTTTTAGTTCAGTACTATACTCATTAATATAGTGATGTGGGTAGTGGATGTGCTACAGATCAGATAATCTCATTGGTTGGAAAGTCGTGTTTGAATTGTGGGACTTATGATTGATCTGTTTCTGAGTGACAATGGGGCATGTACTCTTCTCTGTTGCGAGGAAGCCACTTATTTTGTTTTGGCGAATGATTACTGATAAGGCGACGTTGTTTGATTTTGCCGATGACATCGCTCACTCTGTCAATCCCAAGCACTTTTTGTGACCGATAGAGCTTTAGCCCCTTTTTAAATGACGTCATCATCCTAATGCAGTATGAGTTTATGATATACATATTAACTTATGCAGTAAGAATGTGAGAATAAAAGAGACTGAGAAAACAATTGATTTGCTAAGTAATGATTTCAAAAAATTCTTTCAGGCATTGTTGATGGCCGCACATCGCCCCAACGACACAACAACAGCCAGTGGCCAATCAATCCTACAGACACATCGATAATCGACTGAGCATACCTCAAGAAAATCGGGTGGCCCTCGAACCCCCAGCGGAACCGTCCTCTTTGATTCGAAGAGAAAGCAAACGCCAACGACATCAGGTATAGAACACCGCCTGTGTCTACGACGAGGACAGAAGAGGAAGCCTGAAGAAGAAGTGACATCTTCTCATTTCTACAAAGAACTGCAAGATAGAAAGAGAAAGAAATGTCATCAAAGAGACGGAATGGAGAACGAGAAGAAGTTTTACGAAGAAAAGATAAGATTCTTAGAAGTCGTGTCCTAGGTGATATACCTGATGTCACTGTTTTTCTGCGGCAAATGAAAAAAATGTAATAATGTTTGTAGCTAAGTTTTTACATGACCAAACGTTTTCTAACGTCAAACGTTGATGAAGCATTTTTTGATTGTGATTTTGACGAAACGATAGATACTAAAAAATTCCTCTCCCAAGGCGTTTTTTGCTAATTTAACCTAGTCCGCGGGCGATTTCTGTATGATATCGAACATAAAGATTAGTTCTGTCCAGATTTTAAATTATGAACATAATAGCTTCAATAGCACCTCGAATTTGCGAAGCGATAGACGCTAGATGACACAACTTGAAAGATCATAAATTGCAAACTGTATTAAAAGACATCTACATTTCACCATAATTAACAAGAAATGTATCCTAATAAATTGTACAACTGGACTCACGAATAATAGAATAAAGACGAATTAATACAGAGAGCGACATGCTTCTTCCTTCAAGCGATAGTTTGTTTATCATGTAGTATAGTATTGCATCATGTTTTCCTTTAGGCCGCATAGTACAACTTATCAAATACGGTTTTGAATCACCATACAGTACTAATAGCGTTTAAACTATTGCATGCATGTCAATTATGAAATCAATAGAGAATAAAGTTAACGGTTGCATTAACACACAATTCAGTTGATTGAATTTAGAGGTATTTTGAGACGTATGACAGATGACTCCATTGTCCCTATACATTCGAGAACAGATAAAGAAATACAATTAATATCTATATGTTTAGGTCCCGCTATCATGACATAACAACACTGAAAATGTTACAAAAAAAGCTAACTCATTTTGTGAAGAAACATCCATACAATTTGTCTGAATCATATGTTTGGCGTATCGCTCAGAGCCAGAGTTATTGGGATTTTTCAAATTTCATACGTATTGAAAATGTCATTAACGACTGATCACTACTGGTATTCATTTTGGAGTGAGATGGAAAACAAAAATTTACCCCCCCTCTTCCCGGGACGATGTGTCATTCCTGTGCTTTAATGCAGAAAATATGTAAGTGCACCAGCAAGCCACACAGAACATGGCGTGAGACTCTTTCTGGACCGAAACATAATAGGTTTGGTTAGGCCATCTCCAACGCATTTTCAGTACAGCATTACACCTCTCAACACATGAACGTGCAATGCGCATTATGTACAGAATTAAAACGTTCCTCAGCTTGAGTTGTTGGATTTCCCACTGGAAAAAGCAGACCGTCCCCTTGATGAGAGGGTAACCAGAATCACCAAGAAATCCATGTATCGCTCATCCTCAATTTTCAAATTTCTGCGCGACTGTTGAAATTTTGCAGGGGGAATAAACGAGTCATGAGATGTATCACGGGCCAACCGTGCATCAATATCAAATATCTTTCCATTATCATGTGAGCACAAAATCTGAGTATTTATTGAATGATAAGCCCTTCCCCTTCCCTTTTCGGTTCTAACGAAAGCCATTTCATTTGATGGAGGCAGAGTAGCAATAACGCGAAGCACATGTGTGCCGCGGTCGAATTGTAACCCAAAAAACTTTGCGGCACTAATCCCATAGCGAAGTTTCATAGAATTTACGCTTCGATAATCTGATCTCATCATCATCTAGGCCATGAAATAAAGGTGGTCAATTTTCCTCCAAATATAAATCTCCGACAACAGAATGTATCGCTCTACTAAGCAGCTCAGATCTGAAATCCCTCCACCCCATGAAGATCCCCGATAACCGGCCAAAAATCCTCACACATCTGAGCAGTAGTAAACTGCATATGCTGCGTACATAGCTAGTAAACTAGGTTCCAATGCACATGACCTGCAAAAGAAAACATTAGAGATTTGCTACAGGTCTACAGATATCTCATCATGTATAAGCATGATAACTCAGAGTTAAGTCTCATCGTACAATTTTTGCGCGTGAATATATAGTTGTCCTGTTAAACATTTTAGAAATGAATATGTTACCCATGGTACACTGGTTAGAGCGAGAATGTAGTTTGAAAAATTTTCCGGTCATCTAGTCTATCAAGATTCCGAGAAAATAATTCGAAAAAGTTCTGTCAGGCAGTTTCGAGCTCTTTTCCAATTCACTATTTCACAAATAATGAAAATTCATGATATGTGCTACTGATATTTCTTATCATTATACTTCGAAGTATTAGTCAATTTCTTAATATAGACGAAGTACATTTTAGTATGGGTGTTGTTGACCAGGAATGTTATCCAAAAATCTAGTAACACACAATAAGCATTGAATAGTTACTGGGCTTACATTCAGGAAGACATTGTCAGCGACATGCATGAAATGGAAACAATAACGCTCCAGAGGAGCGTCAAACATTTCTCGATGTAAATACCCATCCGAGGCTATTTTGTTAGCCGTGAGGAATAGTCGACTCACGAATCAAAATTTCAACCCAGATGCTGAAACTTATATTATGATTATACTTATACATATTTTTTTTAATTAATGAGCTTAACAACACGTATAGCGTTAATGCATCACTAATAGGCCCTAGACTACAACAAAAATCTTAACAACGAGTCCTACTTGCGTCGTGTGGCGCTATGTCCATCTCTACTGATGAATGCAGATCCGAGTATCCTAAATTATTGAACGCGCTGAAAATCTAATATCCGTCCATTCAATTGATTGACGTGGTTTCTGTTTACACTCGAGCTTAGGCAGCAAATGGTTTTATCAACTGGGTCACCCGTTGGCCTGTCCACTATTCGGTTTACAGCATAGTGTTTCTACGTCGATTTGAGCAAGAGTGTAGCGTCGTTGCTAAGAGACTAGCGTGCTTACATATGACATTAACGTCAAAATCAACTGAGAAATTCTGAAAAGAGATTCTGTCCTTCGTAAAAAAAAATCGTGAGGTGGCTCTCATTGACATGATTTCTCAAGAAATAATGAGTACATACATTTAATAGATTGTATAGTATCAGGATAATTGAAAGAAATAATTACAAGAGTATGTAGCCCTATAGAACACGGGTCCCACATTAAAGCGATTAAGTCGAAAGACCATAGAATCAAACATCAAAAAGTAGTGGAACCACTTGATGTCTACAAGTGATGCAGTAGTTGGCATCAAGTCTAGCTATTACCTAATCGAAAATAAAAAAACAACACAATGCAATATTTGTGATACGTCTCTACTGGGGTAAAGAGTAATTAGTATCTTTATTAACGATGCGATAATACGTAATATAATAGGTGACACATAGTTACTATAACCCATACAATCCAATGCACATAACAGCAGTAGTCTACTTAGAAACATATCTGGTAATTACTAGATAATTAAAACATATCAACATCATTTTTGTAACCGTTCGTATTTTCAGGGTTCGTACCAAAAATTCCCCTGACTTTTCCAGTTTCCAGAAAATAGTTCAAAAACTCTTCCATGAACACCAAAGCAGGATAATAATTCATCCATCATTAAGTCATTTTCAGTTTATTTTCGTCTCATTCGTTTCGAATCTACCCCAGTCAGCAAATGCAGCTCCGACGCCACTACGTAATGACATACATAATATTGCTATGCGGTCTGAGACCACAGTGGTCGCGTTCTATTAGCTTTCATTTTAGTCCATCATACGAATTAATGCAATGAACAACACATGTATTACAAATCATGGGGTCATCGATAAGAGACAAAAATCAGACTTCTTACTGCAAATATTCATACTAGACAGAAATATTTTAGATAATATTGCATTATTACGCGCATCTACATGTCGGCACTCCGTTAGTAGGAATTCAGATACAGATGAAAAATATGTAGCAAAGGTATGATTAGATTAAAATCAATATCTCAAAGAAGAATGATAACTAATATGATGAGTGCCAAAGATTACACCAGAAGGTCTTGTTATACATTATTGTCAAATAAATGACCGTACCACTCCATCGTATTCCATAAGGACCTGGTAACGCAACCTGAAGTAGTAAGAAAAAACGGCGCGAAACACCAGATAGCGCAAGATGGCCGCCATCGCTGAGTCCCCCCCCCCTCTGGCCGCCAGTGTCGTGATCTGCCGGTCGAGTTCTGCTGCCGTCCCCCCCCTCTTGGTCCCGCCAGTGTCCGCGTGAGTCCTCGGGTGTCACGTGTCCGCACCGCCAGGTGGACTTGGGCGACCGACTAGGTTACGTGGGCGACCGTCAAACAGAGTTTCTTTGTGTATAAACTGTGGTAGGTTTTGGTGTGTAGTGTCCCAAACGAAAGCCTCGATGCGTGAAATACGGAGGTCAGATTCGGAATCCAGAGCCGTGAAATTCTGCATCTGTATGGTGAATTTGAAAGCAATCGGAGATAAAAATTTTTCGCTGAGACGTCCCCACCTCCCTTTTATCTCTAACTTTGGATCTAGTGACGGATTTGTGTACGATTTACGACTTTCATTGGAAAGAGGACTGAAACACTGCACGAACCGCATTTTTTGTTGCGAGTCAATCGGCAGCAAACCGTGGATCAAGAGAGTAAGCGGTTACAAGATTTTCAGGTCGGAGCTCACCTGAAAAAATCCTAAATGTCAGAGTGACCTTGTATGGAAAACTGTAAACAACTTTCCAAAGTGTGGAATTTTCGACCTGGACATGCTTTACAAAAGTTTCGGATTTCATCAAATTTCTTCGCTGACGTCCCCTTTCCCCCCCCCCTTTGATTCTAACTTGTTCTAGTGACGGATTTGTTCTGGTCGACTTGCATTGGAAAGAAGATGAAAAAACTGCTCGACCGCATTTTTTCTGTTCTGCGACGTCAAGCGAGCAGCCGTTCAATCGAGCGTAGGAGCGCATTACAGAGATCTAGATCTGTGTTTCGAGCCATCGCAGGTGAAACTAGCGAGAGCCGCGAGTCTATCTAGAAGTATACGCATTTGAGATGGGAGCGAAGAGCATTAGCCGAAAGAGAGTTGCTATCCAAACGGTGCGTGTGGCACGTTTCGACCGTGCACCATTTACCAGAAGTTTGTTTTCATCAAATTTTGAAATTTCACTGACGTCCCCCCCCCCGGTGGACAGCTGGCTTCGATTTTGGCGTACAGTGGACGGATTTTGTCGTGCGATAGCGCGTTTGAAAGCTAAGAGTGAACAAATATTCATGAAAGCTAATCGCTGTGGGTTCTATAGCTGGCCTTCGTTTAGATGTGAGACGCCATATAACATTTAGGGACATTGGCGAAAAACGACGAGTTCGATTTCTTTTTCGAATCAGCTTGATTTTATTGTCCCCCCAATGAGATCATCATGCCAACGTAGACGATCAAGCGATGTTATCTTTTATAAATTGCAGAGCCTTCCACCAGTGAGAAATCATTCCATCGTTGAATCACACGAGTGACGGACGCACATTTTCTCTCTCTCTAGTTCCTGTTTCTAGGTTTATCCGCGATCGTTAAATGTGTCACTGTCTGCTACGTTCCCGTCCTCTCTCCTCCCTTGAACGTAAAACGATTCAATACAATCTTCAATCTTTCCATTTTCAGCATCTACTCCAACTGCTGCACTAGTTAGGGGGGCGCACGCAGATCTGACGGTTCAAAACACGTTACAATGGTCGCTCCCGAATTCAGACATCAACAACTAAGGCCAGTGGAAGACACAACCAAGGTACAAATCCTAACAACCCTAACAGCGTAACTTTAAACAAGTCCTTGCGTTAATCGTAGTATCTATCAAGCGAGTACTCCATACGGAAATGCTCCCTCCACACGGTAGTCAAGAGAATGGCACATGATTCATATGGGGACTACATACTGATCCCCGTGAGTCCGTACATTACATTCGCCGCCCAACTTGATATTATTGAGAGTACGCGTGGACATTAAATATGGACATATCCTATCTTCTCCTCTTGCTCAAGAGTGAAAGCAGAGAGACAAGATACTCCCTATAAGAAAGATTTTGGGAGTGGTCGTTCAAATTTGCCTACCGGTATTCACACTTGGTGTACTTACTACTAATAAGGAGAGATCATGCAACAATCATCACATGCGACGACACGGAGAAGGTACTGCGATATCCTTTTTCAAAGTGAATGACTATATTATGTCACACCAAAGATAATAAAATAGCCCTCTCTCCATGCAGTATGGAATCACATCCTAGAATTCCCAAACCACTCAAACGGGAATGCTCCCTACCACGGATGTCAAGATAATGCACAATCAGTATGGGGACTACCTACTGATCCCCGTGAGTCCGTAATTCCGCCACAACTTGATTACTATTGAGGAGTACTTGGGACATTTACATATTGACCCTTTCCTATCCTCTTGACTCAAGCGTGGAAGGCTGAGATGACAGGATACTCCCTAAGAGAAGATTATTGGTGGATGGGTAATCACAATTGTACGGTATCACGATTTGCGTGTACTTACTATAAGAAGGATGGCGATTCAATTTCAATACCCAACAGAAGTAATGAGCTGGAGACGGAATAGGGAGATCTCCTTTTAACGATGAAAGGTCGATCTTACAGGACGCACACGGAAAAACACAAGCCACTCTCTCCCAGCTAAGGGAAACTCTACATCACTTACCGAAACCACCCAAACGAGGACGAATAATAGATACAACACATAAACAGTCCTACTGTACCGCCGCTCCCTACTTTCTCCTCACATACCCACCACGCCTCCCCACCCCTCTCCTTCTCCAATACTACCCAAACCACCCAAACCACATCCCCCAACTCTAAACCATATAAATCTATACTACTCCTATTAAACAACTCACCCCAAAACCAACCAACCCTAATCCCACCACACCAAATAATACAAAATACTCTCCCCTCCACTCATACAACAACCAAAATACACATAACATCCCTAAAAACTCATATAACCCAAACTAAAACTTTCTAAACACCAAAAAACATTCAATATCTTTATCCCATACCCTATCTCACCTATCAAAATCACATCCCCCCAATTCCCACACCATCAATAACTATACACATCACCCCCATCCCCCATCCCCCCTCACCCCCATAATCACCCATTTCTCTCCCCCACCAACCCATTCCCAACCACATCCCAACAAATCCCTCACATTCAAAACAATATCCTATAAACAACAATCCACAACCCCTCAGATAATACAAACCCATAAACCTCAAAAATACCACACATTACCTTCTCTTCCCTACAAACCCCAACCACAATCATCAAAATCACCCAATTTCACTACTCTATCCACCCAACACATCCTACTCCCTAAAACCTTCAAATATATAAACAAAATAATAATAATACTACTATAAACACCATAAAAACCAAACTCACACACTATATAGAAAACATATTAATACATTAACGTTGTATATTATGTGTGGAATTTTAGTATAAGTAATCACCAGATATAAATAAACACAACATAACCCAAAGAACATATACACTCTCACAACACAAACCACACTCACCATAACACAATAATTAACCTCTCCACTCTCATCACCCATAACAATGATAAAGAATACTCAAGTCTAATAATAAAAAATCCATAGACACCATTGTTGTCGTCGCTCTTACCTTTTTCAATTTAATCTCTCACACTCCACATCGCTTCTTCACATTCAACTAAAACATTCCCCCTAAACCACCCTTTCATATCTACGCTCTCTATTATCGCTCCAGCTGCTACATAATATGGATATAATCTATAGCTCTCTTCTGAGATATCTCGAGTAAAAGATCATTTAATAAATATTGAAACTAACCATACAGTATCATAATATATCAACAAAACACACATAACATCCACCAAAAATCAATAAATAATTTCTAAAATAATCCTCCAAAACATTAACTACCAAAATTCCCTTTATCATTATTCCCCAAATCTTTTCATTTTATTTTATACAAATTATTTTTTAATCCCCCTATAAATTTTATAAAATACCTATGATAAAAAAATTTATTACTTTAACTCCAAAACACCACATTTATCTAAATATAATTCACCTTAAAAAATAAACAAACAAATAAAAAAAAACAACCCTTCAACCCCCAATCCCATCATATTACAATCAATACTCCCATTTAAAATTCAATGTTAACATCAAACACTACCTAATACATTTTTTATTCCTAAAAAGGAGAGAGAACATGTTAAATAATTATAACAGTTATCAAAACAACACAACAAAAATACTAGCCTCTCTAATTATGTGTGGATAGAGCTGCTCAATTATTGTAAACTAGCTATGTGTGTGTGTGTGTTCGAGTTTGTGTGTGTGTAGTGTTTTATGTAATGCGCGAGATTATGATGGAGAAAGCAGGATGTGTTGGGGGTGTGTTATGAGATGGGGTGGGGTGGGAGTTTTGTATTTTTTTTGTTTTGTGTTGTTTTTTTTTTTTTTTTTTTTTTTTTGCTAACTTGAGTTTTGACTCTTTTGAGGTTATTGAGAAGTTGTGGTGAGTTTTGTTTGTTTTGAATTCGGAGATTGAAAATTTTTTTGACTTCTTTTTGGTTTTGAACATAAAGAGACTCTAATTTTTTTTTTTTCTGATGTATTTGAAATTGTTTTTGTTGTTTTTGGAGCAGAAGATTTTTTTTTTGTGTTTATTGGGACAATTTTCCTTTCTTGGGGGCGGGTTTTGTTGTTTTTTTGGACAATGTGTTTTGTTTTATAATGTTTGGTAATGGGCCGGTAGCGCCCCCCTGCCGAAGATATTCAAAAGACGAAAGATATGTGTTCAGCCTCCAGGAAGGACGTGAGGTGATATTTGCGGGTTTGAATGCGAGGGCCACATTAGCACGAATATTATGCCAGTGCGATGTTGGTTATAATTGCGGATTGTTGCTTGCGTTTTTGACCTTTGATATTTTTGGTTTTTGCACGAGAGTATGTTAGACGCTTTTTTGGGGGGGGTTTGGTTTTTGTTTTGTTATTTGGTAGGTTTTGTGGTTTTAGGTGTTTTTTTTGTTTTTTTTTATTATTTTTGTTTTGTTTTTAATGACCCTTTGACAAAACATTTTTTTATTTATAGTCTTAATTGTGAGCGCCCTCGTTGAAAAAGCTGATTTTTTTTGCGAAAAGTTGGAATTTTTTGATGACTTGTTGCGAGATCATGACAAGTTTATTTTTTGGATTTTTTTTGGTTTTTTTTTTTCGATTTTGCGACTTGCAGCAGCTTTTTTTTTTAGGGTTTTATGGCAACCAAATTTTTGAAATCATGCTATTATATATGTATGTTTGTAATGATATGCGTTTTTTTATGTTGGTTTATTTTTTTTTTTTATTGGGGTGATTTTTAGAGATTAGATTGCGAATTGTTTTTTTATATGATTTATTGATATTTATTATTGGTTGTTGGTTATAATGGATTTATTTGGTGTATTATTGTAATTTTAGCAACCGAAAGAACGAATTTTTGCTGTTTTGTTTTTTTGAGTTTGGTAGCCTTTGGCGGATTTTGATGTTTGTTTGGGAGGGGGGTTTTTGTTATTTTATTTGTGATTTTGGGGGTGTTAGTTGAGGGGATGGGGGGGGTTTATTTTTAGTAGGCTCGGTTGGGTGGTGTTTTTTTTGGGTATATTGGGGTGTGGGGGTTGGGGGGTGGGGTACGTTGTTTTTGTTTAGAATTTTGTTGAGAGGTAGATAGGGATGCGTACAAGTTGTTATTTTTATGCCTTGGTTTATTGTTTTTTATGATGAGTTATGGGTGTGTATTTCTAATTGATTTATTGCAGGGTGGAGTAAAGAAACAATTCCTTTACACAGTAATATAATAAATTAGTTCGTAGTAGAAGTTTGTTGTCAAGGAGTTGAAGTTTTTTGTGATTAGAAATGGTATGTTTATATTAAATAATAGTTTAACTATCTATATGGATGCTAGTGTAGGTTTATGGTTGTTTATTATAAGTGTGTTTGTGTTGTTGGTTTTGTTTTGATCTATTGTTATTGTAGTTTTAATGTAGAATTGTGAGAATTTATTGTTGTAGTATAGAGTTATTGATTTTGTTTTAGAAAGAAGTAGAATTTATTAAATATGTGTGGGTTGTATATAGTAATTTAGATTTAAAATGTCTCGTGTTAGTAAAAATTGTATGCTGGGTTTTTTAATAAAGAAAATTAAATTGTATGATATAAATTGAGTTTAATGATAGATAATAATGCAATGTTGTTGAGTATGTAATGTTAGGTTTTCATTATTGTATTAGCTTGAATTTTAGTGTAATATAGTGATGAATAGTAAATAAATATTAGAAAAGAAAGAAGTAGAGTAGAAATGTTGTATTGTGTATGTGTTTGTAATATAGAATTTTAAGTTTGTATGATTGATGTTGGAAAATTAAAAATACGGATGTTAGAAAAGAAATTAGAATTAGTAGAATAATTGGTTAGAATAATAATTGATTTTGTTTCGGCGTGTTGTAATAGAGGGAAAAATTTATTTGGGTTGATTTTTAGAAGTATATAAAGTTAGAAATTAAGTGAATAAAAGTATTAAATTATAAAGGATGATTTGGGATTAGGGGTGATATAGATATGTAGTTGTTTTTGTTGGGAGATTATAGGGTATTTTAGAAGGTTTGATATTTAATTAATTGCGTAAAGTTGTGTGTGTGTGTGTTTGAGTAGAAATAGATATTATAGTTAGATTAGAACTATTTTGGGGTTCTGGGTGTAGTATTTCTTAGTAGATAGCATTGGTCTTGTTTTAGAAATTGGTGCTTTAGTTTGAAGGGGAGATAGTATTTCGTGTTTTGTTCTTTTTTGAGGAGATAGAACGTAAGAATGTTGTCGCTAGATTAGTTACAGTTGGCAATATAGTGGTTCGGAATGTTATGTAGATTTAGAATGAGAAATAGATTTGTCGATGGGTTTGGAGTTGTTATGGTTTTGTTTTGTAGGATTGGCGGTTTAATTTGGGTTTGAAGGGGTTTGTTCAGTTGTGTTTGGTGTTGACGTGGTATGCATGGTGTGTGTTTGGGATAGTGTCGGGGTTGTTTCGTAATTGCGTGGCTTGATTGTTTCTGTTAGAGATATCTATGTGTTAGTAGATGTTTTGAGGGTTGATGTTTAGAAATTATTTTTTGTTTAGCATTGTGTTAATACGTGTTTTTGGTTAGATATAAAGGGGTGGTAGAAGTGCTGTTTTTTGTTAGATATTTTGTGTTTAGAAATTTTAGTAGAATTTGAATGTGAGAGAAATTTAGTTATTTATTTTGAGGTTGTTTTTTTTCGTTATTTGGTCATTTGATGGCTGTATATAGAGTCGCAGGCGTTAGTATAGATTTAGAATTAGTTCGATGCCGTAGATTATGGTAGATATTGTTTTGCGGTTTTAGAAAGATGCTTTTTGTAGTTTTTTTAGTAAGTTTAGTTGTTTTGTTATGCTTTTGTTTAATTGTTAGTTATTTGTAGGTTAGTTGAGTTAGTTTGTTTTATTGTGTCTTGTATGTTTTGTTGTTGATTCTTGTAGAGTATTGTTCAGTCGAAGAAAGTACGTTGTTTCGTAGTTTGCTTTCGTTAGATGTAGATTGATGAGTGTTGAGTAGTCTTAGTTAGAAAAGAAAATAGATTATATGTAATAATCTTGATTAAATGCGTTTCTTCTGTTTTAGAATTGTTAGTTTTAGTGGTTAGAAAGAATGAGAATTAGACTTGTGACACATGTTAGATTTTTTGTTTGTTTTTTTTGTAGACAGCAGATTAGTAGAAATTTTTGTTGACTTAGTGCTTGTTTAAGTAGGAAGAGATTCTTTTGCGTCTTTTGTATTAAGTTGTAGAACTTGAATTAGATAGGATTTGTAGATATGAATTTGTGTTAGGAATGTGAATGTAGTATGTTAGTTTTTGCTGGTTTAGAATCGTTGTTTTATTTCGTGTCAGATCGAGAAGAACATTTATATGTTGTTTTAGAGTGCATGTTGTTCTTTTGGTTTTTTTTGAGGTCGTGTTTGTTTATGTTTTGTGTTGAGTTGTTCAGTAGGTGTGTTTTGTTTTTTGCTTATTTATATAGCGGTTGTTTGTAGTTGTTGTTTGGTTTTTTTTTGTGAATAATGTGTTGCGTTTATAAAAGTATTTCAGTTAAGAGATGTGGGTAAATACAACTTCTGGTTTTTTTTGCTGATGTATTTTGTGTAGAATAGTAGCTTAGTAGCTTGTAGAAGATGTTTTGTAGATTTATTTTTGTTTAGAAATCTTTTTTTTCTCCTGTAGTAAGTTGTATTGTGTTTGTAGCGTGTTTGTTTTTTTTTGATTGTGTGAGGAGTAGAAAATTTTTTGTAGTGGGGATTTAATATATTGGGTGGTAATTTGGTTTGTTGTTGTTAGAATAAGTTTAGAAATATGTTTTTGCTTTATTGGTATATCGCTGTTGGTTTTGCATTCTCTGCGTTGTAGATCTTTTTTTTATGTTTAGAATCTAGATTTTGTTGTGCTTTGTGTTAGAGATTTGTATTTGTGTAGTTTGTCTTGTGTAGAAAGTATTTCTTTTGTTAGTTTTAGTGGTGTTGTTCATCTGCTGTTTATTGTTTTTTTTCTTCGAGTTTGGTGTGTTAGTAGTTTTGTATTATTTGTTATTTTGTTATTTTTTTGTCGGTTGTTATTTTGATTATTTTATATGTTTTTTAGTTTGTGTTGTCTTGTTATAGATGTGTGGGTGTAGATTTTAGTTGATTGTTTGGCTAGAAGTGTTTAATTTTTTGTTTTATGAATAGATTGGTGTCTGTTATCTCGTCTGATATTGTGTGTGCCAATATTGTTTGGTTGGTTTTTTGTTATAGTGGTTTTAGTAGTCACGTCGTGTAAGTCTTTATATAGTGTTCTTTTTGTTATTCTGTCACAAGCTTTTTTTTGTTTGTGTAAGTTGTGTTTAGTTGTTTTAGTAGATTTACTATGTGTATCTCTGTACGATTTTAGAAATTAGTTTTTTTGTGTTCGGGGTATAGATTAGAATGTTTTACGTGTTAGGGGGGTTGGTTTATTATGTAGATTAGTAATAAGAAATTAAGTTAGTAATTTTGTTTTGTTGTTGTCTTCTTGTAGATACAGGTTTTTACGTCGGTTTTTATTGGTAAGAACTGTTCAATGTGTTAGCTGTTGTTTTTGTTTGTTGTTAGTTTTGTTTGTTTTGTGTGTAGTTTTTTGTTCACTGTTCCCTATTTTTTTTTTGTTTGTTAGATCTGTGTTTGTGTTTTTGTGTTCTGTGCTTGAATTGCGTGTCGCCTCCCCATTTGTTTAAGTTAGTGTAGTGATTCATTGTTGTATGAAGTGTTATTTATCCTATGCTGTTTTATACGTATCTGGTTTTTTATTTATGCTATTTAAGTGTTGTAGATTGTAGTTTGTGTATTTTTATAGTGTTTTGTTAGATGTGTAGGTATTTGTTTTTTTTATTTTGATTGTATTTTTGATTTTTTTTTAATGTTAGAATTGTTTTTTGTGTTGGTGAGTTTTAGATTAGGTTGTTTTAGATTTTTTAGTTTGTTTGTTTGAATTTTTTTTGTTTTATATTTAGTTTGGTTTTAATTTTGTTTAGTTTAATGTATTTGGTTTTTTTAGTATTTGGGTGGGGGTTTTTTTGTAGAAGATGGTGTGGGGTTGAGTATTTTATATGAATATTGGGTTGTAATTTGTGAATATGTTAGGTGTTGGTTTGATAGTTAGACAAGAAATTTTTATTTTGGTTTTATTGTTTTTAGTGTTGTACACTTTAGAATGTTTTAGGTTTGTAGAAGGTTTTTATAGTAGAATTTAAGTGTGTGTTTATTGTTTAGTTTAGTGTTTGAGAATTTTGCTAGGTTGTGATGTTATTTAGCAATTGTGTTATAGTGTGTTATGTGATGTATTTTGGGTTGTAAGTTGTGGTGTTTGGTGATTTTTTATATTTTGGTAGATTGAAATATTTGTTGAGGGAATAGTTTAGAATGAATTTTAGTTTCACGTTGTTTTGGTTGTAGTATGCAGTATAGAGTAGGTTGGTTGTGGTATAAGTTTAATGGGAATGTTATTATAAGGATTTTTGTTTTGTGTTGTTTGCCGGTGTGGATGTTGATTTTATGTTTGGTAAGATGTTTTTGTTTTTTTTTTTGTTTGTTTGTTTTGGTCTTCGTTTTGTAGTTTGGGGTTTTAGTTTTGGAGTTTTTTTTTCTGTTTTGTTTATTTTTTTTTGGTGTATGGTGTTGTAGTGTTTTGTTGATTTCTTTGTTTAATAGGTTATTTTTAAACTTATGCGTTATGTTTAAGTTTGATGATTCACCCGTATGTTGTTACAATTGTTTTTCTGTCATGATTTGTATATTTGTTAGGTTTATTTATAAGTTTGTGTAGTTTTTTATTTGTTTTTGTTTGGCTATTGGTTATTATTGAGGTTAAAAGTAGTGTGTTGTTATTTATAAGTAGATAGAAGTTTATATATTTTGGTAATAGTTAAATACTAGTATATTTATGGTTTGTTAAATGTATATTATTATGTCTCGGGTTTGATCTAAATTTGGCTCGCGGTACTTTTAAAGCGGGAGAATGTTATTGTTTTAGAAGAAATTGTTTTAAAATAGTTTAGTGGGGTGTTGTGTGATAGTGATTTATTATGTCGAGGTGTTTTAGAAGGAAGTAATTTTTGTAGATAAGGTTTGGGTTGTAGGTATTTATATGATGGTTTTAGAAATACGTTGTATTTGTAGAAAGTGTTTGTGTAGTTAGGTGGTGTTATATTTTAATGAGGGTTTCAGTTTGTGTCCGTTTCTATGTTTATTATTTAGTTGATGTTTACTTAGTAGAGTGTTAGATTCGTAGAAGAAGATAACGGTGTATATTCTGTTCAGGTTGTGTTTGTTTAGTTCGATATTGGTTAGAAATCTTTTTGTTCGTTTTGTGTTTTTTTTTTGTTTTGTTTTTCTTTGTCTTTATGTAGTATTTTTTTGTTAGTAATTTTGCTTTTTAAGTTTTTTTATTTTAGTTAGTATTGTTTTTTAGAATAGATTTTAGAGTATTTTTTTTTTTGTGATTTTTTAGTAGAAATGATGTATTATTGTACGTCTGTCTTTCGTTAGACTAGAAAAAGGTTAATTGAATCGTGTTGACTCACAGTGATACTGTGTTTGGTTACATTGTAAGGTTGTTGTGGTATGTGTTACATGTCGGAGTCTATTTGTATTAGACGTAGATTAGAAAATAGTTTGTTAGCATAATTTATATTGTAATTTGTAGTGTATGTGTATTGTTGGTTTGGTTTGTGTTAGATTAGAATGTTTTTCGAAGTTGTTGTGTTTTTTAGTTTTGTGGTTAATTTGTTGTGTATGAGTTAGTAATATGTTCCTGTTTTTTGTGTTTGTGTTTGAGTTTTTAGTATTGTGTGGGTATGTGGTCTTTTGTTTCGTTTAGGTTATTAGGAATAGAGTATTGGGTTTTATTGTGTGTTTTTTTGGTAGGAAGGTGTTGGTGTTATAGGAATTTTCAGATAGACACTTGTTGGTTGGACATTGTGTGTTGGTGGATTTTTGTTGTTATTTGGGAACTTTGTCTGTTTGTTTTTGTGTATTTGGCTGTTTTGTTGTAGAATGTATTGTTTTTGGGTGTCTGTTGAATTAGAGCTTCCATTAACAGTGGGGATCGGGGACATCAGTATCGGCCTGGGTGTTGTAGTTTGCGGGGGGCGGTCTTTGTTGGGGGTGGTTTGGGGGGAGAAGATATTGGTTGTTCGTTTTGTAGAAGGTGTATTTGTGAGAGAATAGATTTTGTTTTAGTTTTGCGTTGTAGGAATTTGTGTAGTCTCGGAATTTTTTTTGTATAGTCTTAGAAAGGAATTTTAGGGTCATCTGTAGTTAGAACAATTTTTTTGCGTGGTATTTTATGATGTGCGGTTCGTTTTTTCTTGGATGATTGCGTAAATTTTTCAACCTTCTCTGTCTGTCTGTAGTTAGCGTTTTTGTTTGTTTTTGTTATTTTTTAGTCTCTTTGTAAGATAGTCCGTTTTTTTGGTTAGAAATAGTGGTATAGAAATAGATTAAGTATATGTGTGGGTTTTTGGTGTTGTAATGGGTGTTGGTTAGATATAGGAGATGTGGTAGAGTAGAAATAGTGTTATTATGTCTAGATTGTGGTGGTGGGGTTGTAGTTGTAGTTAGATAATATTTTACTGCGTCAACCGTTCCTCTTATGTGTTCTTTGGTTTTTGTAGGAAGATAGATTATGGTTAGTAGAATTTATACGTTAGCGCTTGCCGATTGTGGCTGTAGATAGATTATCTGCAGCGTAATTGAGTTTGTAGATTTGTCTGTGGTTGGATATTGGGTGTCGTTAGATTGTTTAGTTTTAGAGTGGTGTTTATTTGTAGTAGAGATAGGATAGAAGGTTGAGGTGTACGGTTTTTGGGTAGAAAGATTTTTCTGTTTTAGAAAGACGTTAATGTTAGTAGAATTCGTTTTTGTCAAGTAGCCCCCCCCCCCCCCCCCTGATTGTTGCTTTTTTGCTGCTAGTTTTGTGCGGGTATTTATTTTCTTGTATGTGTTGGGTTTTTTTATGTTACAGATTTGTAGAAATTCATGGAATTTTATTAATGTTAGAATCGTAGTTTTAGAGTGTTTTTTTTTAACTGAGGAATCTCATTGGTAGAAAAGAAAGAGAGAATTTTTTGTATAGCTAGAAATAGAGGTTGATGTCAGATTACCCTGTTAGTTGGTTAGTATTAAATATTCATTTTGTCTTGTTTTTAGAATTATGAGGTATTTTGTTTTAGAAATTGTTTTGTAGATTTGTAAGTAGTTGAATCTTTATGTGTGGATTTGTTTGTTTTTGTTAGGATGTTTTTTTTAGTATTCTATTGTTTTTTTGTTTGGTATTTTTGTTGTTGTTTTTTGTAGAGAGTGATATGTTTGTTTTTTGGTAGTGTGGATTTTAATTTTAAGATTTTTCAGGGGTGGTGTGAGTTAGGATGACAAGTTATTTGTAGGTAGATTTGAACGTAGAGATTAGTTCAGGAGTGTGTATAGTGGTGTTTTTTCGGTGGGAGAGAAGGTTGTTGATCGGAGGATGTTTTGTTTATCATGTAGAATGTGATTGTGGGGGGGGGGTAGATGTGTAGTTATAGGGGTTAGGTTTGCAGAGGTTTTTAGTAGGTTGTTTTGGTAGTTTTGAACTAGATGTGTGTATTCTTTTTGTTTATTGTTTGGTAGAATTTGTTAAGAAGTTGTGTTTGTGTTAGAATTTGGTTTTTTCGGTGAATATTGTTAGAATTTTAGATGTTTCTTGTTTCGTTGGGTAATGTTGTTATTTTTTATTTTTTCTTGGTTGTAAGTTTTTTAGATTGTGTGAGGTAGATTTGTTTTCTTCGGGGAGGAGTGGTGGTGTTTTGCGTAGAGTTGTGTTGTGATTTAAAGGTGATTGGTATTGGATGAATGTTAAACTGTGTTTTTTTTATTTGTTTGTTTATGAATTGTATTGTTTTGTTGTAGAATTTTTAGAATTAGAAATTAGAGAGATTATTTTTGTGGGGTTGTATATTGTATGTTTTTTGTTGGGCGTGGGATTGTGATAGTGTTTTTATGGTGGTTGTTGTGTTGGGGAAGTTGAGATTAAAATAATTTGTAGTAAATTGTGTGTTTTTTTAGTAGGGTGGTGGATAGTTAAGTGTGTGATCGTAGGTGCGGATAATGGGTATGTGTGGAGTGATTTATTTGTTGTAGTTGTTGTTTGTGGTGTTTTTCTCGGGTAGAAGAAGTTTGTAGAAGAATTCGTTGTTTTGTAGATTTTTTTGCTGAATAAGTTGGGTTAGTTCTTGTGGTAGATTAAGATTTTTTTACTGTCGCGTTTTGTAATGGAGTATATTAAGGTTGTGTATGTTGTTGTTTTAGTTTGTTATGGAAGAATAAGATAGAGAGGTTGAGTTGATTGGTTGATTTGTTGTTGCTTCGATTAATCGTTGTTTGTTTTGTGTTTTCTCGTTTTTGTAGATAGAATTAATCGAGGTTGAGATTTGTAAATGTGTAGAGGTTTTTTAATTTATTGTTCTTTTAGTGGTTGTGTTTGTTTTTGGTAGTTTGTTTTTTGTTATTTTGTATGAATTTCGGGGTGGTTTTTGTTTTGTCATATTTTTTTTTTTGTTTGTTATGTGTTTCGTATTGTTTTGTTGTTTTAGTGCGTTTTGTCGATAGTTTGTGGTTGCAGCGTCTCGTTGTATATTGTTTTTAATTTGTAGTTTGTTATTTAGTAGATTTTGTTGGTTCTGTTTTTTTGGTAGTAGTTTATGTAGAAATTGTTTTGTTGGTAGTCATGTTGTTATTTGTTGTTTATGTTTCGTGTTAGAATTGTAGATTTATTTTTTTGTGTTTGTGGAAGTAGGATTTTTTTTGTTTGTTTTACGTGTTTAGGTTTTGTTGGTATGTTGTTGTATTTTTTTTAGCTTGATGTCGTTTTTTTAGATATGATTTGGTAGAGGCGTATGTTTGGTGAAATAGTTAGTGATATGTTGTTAGAAGATAGATGGTAGGAATAGAAAAAAAATAGAAGATGTTTCTAAGATTGTTTTGGTTTAGGGTTTTAGTAGTATTGGGTATGTTTTGTATTAGTTGTGTTAGGAAATTTTGAGGCAGTTAGATGGTTGTGTGCGTAATCTACTGGTGTTCTTTTAGTAGAGGTTTAGATGTTTTTTTTGTTTGTTGTTTGTGGGTATGTTTTTTGAGCTCCGTCAGAATACCTTCTGTTACTACTTGTATTTCGTCATACGTGTTAGAAGTCGTTCGGGGCAAGTTGTATTGTTGGGTGTTTCGATTGTTAGAATGTATTTGTTTTTGGTATGTAGATTTTGTTTGTAGAAGATTTAAGAACAGACCGTTTCCTGTAGGTTTTTGTTAGCGTGAGAGTGTAGATGTTTGATTTTGGTGGTTGTTCGCTTGTTTTTTGACGTTGTAGGATTTTTGTATTTGGTTTTCCTCCCTTGTGTTGGGGTCTTTATCTGAAGGTTAGTTTTGTTTTAGTTGGTTGTGTTTTTCGGCTGTAGAGTTTTTGTTTGACCGTGTCTCGAAATCCGTTTCGGTAGCTTGGTGATTTGTTGGTATTAGGTTTTTTTGGTGGGTGTGGTGTTGCTGACCATCATATATTTTTTCGTGTGTTAGTTTTGTGTTTTGTTAGTTAGTAGTATTATGAATTAGTTTGTTGATTGGGCGGTAGGTGTAGCGTTGGGCGTTCTCTTATTTTTACGTAGAAGGTGTGGTTGGGCTTTTTTTTTTTTGTTGTTTGTATTTTTCTTATTTATTTTCCTTGTATATGTGTGTGTGTGTGGTGTTTTGTATTGTGTTTTGTGTTTGATATTTGGTATGTAGTAGGTTCTGTAGTTGTTTCTTGGTTTGATTTAGTTGTGGTTTGTAGATATTAATTTGTTTTGTGTGTCATTGTTTTTTGAGTTGTTTGGTGTATTGCATTTGGTAGATTTGTCTTGACTCTTTTGTCGTTGATGAGTTTGTAGAAGAATTCGGTTCCGTTAGTTGTAGAAGATGTTATTTGATTGTTTAGTGGTGGTTGATTAGGTAGAATATTTTGTTATGTTTGGGTTTGGTTGTATTGTAGGAAAAGATTGTGGGTTTATTGTGGTTGTAGTTCAGAAATAGGATAGGCTTTGTAGTTGGTGTTCGTTGTATGTGGTAGAATCGAACGTTAGTAGAGTAGATTGTGTCGTTTCTTTTTGGTGTCCGTAATGGTTTTAATTGTAGATATTTCCGTAGCAGATTATAATGAGATTTTTGTGCGTTTTGATTTCGCAACTCTGTAGATAGAAGATAGAATCCTTTGTGTTTCTTAGCTTCTTGTTTTTTAGAGTTAGTAATTTTTGTCAGGTTGGGTTCTTTACTATGTCGCCTTGTGTTATCTGTCCTCTGCGTTTATTTCCTGTAGTAGTTCGTGCTTCTGTAAGGGATTAATGTATTAGAGATTTAGTATAAGTAAGGGGTAGAAATTTATGTTTGGTAGTATAGAAGTGTAACATTTTGTATCGGACATTTGGAAATCATTTCTATGTAGGAAGTAGAGTTTGTATTATTCTTGTGTATAGGTTTGTAGATTCTTTAGTGTGATATTTTTGTGAGTATAGTATTTTTTTTAAATGATATAAAGTTTTTATCATGTGATGAATTTTAGTTATGTATGAGTCGTGGGATTATTTGTCGGGTGGGGGAAGTTAGAATGTGTGTCTTGTGTTAGTGAGAATTGAATTTTGGTGGATATATATGATTTAGGAGTTTACGTCTTAGATTAGAATTATATATTTTTGTGTTAGGATGTGTGATGCTGATCTTGTAGATGGTTTATACTGATTTGCTCATGTCTCTGTATAGATTTTCTTGTCGGTTGTTTGTAGAAAATTCTTGGGTTTGGTTTAGGGTAGTGGTCTAGAAGTAGTGCTGTTTTTATCTGTAGTTTGCTGATTTTCTTTGTAGATGGTACATTGCCACGTGTCGTTGTTTAGAAAAGCTGAGTTACACAGTCGACATTTGATTTGTTGTAGTTTGTTTTCAGTTTATGTTTTAGATATTTCTTTGTAAGATAATAGATTTGTGCGCGTTCGTGGTGTTTGTAGAATTGTTAGAAAGAATTGAATAGGGCAGTTGAAGTAGGAGGGTTTTAAGGGGTGAATTTCTCTCGTTGTGATCGCTGCTTGTGTGATTTTTGTTTTCTTGTTCTTACTTTCCTCTATTTCGGCCTGTCGTAGTTGGTTTGTTTTTAGATGAGGTTATTTTTTGTTTTGATGGTTTAGAATTGTTGGGGTGATGTCGTAGTTGGTTAGATTAGATTTGTCGTTGGTTAGAAAATTACTGTTGCGTTTCGTTTCCAACTGGTTCTTCCGCCGAGTTTTGTAACCTGTTTTTATGTTTTTTATGTTGTCGTAGTTCACGTTGTAATTATTCGTTCTTGCGTAGTTTTAAGTAGATTAGTTAGAATAGTTGTTCTTTTTAGTATTATTGTTTATTTGTTTTTTTTTAGTCATGTTGATATGTTGTTGTAGAGAAAAAGAAGAATTTCCTTTTTGGTTTATTGTATTAGGGAATTTTGTAGGATAGTTTAGATTCGTGGTCTAGCTTTGGTTTTTGTTGTTGTTCAGTTGGATCGGGAGTTTTCGGGTTTTTAAGAAATTGGTTGAAATGTTTAGGGTTTTTTTTTTCTTGTTAGAGAAATTTTTTGTTGTAGTAATGGTGTTTGTTGTAGATTTTTGTTTGTTTATTAGAACTTTGTTGTTCGTGAGTTAGTGTTTGGTAGGAAGTAGAAGAAATGGGTGTATTTGTCATATTTCCTCCCTGACTCCTCTTGTTCCTGTAGTCGGATTGGAGGGTTAGTTAGAGTAGGTAGAATTTTGTTGATAGGGAATGATAGAGTGTGGGTTAGAGAATAGAAATGACTTGTTAGATATTATAGTTTTTTATTGTTGTGAGTTGTTGAGATAGTTAGTTAATTATAGTGTTGAAGTATTTTTGATTATTGTTTTTTAGGTCAACCTGCTTTCTCTGTAGAAGATATTTCGTTCTTCTTATATAAGATTGTTAGTATGAAAACTGGTGTGTTCTCCACTTGAGTTTTAGACTTTACAGTATTTCTCTCTCGCTTGTTTCTGCTTAGTCTGATTTTTTGTTGCACTATTTTCGTAGCTTGGACGTCGTCGCTTTGTTAGATGGTCCCTCCTCGTACGTAAGATAGAAGCTCGATGTTTTTTTAGAGAAATTTTTGCTGTGATAGAGTGCCGATGGTGGTGTGTGTTGATTAGAGGGGCTCATGCCGTTTCGGACGTCAGTTTGTTAGAATTCGTACTGTTTTCAGGTTCCTACGCTACCTTGTTCTCGGCTTTATGTGGTTTTGCGTCGTTTAGACTAGTACTCGTACGTTAGATCGGGGGTTAGAATGTGTATTGTGGGTATTTTTTGTAGAAGTTTGTGGTTAGTAGAAATTTGGACTTCTTGTTTAGAAATTTGTAGGTCTTGGGGTAGTTTAGAAATTGTTGTTTTTTTAATGTTGTTTAGAAATATGTTTTGGCTATGTAAGACATATTGTTTTTTTGTAGATCTGAATAGATTTATGGTAGATTGTAGTATTAGAGATAGTTTAATGATGGTTTAAGTGATTGTGTAGCATGTGTTTAGAATGTTTACAGTGGTCTCTTCGCCTCTTGTTATACTATCATGGTATTGGTTGTTTTGTTTTTTTTTGTTTTATTATTTGTTAGTTTTTTGTGTTTTGTTAGTTTTTGTTTTTTGCAGTAATAAATTTGTTGTTTTTTTATGTTATTTTTAGAGTTTCTTGCTTTCTTATTGTGTGCTTTTCTTCTCGTTTTGTTGTCCTCCTCTCATGTCAAGAGAAAGTTTGTGTGTTTGTTTTTTTGCTTCTGTTCTAAGTGTAGAAGTATTAGAAATCTTCCCTAATACACGTGTTTTTTCTAATTAATAGTAGATGTGTGTGATAAAGTTTTAGAATATTGTGGTTTTTTTTTTTTTTGTTAGTTGTAATGGTTCTTTTATTGTTTTGCAATTTGTTGGTTGTGTCACAGTATGAGAAGTGACGTTGGTCAGTGAGAGATAGTTTGTTTTGTATTGGGATGTTTTTTCTGTTTTAGTCGTTTTATATGTCTAGTGACGCAGAATTATTATTTAGTTATAATGTAGAGAATTATCTTTTAGTGTTATTATATTTTGTTGTAGATATGAAATTCCCATAACGAAAATGTTTGATATCAGAGGAAATACAACTACTTTGTGTCATGGCTCAGCGAGCTGATGCATATTATGTGTGGAAATTCATGTTGATTACGGTTTTCCTCAGGCTCGTGCATGTCGTGTTATCGATGAGAAGATCGCACAACTGCGCATATTTTGCTTTCGGCACATGATCGTGCATGACTGGTTGGCCGACAAGAAAATCAGCAAAATCAACGTTTAAATGATAGTTATCATTCTATCATCATAGTTTAAAGTAACCTACAAACAGACTGTTGACAAATCTTCACAGTATGTTTATGATTATTCTCCACAGTCGTTTTTCATCACTCTTAAAAGCGGCAATTATATGGGCTCTTTGGCCTATTTCCAGTGGTATGTAATTTGAAAAATAGTCCAGCGGTCAGGGTTATATGCTGGTATAACAATTTCATTTAATATCATATCGGATACATAGCGGCAAAAAACAGCCATTTCCGCCTCGTATACAACTAGAACTGTACTAAAATTAGTGAATTACATAAATCTCCATCAGTTAGCATGAGTGTACTGAGAATCGGAAAACACTGAAAGGATGAGTTGGTTTACTGCTATCAACGCAAACATCATTGTTTTACTCAAAATCAACTTTTCCTAATGAGTTGATATCGATTAAGCGTAAACTAAAGTGTAAAAGTCCACAACCCCCTCATTCTCAGACGTTTTCAAAATGTTCGAAATTGTTTGTAAAGATTTCATCTGTTATGAAATATTGTTGTAATCATAAAATATGTCTGGTATAAAATAACTCAATCCGACGAGCCTATGTCTGGGAGCACGCGACCCGCCACTGATTCCCATCAATGACTCACAACCATTTTACATTATTCCTGTCTATAGGACACCAACTCGCTAGTCTTTCGCTGCTAATATTAGACAACAAACCTAGAGCATCAAATTGTTATAATTATTTGTACTAAATTAAAGAATTCCTTGCTGTATCGTTTCTAAGAGCAATAGTCCTCAAGCACTTGCTTTTTGCGTAAATAACGCACAACTCGTTTAAGTTCAGTTATCATTTAAAGATACTAACTTATTTTAATAATGACCAAACGATGATATGTTCTTTGTTTCACGTTTTCATTATTTACCAAATGCTGTAACTATGTACCACGGTAAAATGAAAACGAAGTGGCTTTGTCGTTCCGCCGTATCCCATCTAAACAAAAAACGAAATATTACTATTTGTCATGCCTCACACTAATAAAATGAACTTTGACCAAACAATACAGACCAGAATAACACTGATAAAACATATGACAACGAATCATTTACAGCGAACAAAGTAGAATAATGTACATGTCTTCAATCAAAATAATGAAATATGCTTGTAACTCCTTGTAGCAAATACTTACAGATTAATTTATAGGATAATACCGATCTGACCTCGCTTTTACCGCTACATGCCGCGTCAATAAAATAAAAACGTGATCGTAAATACTGCGCAGCTACCCATGAATCGCTGAGATACTTTTGTCTGAAAGAGAGACTTTTTCTGACATTCATAGTACGATACGCGATGATTATATATATATGCAAGTACGTATTGCGCATTGTCACTGAACTAAGTCAATTTTGAATATAAACGGCCAGGCTATAAATACCCAAATAAAACAGGCATACACAAAAGATATGAAAGTTCGAAAATTGAAATATTTTGCTCAACGTACCAAATACAAAATTCTTCCCCCATTTTAAAAAACAATTTGAATTTGCCGCCAATTATAAATTGAAAAAGTAGTTCACATCACAAATTCTTGACATCTCCTATGTTGGTTTCTGTCCATAACAATATATTAGGTGGAGTGGTAACTCCGCATTTATTAAATCCCCAATGTGTATACACTTTCGATTTTATTAAATGAACTCAAGGGTGATGCAGTCGGAATTGTTTCCAAATATAAGATATGCGCATTTATGCAGTTCTGAAGAAATTACAACGGAATCGACTGATCATGACAGTAATTTTGAAGGAATGATGGTATTCTGCTGATTCTCAGTGTAATGACAACCTTAGAGATTCAATGTTTGTTAAATTAGAAATTCGATGGGAATTTCTATTGCTTTCTTCCTCAACCTGAAGGATATTTTCCTAAGCGTGATCATATCATAGGCAACATGCCACTGGCAGAGCAAAATCACATAATCAAAGGCAATGATTTCAATTAACTTTGAAGGATGTAAATGGTTCCACATCAATATTGAGATCCTAGAAATGAAACATAAATTTAGCGAATCATAAAATCATGCTGGTGAAAAATTAATTGAAAACTTGAAATTTCAGCCAAGAGAGCACGAAAAATATCGCGAATTTTTCATGAAGACTTCTATTATATTACCGTTCATTAGATTTCCTTGATCATCAGCTTAATTTCCGCTTAGTTACGATGCTTGTTAGCAAATATTCATTCCTTTGATATCCAACTTCCTTCATACTACTTATTTAGGAGAGTCATCTCAGTAGTATAAAATTTACCAAATTTTGACTATTTTCAAAAGTGCTCAAATAATTCTTTGGACCACGGGAACGTAATCTCCGCAAAAAACTGAATCTTTTCATATAAAAATGTTCACTGTATACAGATAGTTTTTTGAGTCGACACTCTACCTACATATCCTTACTTTTAAATTGAGTTTTGTCAATAGGAAAAATGATCCGGGTAAAACGAGTTTTCACGTGTAACAATGAAGCATGAAATGGAGGTAAGTTACCTGGCATATATATTGAACACCGCGTTTAATGGGTAAAACGTTACATGTTGCAATGCTTCCCTTCTCGTCAAACAGAAGAAGAGACGAACCCGACTAATTCTGTTCAGTGCAAGAGTTGTAAACATTGAGATATTATCAATAAGCTCATGCCGAATGTCAGGATAGAGATACGACAGTAGTCGCAAGACTATTAAGATCAACAGTCTCATTCAACAAGTGTGCTTGTTTACAAGTCATATCATACACGATATAGCACTTGTCAACAATGCTCACCAGTCGATGTAAAACACAGACAAGTGTAGTAAATATGTTCAGCTTGATAATGCGTGTTGACTGACTGACGCTGACTATCAAAGGCCATCGCTCCAACTTTATCATGTCTGAACTTTCAATGAATCTGGCACTGATTCTCTTTGGTCACGATCCAGCCAATCACATTTCCTTCAATGGTAGGAATCTATTTCATTCCATAATGTTGTTAGCATTCTATTTTCAAGACATTGGCGAGGGTTCTTTCCGTTACTTCATGAACACTGGTCTGTAGTCAATAATTGCCGCGTGCTCTTGCTGTCATAAACGAGTATCCAGGTACCTTCACAAGGTCGTTGATCTTGGCTGGGTTTTGGTGTGCTATTTGGAAATCTTCTAGCGTTTTTATCTCTCTTCATGGAATACCCCTATAGCTCTGGAATCTTCTATACATCAGTTTCTCAATGAGTTGGTGGAGGTCAACCCATCGATGGACTGCGTGGGGCAACAAATTGACAGCTGTTTTGCACTTATGCATTGCAGTGAACTTGCCAATATTGTTTCTAAAAAGGTTGGACCACGTGCCCACAATTGATGTTTGGAGGGTGTACTGTTCTTGCCAATTGGCTTGATTGTCACTTTCATTCGCATAATGAATATAGAGCTATTGGATATTTCTTTCTGCAATTGTTGTTTTTCATCGGTCTTGGATATTCCTTTATGTTCTTACCAACTTTTCATTTCACGGCGCTGTTATTTTTCAACGCTACCGACGCTTGGGGTTTTCATGTCATGAGTGCTGGAGGTTCCGTTGTGCAGTTCAATTCCATCCTATGTTTTTTGCCTGCATGAGACCGTGGAAATATCAGTTGGCGGAGTGCATTTCTTATCATCGGTGGCTATTAATACTAAAATTCTTTGTTGTCGCTGCTGTAATGATGCATCAAATCGACTGGCAGGAGGAGGAATGTATAAATGAGGTCCGGGAATGAAGAACTTGTCACTGATGATTGTGACTGTTGATGAAGGAGAGTGAATGCAAAAGACCGAATGGAAGGTGTTTTGCAAGCAGTTTTGGCAAAGCGATTGCATCGTATCTCGCATTTATTCCATTAATCTTCGGTATTCATGCCTTAATAATTGGAACGACCGTGTATTGTAGAGTTAAGGGCTTTCTACATCCATGTGCCCAATTTCGTCATAGTATCCGGTTATGACTTTTTCAGAAGAAGCACTCTCATCGCGGTCTTCCATCGGGACTTGGATGGTCTAGTGACCTCGACTCTTGTATTAGCTGTTGTATCCCGTTCATTTCTCCAAAGGTCCATGACACATAGCTCTAGTCTCTCTCTCTTTGCTCTTACTCGTTGCAGGGCAGCATGTACCGTGTTTTGGGATGTTTCCATTATGACTTCCATGTTCTGTTTAATGCTTAGCAACATTATTTGGCTAATGATGGCATCTTTTGGGGACTTATTCCTGAATTAGTAATCGTCTCAGTTGGTTTTTAAATTAAACTACGAACGGATATGGCAATTTGTTAACATCTTTGGATTCAGACTGGACTTTTGATAGGCGGACCATTTGCAGACATGCTTTATGAATGGATCTACTTACTTTTGGAGCTTTATAATAGTTGGTTCACAAGTTGTTTAAGTAGGAGGATTTTTCCATATTACCATTCTATACTGACCGCATTGAATTATGTGCTTTATATTGCTGTGTCGCAAGTCAGGTACTCCAAAGAAAAGTAATGCATTTATATCGAATGACTGAAAGCTATTAAGAATCTAAAGATAAATTGAAATAGTTTTTCGCAACAAAAGTTGAGAAAAGTCATATATTGTGTCAATGTTGTGGGGTTGATGTGGGTGCGTTTGTGCCGTTTACACCGGCAAATTTATTGCTGACTGTTTGGTCAACAACTTAAATGGAATGAAAAATTATGAAGCATGTTCTCCTTGCAAACTGTGCAGTGTATCAAAACAAACAATTGTTCACGCTATCGTACTCAAAAAAAATGGAGCTATCTATAAAATTGGTGCAGTAATAATAGCAAAATTTTATATTAGGCCAGGACTGTGGGACCACTTCATGGTCGCTTTAAAGAACACATCTCAAAAACTCGAAAATTCATCCTAATTTTAAGCTTATTTCGAAATTTGTCAAGTAGAAAACACAACATTCGGTATCGACTTTTCTAGCACAACGACATGACAAAACATAATTTGCGGACTTCGTGAGGCATTCTTTATACACAAATTTAATCCTTACATCATTAATAGAAATTGAATTGACCAGTTATCGTGATTTCTTGTTTGTTAATCACATTTTCTCAACCTGTGGACTACGAGGTTTTTTGACCCGTCAACAACGAGGTTTTGTCACGTAAGTTCAATAATGACATTTCAAAATGCAGCATTCTAAAAGTGTTTGTGTAATTGCCACATCAAGTGCATTTTTGTCGGTATATATGCACAAACTGCTGCTCTTTACTGAATCAGCTGCAGCATTATCGTTTCAAATACAAAATGTGACAAGAAATGCAATAAGGCGGTAGCCTCTTCCTTGTTCTTCAACTGTTGAACCACAGTCATTCAAATTGTTGATAAATATTAACTGACCAATACGTGTGCATCAAAAACATGAGTTACTCTACGCATGAGTCATTCTTCTTTTTCCAAATGACTGGTCTTTTCGAATGACCACACGTCCTTCGAATGTACTGCTTATCCAGTCGGATGTATAATCTAATTTTTCTGTTCCCCTGAGTCTCTATAAACCGCAATTACAGTTGGATGTTAGTGCTATCTTCGATGATAGAATCGTTTTCGCATTGAAATCAGTTACTCAATAAATATTCAAGGAAGTCCATATCATGTATTTCATGAAGCATTATCGATCCTGAGATCCATCGACAAAAAATGAGCATTGAACTCCTTATCATGGAAGAATAACCTATTAAAGACTTCTTGATATTTAGCAGGACGATAGTCATTTTAGGTATGGTCCACAGTACTTGTTCAAGCCCCTTGTTAGTTGGCTATTTGCTCTTATAGGCACTTCCATCAGTGCTGCGTAACTACTTGGGTGAAGCTAAGCTTTTCATTTATATCGAATCCAAAAGTTGTTAATTGCAATAAATGTTAACTCATGATTTTGTTCGAATGAGTAAGATATGGCAGAAAGCCTTTGAGAAAATTTATTGCCAACTCATCAAAGTTTCTTGTACGCTTAGGTAGGATGCTTTATTGATTACTGTAATTTTCACATTTGATATCCTTGGATCTTCAAAGAAAGAGCAAGAGAGAGAGGAGAGAGTAATAGAAAAGGTTCACTTAAAAAATATTGCGGTTGCATGCTCGTTGACGGTATTGTTTCTGTTCTCAAACGGCAATCTTGATATTTCATTCATTGAAAAAGTCTGTGGTTGAATGCTGTTGCGGGATTTCCTTTTTCGATTTTTCTATGAAAGCTTAGATGCTCAATGATAACTGGTGAATTGCAAGCCACAAGCACATGATTCTCATATGTATTAATGCAATTCGGATTTTTAGTCTTATGTTTTACTTGAAACGGCAATGTTGTAATCGATTCGGAAGCTGCAACTTCAGATCCCCATTGACTAATATTAATTTACGTCAGGCTTTGTTTTCATTATGCTTTTGAAATGACAATCTGCATTTGAAACGAGAACGTTTCACATCATTTCGGTAATTCTGCAGTTGAAATGTCTATGTTTAATATGGAGCGGACGATTGGCTTCTTGATCGATCAAACCTGTAATTTAGGTCATCATTCATTATCTTTCGTGTCAGCTCAATTCTCCTTTTGCTACTGGTGGAGATCTGTAATCCAGTACAACCTGTTTATATCTACATTGTATCATACCATATCTTCTCATTGTAAATGTCATTTTCAAACTAATCATTCAAACTCTTACTTGCATCAATTGATTCTTTTGTACCTGAAGAGGATTGCTGGATGGCAGTCGAAAAATTTTGTACAAGTATTTAACCATGATTATAACAGCATCACAAAATACTTCTGACTCCTTCCAACTAGATACCTTTATTGCTGACACTTTTCTATCTATGATGAGTCAGAAAAGAATGTACAAACAATGGAGACGAAGACATGCCTTCAATAATTGTGTTTCGCACATCATCAGCAGACAATAGAAATTTAGTGATCATCAGCTTTTCTGTGAGTGTCATTAAAAAAGCTGAAGGCGCAACTTAAGCTGCCGCATTTTACTGACACTCAGAGATAATCTGATGAGATCAATGCCTTTCACTAAATTTCTATTATGCGTTGACGCACGAAGCACGATTATTGAAGGCGTGCCAATATTGCCTTGCTATTGGGGTATTATTAACAGAGCCAAGTTGCTGTCTCCAAATGTTTTGATGTTCTAAATCAACTGGGTCTGTAAAGAAAAGCTCCGTACCTATGACTTAAGTGCCAGTTCCATTTGAAATCGCTTTTCCAATCAACACGGTATGATGTAACATCGTGATATGACTGCATGACATTCCAAACTACATGGCGTGGTATTATTTCATTGTTGGCAGTTAATTAAGATGCTTTCTTTACTTGTACTGATAATTAGAAAAAAGATGGCAACGCAACCACTTGGTTGTGATATTGTTGTCAAGAGAGCGCAGTGATCGAGATCAGGGTTTATCGGTTATGACTTGCATTAAAATTACTAGGGTTTAACTAAGTCTTTTACTGTTTTACTAAGGATTTCAGAAATTAATTATCCTTTATCTTATTTATTCAAATACACCAATAAGTGCAATAGAGCATCAAGGCAGGATGATGGACAGATACATTTGTTACACATATTGCGCTACACTGCATGAATAGTTATTTGTTTGCGTAGTCAGTTGTTATTGCATACGAAGTCAAGCAAACTTTCACAGAGTTGGAGACAGCGATTTCTTCAGGAAGTGCGTTCCAGTCATCCAAAGTTCTTTGGAGAAAAATTAAGCCGCATGTTACGATTTCTATGGTTTTCAATATTGTCTGGTGCCCATTGTTTGCGCGCTTCTGCTTCGAAGGAAAATGAACCAGCAAACAATGAGGGCAGTGACTTACTTACGAGTCAGTGGCGGCTCGTGACATTTGGTCCAGGTGGGGCATAAGCATGAAATTTTTGCATAATCAAAAATCTAGTCTAAAAGGATCTTATTTTGTAAATGAAAAGCAAAGAATATGTTAGCAGCATGCTATACATGTGTAAGTCTATGTCACTGCATTTAGTTACACGGTTGAAGCAACATTTTGTCTATTCATGGACTGATCGCTGGTGCTAACCTCACATCACCTCACTCAGTAAAAAGGGAATCACAATGCATTGTCTTTGCATTTTGACGGTTAACCAATCAGAAGCGTTAGGGCTCCCTCTCGAGTGCCCATTCTGTGACGCATTCATCGCGTGTTAATTCTGTCTATTCGCTCTGATCGTGACATGAACCACTCTCACGTCATCTCAATCTCGATGCTTGGGCGCTCCCGTCTTGAAAACGACTGATGGATTCTGCTAGCGTCACTGTCGCGCAAATGGAATAGATGTACATGAAGTATAGTTGAAATTTATGATCAAGAAATGGAGTCTACTACTGATGTTGCTGGTTATTTAAGTTAGACAACATTTCCATAGGTGGGGCAGTGCCCCACCTGCCCAAATGGACGAGCCGCCACTGTTACGAGTAGGGCTTTTTTACGTGAACCTGACCTGACACTTGGTTGACACACTGGTGCTGCGTTCAGATGCCTCTAGTCTAGACCGGCCACTCGCTGGGACTGTCAAGGGTCTTCTCTACTTCATGACTTCGTGCCATTCCTCCCCACTGGTCAAGGACCTCTCCTTCTCTTGCGTCCACTCTAGACAGACTCCGCCGACTTTTATTTTGAGCGCATCTCGTCGTGCCTTATCGATTGTGTGATACTAGATCAAGGTTGCGCACCCCTATCACCAAAGAAAATCTGTTTTATCTCAATTGTTCAAAGATAATCTTGTGTAGCCTTGTGGTCTAACCGATTCAAATTTATCATGCACCAAATTATTATTACATGAAAATTACAGACGTAGGCCAAGTATCAAGCCAAACAATACGTAGAATGTTGCGCTTCTTTTGAACGTCAGTACCTGTAGTATTGTGCACTCTTCTCATCCTTTTTGTTCTTTATTATAGGCTGCAAGTATCAGCCTCTTTTTTAATCTGACTGCAAGTCCTTGGAAGCCTGGAAGTCGGTTGTTTTGACCTCCTGCGTATCCGTAGGTACTCTTTTGATTTTTGAAGCAGTATACACTTTGATCAGGCCAATGGATGACTTCGATTTCTCTTTTATAATTTCATGTATTGATAGTGTGAACTTAGGTGCTACAACCAGTTTGATAGACATCTTTGAAGAATGGAAGTTTTGATCCACACGTACGATGTTAGAAGATTGTCATTTACAAATAGACATAGGCCTACACTGTAAATGACTCGTAAAGGACAGTCGACTCTCAGTAATAGGGACTCACGGATACGTAGATGCCGCATTTAGGTACCCATGTAGGGACTATAAGGGGAAATATTTTGGAATGTCATATCTTCGTAAAAAACGTAAAGATAGCTTTTTTAATAGCTGCGGGATTTTTTCGGCCTGCGGGAGAAATTTGATTTTGAGCGATATCACCACTGGATATATTGCAATTTGCAACAATGAATTCTTCAAATAAAATAAGTATCAATAAAACGAAAAAACAACCGAAAAATATATTAAACTCTACTCGAGACCTCTACCATACCGTTGAGCAGGTTTGTCTCGAGTTTGTAAATATCTGTTTGTGGAGCTGATTGTGGGAAGTCTATATTTAGTTCTTATCATTCACATTTCACGCATTGCATCTGTGCAGTACAAAACATAGATGACTCACAGGGGTTCATTCTTACACGGATTGATGAGCCTTGTTACTCCATCTTCATGCAGTCTAGCTGCCTAAAAACAAATGTTAACGAATCCCATAAAAATGCGATAATCCCGGGATTGGAAACCATGGAGCAGACATCCAAAACCACATATGGAATCAAAATTAGCGTTGATGGATGTCGCTATGAACTTGCATATATCACACATGTTGCTTAGAAATCAAACAGAAATCCATCTTCATGTTGTTGGTTGAATTATGAAACTTTTCATTGATTAACAACTAATCATCGTATTAATCGATGGAAATAATTTCAAACTTAACGCACAGAATGATTCATTCACCGAATACTGTGAATGCTATATACGCTATTCCCATACGCGTATCTAGGGGGGGGGGGTCTAGCTGGCCTAGGCCCCCTAAACTATTTTGCCAGTAGTAAGGGAGTTGCCACAAAAAGTGCATATTCTCTCACAGATACATGTAAATGTGGAGGGTGAAAGTGTAGAAACACATGTACAGCATGTATGCATGCCTTCCTTGTACATGCCATTCATGTTTTTCGCTCACTATTGTCATTGGCGGAACTCTGACTGCAGTTATGAATTATGTAACTCAAATTTTTATCAGAAAGCATACTTCACATGTTATGGGTTACTTTGAATACGGTACCTTGTAGGCCTATATGCCTGTGTAACATGAGCATGTACATGTAGGTCTACTTAAGGCCTGCTAACAATTAACTTATGATAGTTATAAAAATGACCTAATTGGGAATTATATTGACCGTATAGGCCTACGGGTCAATATTGATCAGAAAGCATGTTGTGTAGGGCCTATCACACGAGGTCATGGCCATTCAGTCATTCAGTGGCGCCAATGCCTGTCAGAAAAATGGATTTTGTTCGGATACATTAAGCAATTTTGATGTAAGTTTACTCGTGAAAGTATGTACGGCCTAGCCCAGTCTACCTCAAATCTCATAGGTAGGCCATGACAGCCTAAAGGTCAGTGGTTCGAATTCAACGATCGCCAGCACTTTAAAGCTTAACAAATACCGTACTGAGCTTAGTAGAAATGGATTCCTACGCACGCCGGACTATCTGCTCTGCTACGCTAACCGCGCACATTTTTGCGATCGATCATGACCGTCATGCATCTATTCCCCCGTAGAAGTATGATAGGGAAAACAATGTTTCACTTTTCGCTGACGATATTAGAGATTCGATAAAGACGTCCTTCCCCAGTAGGCAGCTAGGCACTCTCACTGAAAGCTCTACATGTACGTACATGTAGTTTACCCTTGCTTTATTTTGTTTAGAATCGCCTTCCTTGAAATCAGTTTCGATTTTCACATATGGAGTCGAATTAATTTCTCAGCTGCCCACATGTCATCGATGAAGTCTATTGGATAAATATGCAAGTAAGTCACGTGCACATACCTTCCGTAGAGGTACATGGAGCTCATTTCATTAACCTACGATATTCATAAGCAATACACAGGGAAAGAGTAAGTGGGAATTGAGCTATAAGCTACTACTTTGAGTTTATATGTAAGCTTACGTATGCATTTTAAATTTATAAAATAATTGTAGTTAAGGAAATAGGGAAATAGATGGAATAGAAATGATACCTATTTTTTTAATTTCAGGATGTCTGAAGAACCGCCAGCAAAGAAGCAGCGAACGATTGCGGAGTATTTTGTTCGCAAGAATTTGCCTGCAGCATCCCAAGACGAAACACCTGAAGACTCACGAAGACCACCCGTGAAGGATAGATAGGCCTACAGCTTCCCCGACATTGAAATCCCATCACAATCCAACCCTTGTCCACAATCAGAATCCAATTTTGCACCGAATGACATAGGGCTTGCGGTTCGGGATTATGCTACATTGACTGCCGAAGATAGACATAAGTTCATGTCTCCCTGAGAAAACCATATCATCAAGACAGGACTATCCCTTCTCCGAAAGAGGTGGTAAGACTCCGCTCAACAAAGGAGGAGTTCAACGTATTAGGCGGCTGCTTCCTAGCCACCTGGAAAGTTTTCCATGGTCAGCAGTCAGCAAAGTTCCTGCTGTTGAAGGTGCATTTTGCGTGCCATGTGTCCTATTTAAGTCTTCGTATCCTGAGGTTGGTGGCAGATCTGGGCATTGTCAATCGGCCGGTAGACTTGTACGGTTCCTCTTACGGACTTCAACCAGCTAACCGGCAAAGATGGTGATCTTACAAAACATCAAAGAACAAATTACGTGTATCATCAAAATTGTTTGGATCCAATGACTCAATTTCAAGCCACACTCAGTCGAAGGAAGGATGACATACAAATGTCATTAAGCAATGCCCACTGAAAGCAAGTGGAAAAAATCGTGCTATACTTGCTCCCATCATTGATACCATCATAACATCTGCTCGACAGAACATTCCCTTCCGTGGACACAGAAATGAAATCGGTGCTGTAAATACTTCTGGTATCGAGCCTGAGGAGAACGATGGAAACTACCGCGCATTACTGAGATATCGCATAAGAGGAGGAGACCAGGTTTTGCAAGAGGAAGACAGCAGCTTCCAATGCAACATACATGTCACCACTCATCCAAAATGAGCTGATAACTATTGCTGGTGACCTTGCAAAAGAGTCAATAGCCTCTGGAATCAAGGCATCCAAGTTTTGGGCGATTATTTCTGACGAAACTACTGATCGGCAACAACGAGAGCAACTTGCCTCGTATGTCATCGCTATGTCTCCCCCTGACAAATTGGGGAGTTTGGAAATGCTATGAGAGGATCTAGTCGGCATAGACGATCTGATTTCAGAAATAAGAGTAGAAGACAAAGGATTATCGGCAAAAGATGAGATTAAGGTCTAAATGGCAAACGAATCGGTGAAACTATTTGCTCAGAATTGGGTAAATGAACTTGGGCTTGAACCTATCAGCCTGCGTCGGACAGTCATACGAAGGTGCAGTGTTCTTTCTAGTTGAACGGGTTGGAGGCCGCCAGTCGCTTTCAGGACAAGATGCACCACATGCCTTCTACAACATTGTGCGATGTATTGTCTGAATCTGTCAGCATCGAAGTCGATTGATGTTCCAGCCATCAGTCATGCTCAAGCAGTAGTCAACGATACAACATCATCTTTCCGGGCAAAGTGCAAAGCGCTCTGAACTGCTGAAAACATGTATTTCACATCATCTAAGAAGCAAAGGAAGTATGCAAAAAACTAATAGTTGACTGCCTCTGTGCAACACACGCTTTCATCGAGCGTCACACGTCGGTCATTTTGTTTCGCAGAGTCTAATCGGGAATTTGTCATGTGAAAATCATTAGAAAATCATTTGATGACATGGAAATCCGCAGGATGCCAGAAAACTCGGATCTTCAATCTGAGAAATTTCAATTTTCCATCAAATCTGACTTCAATCGTTGCACTATTGATCTCATGAGAAGTTATCAGAACTGATGCTACCAGCAACTCGTCTGATTCAGTCAACCCGGAATTGATCCTTAATTCAAGCCATGGACACCGTTTCCCTACAATGATGGATGCAAATACGATGTCTCAAGGTGTGCGAAGATGACTTCAAGAAAGTTCGTTTCGAAGAAATAGAAGCGACTGGCGTCGAGGTTGGCCTGTTGTTACACCTGGAGAAGCCACGAATACCGCATATCCGATCCGTCTACCGCTCAACTGCAGGTGATCCGTATATAGCGGTTGAGGATTATTATCGCATCAACGTTGTTCTATCCCGCAATTGGACAGCATCAATCAAAGACCTCGAATCGACGATTTGGGGCCCCAACTCAATTGCGCTCCCTGAAACTGTCAAAACTCATACCAGGCATGTATGGAATTTCAGAGTGATACGGGAGAGTTGGGCATGGGACAGAGTTGCGTAGTGCTTTGTCAATTTACACCGACCTCTTTGACGACAACCAACTTAGAGGCTATTGGAGAATGGAATTTCTTAATGTGGAGGCGCAGATGGGCAGCATGCCAGTTGATCGCCCCAAACAACACCATTTATCCGCCTTGGACTATTGTAATGGATATCCTAACATTTCGGCGATATTGCAAATGCTCGCCACCTTCCCCATAGTGAATTGCCGAAGCTGAACGAATGTTTTCCCCGCTTGGAAAAGACCACTCACAAAAAATCAGGGTCTTTCTATGGAAGAGCATAGAGTAGAAGCCCTGGATTTTGCCACAAGTTCATCGAGGAGGGACACTCCCAGCACTGACAACATCATTGGACAGATTCGCAGCAACATCGGCATGCCGACTGAAATATTCCATAGTTATGATGCACTTTTTGTTACATGTGAACGTAACGTTTATATCCCTTGTCCCCCGTGAATATGCATTACGACTACTGGTGCTATGTGAGTCAAACGTTGTACCTTTAGATTCCAAAGGATACGTGGTAATTCATTCATTATTATGAATTTGCGGCTGCGATATCTATGGTCAGTCGTGTTTTATAGTTAAAAATGGGTCCAAAATACTTTCGCTATTACGCTTTATGCCCGGTAAGTATTTTTGACTATTTTCCCTATATGCAAGCCTTTGACTCATCAAAGCACACACATATTCACAGGTGCTTCTCATCGCATCTGACTTCGTTGAAATTATCAACCATTTATAGTTTTGTTTTTTACCCAGAAAATTCTAGTGATTGCCTTTTTTACTTCAAACTTATCATACGACAAAATCATCGATCAACATATTGTAATTTTTGAAGATTCCATTGTTATTTACATGAACATTATCGAATCTTGTTGTGCCGTTTCTGAAAAAATACAAGTTGGTTCAAGCATTGTGATGTTCTCTCGTCTATCTAACATTTTGGTTTCATTTCAATTACATGTATACAAGTACATGCAGTTGTCCAGGCTCAGACAAAGGGTGTAATGTGTCCGTTTGTGCGAATATTCGATACTGTTTGAGTCGTAAATTAGCTAATAAAGTAGGCCTGTACCTACTACATTTTGGAAACCTTAGGCTTAAAAACGGTTGTGAATTCTCATTTGGTGAATTAGGCATCACATGTGATTACGGTACAGATAAACAATGTCGTAGCCTATCTCGTTTTGAGGATATCACTAATAAAATCGATCAAGCACACATGCACATGTACATTGTAGCTGCATACCGTGCATATCGATATGCGAAAGGCTAGGGATTCACTCATAGGTACAGCTCAGCCTAGGCCCCCCCTAAACTAAAATCCTGGATACGCCTATGGCTATCCCCTGCATTATAGCATTCAAAAAGTGGAACATTTTCAGCTACGCGGTCATCGGCTGGACAACGACGGTATGGAAAGAGACAATGCCTCGGTAGGAGAGACCCAAAGTCCCGATGGACATCAAAATGAAAATATTTCGTACAGTCTGTGGAAGGCATACTGGTACATGGTTGATTAATTTTATGACTAAATGAGTTAATTATTCAAATTAGAATTTGCAACTTATTCTACGCATTAAAAGTACGTCGAACTCAACCTCAACTATGAAAACAGAAAACATTGCAGAATTCTTCTATTTGTAGGAGTGAGAAGTGATAAGAAGGCTATTTTCTCACTAAATAATGTCAACCGTCACCATCAACAAGAAGCACACTGCGTCCACATCGAGGGAGTCTCCTTGTTTTCAACGTCTTCCAAATGGCCTGTTTCTTCAAATCCAATTTATCCTTCACAAACTTCTTACCCGCTTGTCTAAAGATTCTTCGAGGACAGTTTTATTCTCATTTCGTTTTAAATACTGACCGATTCTGGTGAGAATTTCGCTGATAGACTTCCCAATCCTCCTATTGGTTCGTGACACTAATCAATTGACTTCATGCGCCTTCTCTGTATATATCCTATGAGAGATGATTTCGGGGGCACTCTATTGTGTCAACTTGCATCGTCCGTCTGATAAGTGAACGCTAAAGTTTAATAACAACAAAAACCGCGTGTTGCCCGACAGAGGTGACTTCACCGTTCAACAATAGTGAAGGCCCGATCTTCAGCGCTGCTCCTTTGCTCAATGAGGATCATTTGTTTCGTTTAATGGTGAAATTTGTTGAGAATTCCTTCAGCCTAATCCTCTCTTTAACTCTACCTGACCCCTCGCAGAACACGATGTGCGCAGTGATTGCCAATATTTTGCATCCGAGCAATTGTTTTTTTACTCACCTACTTGGTCGCATTGAATTTTATATGGACTGTGCATCCCAATTCCATGTTGATCACGGCTGGCTCAGCATTCAAATCCTGTTTCTTCGGCCAGAACTTCAATAGCCTCCTCTAATGGAGGAAGCTCTTATTTTTTAGACAAATCTTGTGAGGAAGCCACAGATGGAAGATACAACACGCGGAAGCGTGGCGTCAAACGTGTCAGAAACCATCAATCATATCGTCAAACATTACGACAATCGACTGAGACCGAAATTTGGAAGTGAGTGACCAGCGATATATTGATTTAGGAAAATTGCCTTCTTTGAACGACGGCAGGGTGGGAAATGCGAAGGGAATGTCAAAATATTATATATTGCACATTGCAATGATTTCTATGATTATTGCTTCCATAATGTAGCATTATATCATGGATTTTTAGGACAGCAATATCAGACATATACGAGGCTGCGTTATCAGGCGAGACTGTCTGATATTTCTGCCCGCAAAATCCATGATATAATGCTGTTGTATGCAATTCTTGATCGTTTTATCCACAGATAATGGAGGGATGAAGAAATCTTTGATTGACTTTTACTGAAGTCTATTCTCATACGATGATGAAAGTCATCCCAGTAGCCATTTATAATAGAATATAATGCTTACTAATATAAATTATTAGTTAAAGTAGTCCTAAGGAGGACTGATAAGCGTTCTCCAATCCGCAAGTGTACAAAGGCAATGCTACTGTAACCATTGGATTAATCAGTTCTTAAAAGAACTCAATGGAGCTTTCTCGTGGCAACGAATTAAAATTGATCAGCTTTGGTGCAATATCTGGTAAAATGGAAATCTTAAGACTTGTAATACTACTCATTCTTACTGTTAATATACTAATACCATAGATTCCAAACACTGCCGTATGCACGTTCAAAACAGACGTCTAATATACTGTACCGACTACAGATGCTGATAGTGGAAATAGAATAAGACAATGGTCATCATAGGTTAAGGAAATTAAAAATGGATATTATAAAACAACAGGAAACCGATGAATAAAAATTGGAAAAGTGGAGGTAAAATATGGAAATACAACGATGCTACTACACCGATTATAAGTGAACTATATCTGACACTACACAAAGTGGATAATGGTAAGAGTGGATAAGTGGAAAGTGGATAATGGAGGTAAACAATAGAACTACAATGACACTCTACTACACCGAAAGGAATGAAACTATACACACTATATCTAAGACTACACATGGAAAATACTATTTCTTCACTTGAATTTGTTATCGCCAGTTTCTTCATCCGTCTATAGTACTTCATGTAATTCCACATTTCTTCATTTGAATTACAATACATCGACCACTACTTCAGCTACCGATTAAGGGATATAAAACATAATACTGCAGTCCGTCAGTAATAAGCAGGTACTCGTCTAGTTGTGTTTCGACCACTAACCTGAACACTCAAACCCAGACGAGCGGGGTCCCACACATAGTGGCTGACTTCGATTTCTCTTTTATAATTTCATGTATTGATAGTGTGGACTTAGGTGCTACAACCAGTTTGATAGACATGTTTGACGAATGGAAGTTTTGATCCACACGCAAGATTGTCATTTACAAATAGACATATGCCTACACTGTAAATGACTCGTAAAGGACAGTCGACTCTCAGTAATAGGGACTCACGGATACGTAGATGCCGCATTTAGGTACCCATGTAGGGACTATAAGGGGAAATATTTTGGAATGTCATATCTTCGCAAAAAACGCAAAAATAGCTTTTTTAATAGCTGCGGGAATTTTCTTCGGCCTGCGGGAGGAAATTTGATTTTGAGCGATATCACCACTGGATTATATTGCAATTTGCAACACATGAATTCTTCAAATTAAAATAAGTATTCAATAAAACGAAAAAACAACCGAAAAAATATATTAAACTCTACTCGAGACCTCTACCATGCCGTTGAGCAGGTTTGTCTCAGGAGTTTTGTTAAATATCTGTTTGTGGAGCTGATTGTGGGAAGTCTATATTTAGTTCTTATCATTCACATTTCACGCATTGCATCTGTGCAGTGCAAAAAATAGATGACTCACAGGGGTTCATTCTTACACGGATTGATGAGCCTTGTTACTCCATCTTCATGCAGTCTAGCTGCCTAAAAACAAATGTTAACAAATCCCATAAAAATGCGATAATCCCGGGATTGGAAACCATGGAGCAGACATCCAAAACCACATATGGAATCAAAATTGGCGTTGATGGATGTCGCTATGAACTTGCATATATCACACATGTTGCTTAGAAATCAAACAGAAATCCATCTTCATGTTGTTGGTTGAATTATGAAACTTTTCATTGATTAACAACTAATCATCGTATTAATCGATGGAAATAATTTCAAACTTAACGCACAGAATGAATGATTCATTCACCGAATACTGTGAATGCTATATACGCTATCCCCTGCATTATAGCATTCAAAAAGTGGAACATTTTCAGCTACGCGGTCATCGGACTAGATATGTCACAAAGATAAATCAGACATCATTCAAATGTTGCGTTTCCCACATGTAAACTCATCCTGTCATTAAATTCATCCCATCAATAAATACAGTATGCTTTTTGCGATCCGCACATGTAAACAAATCCTGTACATCAATCTTTGCCTTTTCGATTCCCACAAGTAAACAGATCCTGTTCATCCTCGAATCCCATAAAGATGTAATCGCTGTGTGATAAATATGTAATCCGCCTTTACACAAACTTCGCCTCATACATCAAGACTTAACAATGGGAGCTCTCTCATCTCCCGTAAGCCACGCTAAGCGCTCTGTATTCACTCTTCGCCGCCCACCCCCTCTCAAAGTTTTCTCTCAATAGATTTTAATTCATGAAAAGTTTGAAAGTCTATGAATGTTTGCAAATGTGAATAGATTTAAATTTCAGAATTCATCTAAAAATGATTTGAAATATCGATTGTTACTGATTAAGTAGGTTTCTTAGCCGATATTACACGTCATTTTTCTATGAAAGTCGTTCATATATCTCCAATTCCAAATTAGACGGCCTTAATTGCACAATTTAGGCCATCTAATTTGCCATGTACTACCATTGAGGTAGGAGCACCTCACCGTCCATCTTCGCATTCCCAGTAAAAATGGTATTGATTCCTATTTTTGATGGCTTGTGACAGAGGATGAAGTAAAGTGTACAAACAGACACTTTTCATTAATGTATATCAACAATTTTCCTGAAATTTCTATGTTAAAATTTGCAGTTACACCAACGAAAAGTGTCTGTTTGTACACTTTACTTCATCCTCTGTCACTGAATGATAACTCATTTGAAAGATCATGATCTGTAGATGATTTCTATAATAACCAGTTCAACAAAATACCAATTTGTGTAACTTTTATGAGCAAAAATTCGAAAAAATGGAGTCAACACCTTAAATGTCACAATTTTACCATTGGAAATACATGGGATTGTGTTATCCTCTCTATTTCTGAAAAGCAAATGATCTGATCCGACAGACGCGAAGTTTTGCAGTAGGTTAGAGGTGTACTATGCTATGTGAAAGTTTTATGTACTACCTCGTTCCCTGCACAACTTCACGCTGGCTCCCGGACTATGATGAAGACTTCCAGTTAACATCTTCAGTTTTATATGGTGCTAGACCGAATGCTTCCATCGATTCAACTGCATGTATGTCAAACAATTCAACCAACATGAATGCAACAAGAATAGTCATGAACAATGAAACATGGCAGCTACAAATGCCCGCAAGGAAGCAAATGAAGATGGATGTGAACGCTGAGACAAACCACATTTCATTCCATTTCTTTTGACTTCATATTCATATAGGCCTACTTACCGCTTTATCGTTCCTTGTAACGTACTGTATGTAGAGAAGTGATGTTTTGACTCTACATGTACATGTGAATTACTAATTAACTTGAATGAATGTAATTCATGAGTGTTCAATTACAGATATCGTTAAACCAAACGTAGGGATATTCTCTGAAAATAACTCCCGGGTTATTGAGGGGATGTCTATGTACATCATCGTATATAGGTTCAGTAACAATGCATATATTACCTTTCAAACGATCAGCCTCCCATGTCTGGTGCTACGCGCCGACGATTTAGGCTGTCATTTGAAAGGTAACATATCTTCATTCACTAATTCATTCATTAATGGATTCTCAAGCTGGAGTGACGGACGACATTTCATGGCTATCTGTTACGGTAAGAATTCTATGTGAAATTGGCGGGCGTGAAATAATGCATTATATACCCTCCAATGCGGGCAATAATGCATTTCAAACTCATTTCAATCATTTCTGTGACCTCCAAAGCCATCGAGAGTGAAATACAATAAAACTTTTGCTGATTGATGTCAATTAATTGCTTGCACAGAATTTCAATAGCAATTGATTGATTGATTATAGCAATTGAATTTCAATGAATTTTTGATATTCCCTGGGTATGTGTGCGAGGGGAGTGGAAATGAGACACAAAACAAGATTTGTTCCTTCTTTAAATGCACAACTTGCATCTTTCAAACACACGGTGGTTCAAATATCTGCGGATATAACAGCGTGGACTTTTTCCAAAGATGTAAGATTCAGTAGAGTATTTAGAAGCTGAAACGTCAACACAGAGTAAATATATGAGCCTAGAAAATTGACTGACTGTGATTTCCGTTGATATTGTTGTCATTTTCAGCCATTACTTCAATGAAATTCTTGCAAGAATTCTAATTTGAATAAAACATATTTTCAAAATTCCCTTGCGATTCAACTTCGCTAAAATTCAACGTAGAAGATTAAAAGAAGCAGTGACTTCTGATTATATCCTCTTCCTGTTGCATGTCTTGTTGAACAAAATTTCATTGAAGGGGGCGAATCCATGATACTTCAAAAGTCGATGATAAGTAACAGCAGAGTGCTGATTGAGATAAAGAAAATCTCAACAAATTGCAAAATTCATGCTACCAACTTCTGAATCCGTTGAATCCCAGTTGAATTTGGTAAAAATGGTAAAGAGCTTGAAGTCCACCAGCAGAACTCAGTAGCAAGAAGTGAATCCAGTTTGACCTGAAATGTACACGCTGATAGGATACATTGATGAAACTGAACACAATTAGAAGCAGGATCAGCCCATAAGGCAGTGGTGGGAAACCAATTTTATTGTAGAAATGTAGAGTATGTTGAAAATTCCTTTATTGAATACTTTTGACAGCAATTTGGACTGCCGCACTTTACATTGTGGTAGTACATGACAGTGTATTTGTAGATGTATGCACCTGCGAAGCTGTTGTCTTTTAGGAATTGTAATTATAAAATCTGCATGAGCGATGAACTGTGAATGGACCAAGCCCTTCTTGTGCTTCTAAATGATGGTAATATTATATATCTTATTACCTCATTACAATATTACCTTATTTCATAGAAAATGACGGTCTATCAGGTGACTTTCGGTTCGTCCTCGCAATTCACACTCATCGTTACATGCTTAGCATGGAAAGAAAGCCAATACTCGCATGAAAGCATGCCAAAGAATCTCCTATTGTTAGTTTCAATTTCCAGTGAATTTTCGTATCCAACGATTTACAGTGTACCTTAAAACCTCGAGCAGAACACCACCTCTACTTAGATTGTCACTTTCCGTATAATGGGAGTTTAAGTTGCAGGCAGCCTACCAAGAAACATGACTTTATATAAGGCCTACATTCAATTTACTAATTACAATAGCCTATTTCCCCGAATGCTTTCATAGACATAGACATTTGATAGAAGCTATCCGGACCACAAAATTAGACAGGTCGTCTCTTCTTCTGTTTGACTAGAAAGGAAACATTAGAACATGTAACGTAAATGAAATGGCACAATCTGCTGACTAAATGCCATAGCAATCGAACAATGAACAGCCAGTTCAACATTAAACACGCCAAATTGTGCAAAGTTTCGGTGACTGTTATCAACCGGATCACACAGTAAAGAGACACAGACGATGTCAAGTTCTACAGTGAAGTTTGTGAACGTTTTTTCGTGCGACTGCTAACTTTTTCTAAAATGATCGGAGGACCCAACATTATCGAGAAAATTTTGCGCAATGATCTGAATTCTTCGAATCGGAAGGAGTCGTGGCAATCGGAGCATTTTGAAGGAATTCACAGCAATCCGGAATCGACGCACGACTATTTTTCCTATCTCTGTAGGGTGTTAAAAAATTATTTTTGCCCACTTATTAAGTTCCTGCATGTGCCATCTGTTTGAATCAGTTTGCACTCCTAGCAAAGTGATGCGATTAAACAATCTAATTCTGTGATCCGGACATTCACAAATAAGTGTTAGTAAGCAAAGATGGTTCTTACTTATCAAACACCGATTACAACATAATGCTCATCAATAATTAGTTAAGTGGTTACAGACCTACTGAAATGATTTGTTGCAAATAGCTTTCTGGCATGCCAGTATTTGGCAGTCACCCCTTTTATCTTGATATTCCGATTATTCAATCACTCCCAATAGGCGCATGATTGCTCCTATGATGGCAACAGTTTTTACCAACTCGGACATCTTGTTAACATAAATAGCAGTGCAAAAATTGAATTCCATTTATTCAAGAATTTCATGTTTTGAATATCTGCTAGGAATTGAGGAAAGATGGCTCTGATCACTTGCTATAAAACAACAGGAAACCGACAACTAATGCTACACTTTGTCTGAGACTACGCATGTTGGATAATGGTAATAGTGAACAAGAGGAAAGTGGATGGTGGAGGTAAACAATATAACTACAGTGATGCCACTGCTCCGATTGCAAGTGAACTACACACTATACCTAAGATTGCACATGGAAAATGCTATTTCTTCATTTGAATCTGTTTGCTATCGCCAGTTTCGTAATCTGTCTATAATACTTCATGGTATCCAACATTTCTTCATTTGTCTTCATCCACAGTGATCTGATTTGAAATACAATGCTTCGAACACTAATTCAGCTGCCGATTAAAGGATATAAAACATAATACTGCAGTCCGTCAGTCATCAGTAGGTACTCGTCTGGTTGTGTTTCGACCTCTAACCTGAACACTCAAACCCAGACGAGCGGGGTCCCACACATAGTGGCTGACAAAATACTCAATAAGTAATGATATCCGCAGAAGTCGCACTTGTCAGTCTCACAACTGTGCGTGCAAGTAAATTAGAACACGCTGGATTGTGACTTCTTACAACGGTACCGTGCGACAATTAACTCATGCAGCTTCTACAATACTTCAGTTAAAACATGATTTGTACCTCTCAAAGCTTGTCGGAACGGGAGGGTTTCATGTTCACCTCAGGAAAACAGAAAAAGCAATCTCTCCTCTTTTGCGACGATTCTTTATTTGTTTGAAAAAGCGTATACCCAGACGGCGTTTCGTCTCTCAGGACAGTCTCAAGGGCGAATGGCACAGGTCAGGCACTACGTTTAAATATGACTAAGGTGGAGTGGGCATCTCCTCATATCAGTTCATGACATCTATTCATGAGGTGTGGCATGTTCTTGATGATACATCGTGATTCAGCCATTCTAGCAGATATCGCTGATTTATATTGAGACAGGATTTTGCAACTGAAGTCGTTAATTGTCATCACTTTATCGGCATGCTCACTAAGTGCACTTGTACTGTACTTGTTCTTAATACTATTAGCGTGCTCGCCATATCTAAGCCTGAAAGGGCGACAACTTTCTCCGCGATGTATTTCATATTACAGAAGTTGCAACTAAATTCATAAACTATGTATTTTGTCATTTGCAAACTATATTTAAGAGGGGCCCCCCCCCAATAGATCTTACAGATCTCACGAGGAACATTTATTTTTATTCTCTATTTTATTTTTCGCTGTAGTACTTATCTTCTTACCTGGTCGACAGGTAATTCTAGCAGGGATGTCGCATTTAGTTTTAATTTTATTTATTTTGCAAGTGAAACTGTCGCCAATAAAGCAAGCGTTAAATTGATTTGATTTTTTATGTTTTTTGATGACTCTTTATGTTTTGAAGTGTTCGGTTCGAATCCGTTATTGACCAATCTGTTAGTCACTATCTGCACAGCTGCACCTTTATCGTTTGGACTAGAACAGCGGTCTTGGATATATCTTAAACTATTTTTGACAAAATTATCTTTTATGTGTTGTGGGAGCCAACTGTCTTTGCGAAGGAATATTCCGGAATGGCTAGGTTTACTGTACCATTTGTAATGTACTGCAAAAAGAAGGGAAGAAATG
>CAJQUW010008476.1:0-21544 GCA_907163375.1 Prostheceraeus crozeri | reverse complement strand
TTTAAGGGAGTTAATCCTGATACATGGCACACTTAAATTGAGAAGAAGTTTCCATCATATAATCGAATAAAAAAATCAAAGCATCATGAAATTGAATAACAAAATTTATTTTTAATACAAACGCATCATACTAATGAGAGCACTCTTTGTTCATCTACAAATAAAGGGTATGCAACAAAATGACATAGGCTTATACAGATGCATCTTCCTGAAACACGAGAAGAAAAATCTGCCAAATTGAGATACAAAACTTGCACAAACACTCAAAATTATACTAAAATACAATCAATTGCGTAGTTCATTGCGTTTATCAAAATTGCCTCTAAATGAATCGTATAAAAATGTCGTAAAAAGAGTGTTCGTATATTACAAAAGGATGCATATGGGAATGATTCCGAAGCAATTAATAAGTACTACCAAAAAATGCAAAGGCTGACGATTTCTGAAACAAATTAAGTCAACATAAAAATTGTTATGTTGTGCAATAAAATCTGAAGATATGCAAAAGAGGGGTCAGTCTTGAAACAATAGGTATAACAACCAATTCTCAGAGTAGGAGTTTTGTAACCTATTATCAAGATAAATAAAGACTTAGATAAACATGTGATATCATTCTATTTTATTTACAAACGTAAATAATTTCCGTCTGGAATTCCCAAATTACGTTGTGCTTATACATGGCTTTGCTTATTCTTTTATATATTTACTACTGGGGAAGAAGGAAGTCAAGTCAATGTTTTCTAATTTTTGCCAAATTTCTGAAGTGGAATAAGCTACATAATGAACTTTAGCAACACACAAACAGTTACTCATAACTGCGAGTGGTACTCAGTCTGTTACCAGTACCCGTAATAATTAGCAAACAAAACTAACAATGTTTTTGTTCACGTCCATGAATTTAATTTCAAATTGAATAGTGGTGCCCCATATTATCTTAACACCTTAATATTATAACACTCTTAAAAGATAAAACAAGCAAGGAGATATTAGATATCAGGAGATAATGCAGGCAGATATTACCATGAAGTACAACGTTTGTTTGTGTTTTATTGCATGTTTACAAATATCTAATTCGAAAAATAAACACGCCTTCGAAAAGAATGTTATCTTATCTACCTTGCCCGCAATGGAGGATCGGGGTCTCCTACAGCAGAGTATTTTTTTTAAGGGTCTCTGGCTCAACCTTAGATTTGGTTCAAACTTGAAAGATCTCCTCTATAGCTAAATTCCTTTTTTTAAAGGAAATAATTGGTGGTTATATGCAAAAAGATTCAATGTTGACTCATTATATGATAACAATATATTTTAAAACCATTGATTGATCTAATCACAAGGTGTTTGATTGTTTTTTTTTTGCAATGTGTTTTGTTGTATTTTTTTGACTTGTGTTGCAAATTTTTTTTATTAGAGATCTTTCGATCATCACTTCGATGGACTATGGTCACTTGCACATTTATTTATTTCTCAAATATATCAACCTTCTCGTAGGAGGACTCTTGATTTTTCCTTTTTCTCATTCATTCATTTTCTTCATCATCTTACTATATATAAGTATCTCTTCTCTCTCAGATATCAAAATTCCATTATTCTTGTATCTAATTTCTAATCAGAACTATGCACTTCTTCTTACTCACATGTTCTCTACTACACAATTAAGTGATATATTTTGATTTAACATTATTCTTTTTCCTATTCTCTAGATTTCTCTTTTTGTCTTCTATGATATCTTATGGATAATTTCTATTCTTTACTATGATAATGATGATATATTCGCTGCTTTTATTCAACAATAGGCTAATCTAGGTCTATCTTTTAATCAAATTTCCTTCTACTAAGGATTACAATGAACAATTTTATCTTCACTTTATTGATTGTCAATTATTCTAACAAAGTACTCTTCCTATAGTATTAGTTCGAGCTTTTTTATTTCAAAATCGGCTTGCTTTCTTCTTTATTGTCATAGTTTCTACGAAAGGTTTTGAGATATCTTTTGAGGATGATGCACCATGAAAACTTGTAGTGAGCATGATGATCATTGGGGTTGGTGGTGGGGATGATCGAACAAATCTCTATATATAAAAATCATATTTTTGCGCATGTTTTCAAAGAAATTTTGAACTGCCTGGAACTCTGCTGCTGAATTCCTTGCTATTTAGGACACCTACTGTTAGGCTAGGCGATGCTACATGAAATGAAATAATGATAGCGGAAAATAGAATGACCGGGGATAATCTTACTTAGCAATATTGAAAAAAAGGTTCTTCGCGTCTACTAATGTGATCCTTGGGGGGTTTATGCCCTCTCTTTGCCGGTTAATCTTAATTACGTGAAAGACACCGTAAGACGAAAGATTCATAACTTTGACAAATATTAAAAAACCGGGTGTTGAAATAATGTTTGATGATGAAAATGATTTTGTGAATGAAAGTTTGAAAATTACACCAGGAAAGGAAAGGAACAAAAAAGGAAAATGCAGTATAGTCTAAAGTAATAAGAGTATAAAGTACTAGTAAAAGCAGTATATTCTTTCACCCTAAGACAGGTTATAGTATTTCACTAAATCAAAAATTAATTGTGTTCTTAAAAGATTTTTTTTTTAAAAGAATTTTCGATTGCCAATTTTCGTTTTAAGGTTCTTTATGATGCCCCACATGATTACCTTCCATGACTTCCAGTGTTGCCTCTTGACGCGGTCGGTAAAATGATTAATATTGGATACCAAAGAAACAGCACGAAAGATAGAAGAATAGTTTGTAGGCCACCATCGCACTCAATCTTATATACTCCATCAACATATCAACCTTTGTGTCTTCAATTCTGACAGGTTCCTGGAAGAAAAAAAGAAAAAGAAATGTGAAATTGATACCTCGTGAAACATTACAAAATTTTTAGGGTTGTTTCAGCAATGAATATATTATTTTCTGATGTTGAGTTCATACCGTAGGCAATATACAATTCAACTCAATCAGAGTTCAGATCGGGCCGATATTTTTAGGCTCGACCCGATCTCATGGATAGATTCCAGACGGAGGATGCAAACCCCACCAAAAGTAGGGACCTACTTAGGTATGTATATGTTATTGGCATTTTCTTTGATTTTGGTTAATTGGAGTTGAATATTAATTAACACTCTATTCCCCGGCTGCATATTTTAAGACATTGCTGAGACATATTGAGTAAAAGATGCGCAGACAGCCAGCAACTATTTGTCCGAGGAGAGCAAAATGATTATTCAAATAAAATAACATCATCTGGGCTTTTCGATGGTACCGTGTATGTAACAAATTAGAAGTATGCACGATGCTGAGCTGAGAACGATCGCCAATTTCATTTAAATGTAAATTTTGATCAAGTTCTGACCTATATACAGGTCTTTCTTCTATCTATTTTTTTAACTGGCCCGTCATTCTAAAAGTACACATCTTTAAAACAAACGAAGAGAGATTTCATGGGAGAGTACGCCAAATACACACATGTAATAATTTCAGATGGATTGGATAAATAGTTTACGAATAATCGGCATTTCGAAAATGAAGTTTGAAACTTTTAAAATCAAAAAAAAAAAAAACCCCAAATTTTTGCACAAAATGTTGATTTATGAAGAAGTGAGCATAAGAAAAATGTTGTCTTCTCTTTATTACTATACTGATAAAAATTGGTGTATTCCTCAAATAAAAAAAAAAAAAAATTCTGCAAATATTTTAGGAATCAATAGCATATTGAATAATCTATGACATCTATTGAAAAAAAAGCGTGTTTAGGAATAGAAAACTACCTACATTGATAGGTAGAAATTTATTATTCTCATTATGATGAAGATACATTTCATCAATCTCTAATCATCAACTTGTTCTTCTCTATAAACGTGTTTTTGATATGCTAATAATTGATAACAAAACATTTTTTCACCTAAAGCTACACTCTTGTATTTCCTCAACTAACTTTGAAGATCATTTTAAATTTTTTTCATAGCAATAAAAAATTCATTTTGCATTAATTTATGAAGAAAGCTCGCGAGGTGAATTTTTCTTCAAAGTAATCTTTTGCGAGTTAGAACTATCACACAATCATCATACCATCATACAATCATAATTGACAATATATTAGCCAATAACACGAGTATCTGTTGATTGGTTGGATGTCCCATAACATAATCGCGAGATACTCATCTTTGCTTTCACTCCTAAGCATGGGAAAGCGATTTCAAAAAAATTACTTAATCCTGTCTTGAGAAAGCCTTCCACATGTTGGCAAATAAAGACAATGTATAAAGATATCAGAAAATTGACACTTTTATATTGAATTGCATGCTAATCGTTAGCTACACTCTTTAGTTTCAAATAGAATCGGTGCCGCTAATACGTGTTTGTGGCATTTACGTGATGTGAGTGGTCTTCGTGAATGATTCGTAGAATCGTGAATGTGAATGAGAGATTTATATTTGCATTCCAATACCATCCAACCGTTAACTTTTCTGGTGAGAAAAGCGCATATTAAAATCGAAAGTGCACTCATATTTTTTGAAAAAGGATGGAGATTTTCCTGCCTGGTAGAGACTGGAGGAAAACCGTGTGAAGCACACAGCAACAAGATGGAAACAGCCGAGTCGCATGCATCCAACTTAAAGCGACATTTGATAAACTTTCATCGAAAATGATTGATAATTGATACAGAAATGATCACTAAAGATCTAGGTTCAGGTTTAAGCCTATAATGATCTATGATGTAGGTTACCAGTTTTCAAAAAAACTAGGCTATTTATACTTGCTACCGGTGTCGGAGTCCTATCAAGATGATAGGACTCCGCATCCCTGGCATAAATTGAGGTGGTGGAAAATGTTTCACAATATCAATCTCCATGACTTGCTTCAAAAGATGATGCAAATTGTATAAATTTTGGCGCCGTGGTACAAGAGAAAGAGCTATTGAAAATACAGTAAATTTCATGAAAATGTTGTCAAACTTTCAATTTTTTAGTTATCATTCAACATGATCTATTTACAAATGAGATAACGCTATCATAATTTCAAACACATTTTCTGAATCGTTAGACACACATCAGATCTTTCGAATGGTGTAAACTGTTACACATTTTAGAAATTTTATCAACAAGAAAATTGCTGTAGACTGAATTGAATAGAAAAGTACCTACACTGTAAATCATAAGGCTAAAATTTACCTGCGAAAACTGACCCTAAAAATGTCACTGATAAAAGGCTAAAGAAGGTAATAATATCAGCGAAAATATCGCAGATGTATTATAGCGTATTTTCGCAGGTTTTATCACCTCGCTCATGTTTCTTTCGCGATTCAGATTTAAGTTATATCTAATCTTACTGTCCAAATTTATCAGTACTATGTATTACTTAATTTCGTACTCACGCCAAAAATTGTATTTACCCGCTAGATATTGCTAAATCAAATATATATGTAGTTGTAAATGAACTTTGTGGCTGAAGTAAGATGCAAGATCTGCAGCAATTGTCCCATGTAATTAGTTGAATAGAACATAAATTGGATGCGTAAATCTTTATTGACGACGAATGCTAAAAGCTACACCATTTCTTGAGGTCATACATGGGCCAGACGGCCTACTGGAAAATTGAGCAAGTCCATCATTCCATCGTGGCAGGAGTAAACATGTCCTCGTCAGGATGTAAAGCTATTTGCGTTGAGAATGGAAGAAACACACAAAATGAAGCTGCTACACTCGCCATACGTTACATCATCAAAACTTGATAACAAAATAAGCTTAGAAAGAAACGTCTTCAAAATTGCACACCCTATATGTGATATTGTAAGTTGAATTTCTCAATAAATGGTTACAAAGCATAATTATCAAAATATTCTTGGAAAAAATTTAGACTTTAAAATTGTACACTCTATATGACATCAACATTGAATTTCTTAAAAAGTGGATACAAAACTTAATAACAAAAAAGCTTAGAAAAGAATCCAAACTTCAAAATTGTGCACGCTAAACATGATATCGACATGGAATTTCTTAAAAAGTGGTCACAAAACTTAATAACAAAATAAGCTTACTAATGATGTAGAACTCAAAATTGTACACTGAACAAGATATTATATGTAGAATTTCTTAAAAATAACTTAAGAATAGAATTTCTTACAGCAGAATAATATTGAAAAAATCTAAATTTTTTTAATTGTACTCTTTGCACGACATTGACATTTGACATCTCTAAAAACAGTGGTTGCAAAACTTATTAACAAAATAAGTTTAGAAAGAATAATCAAAACTATAAATTTGTACATGCAAATTGTACGTTGAATGTCTTAAAAAGCAATTACAAAAGGTTGGTAGTTTAATAACGCAATAACAGCATACAATAATGAATCTAAAAATTTGAGGAGACAAAGTGAGGGGTCGTGCATTTACATAAAAGATTTTACCAAATTCTTAATGTTTGGTGATTTGAACGACCGTCTCAAGCAACCAGTCCTTCCAAACATTCCAGAACACTCTCTTGTTCGGCCGAATAATTTAGATTGAAACATTGGTACAACCAACAAGCACTGAGACAGTTTCTGTGAAATTGGCCGCAGATATCTTAACCCCATTGAGGAAGACATTGAGCTCCGGACTTGTCGGGATTCCACCAATGAATGTCGATTCCTGAAAATGACACATGTATGTAGGCATAATAAAAGCATATATGCATGTATATATATAGAAAAATTTGAATAAATGTAGATGTATTTTTATAATAATAACTGAGGTTTATCACGGGATTTGTGTCTATGTACGGGATTTAACTGTCGGGGCTCCAGGATTCATTTTCAATAGCCACATTTTCAACAGCCACACTGCGAGCTTTTCCAAGCTTTTCCGAGCAAAGCGTTTTGGAGCTTTTATGAAGTCATCATTGTAGCTGTAGTAGTAGGTGGCCACACACGCGAGCAAAGCAAACCAGAGCGATTATAGCTTGCGGACATACATTTGCTCGAGACGCTCGCGTTTTGCCTTGCTTTCAGTGTGGCTGAGGCCAAAAGGTGTCACGGCTACGGTCGGTTACGGCTAAAGCGTTTACCATCTACGGTTCATCACGGTTGCGTTATTGCGATTCGCAATCACCTCATCAGTTACTATAGTATACTATAATTTGATTCGAGAGACAAATTAATAAAATATTTATTGTATATTGTGTTATCATACTGATCATCTCATCGTAAAGCGTATGAGAATCTCTCATTGTCATTCCTTATCAATAGGCTTATCACTTCTTTGTTACACAATGTAGACCATATCATAGCAGTAACAAAGTGTATAGCAAACTGCAAACTGCATGCAATATAAATGTATCGTAATCATCGTATGAGCCGTAGTATCGTAGTATCTTATATCGCGATTTATATGAGCCGTCTCCAGAATGTATGAAAGGCCTGTAACAAAAAGATAGCTTAATCGAATACCATAGGGCAATAGAGTATGATCCCATTATGATTAGTAGCCTATTTGTTGCCTTCAGCTGTATGTGTGGATGATAAGGTGCATACTATGTTACTCAATTGATCTGATGCTATGTTTGAATAGTTTTGATTTTGGGCAAGCCTCATAACATGCCCAGGCTTACTTGCTGCCGTCAGTGAGTGTTGCTCCCCTCAGTGGGAGTTGGACGATTAGCAATACTATGAGAAGATTCCCGGAACTTCAGGATTACTCATTTTGTAATCACTACTGTATGTGAATCATTATGAAATTTGCTCCCCTTACTGCCGCTGATGTTGAACGATCATTTTCGCACTTGAATCATATTCATAGTGACACACGTCAGTCTTTATCTTTTGAAAAATCTGTCAAACCTTCTCATTATCTCTGATGAGCTACACAATTAATGTGACAAAAATATTTTTAAATTCTAAAATTATACATTCAATTGACAGTTGTTGATCAAAATCCTTAAAGTACACTTACTTGCCCAATGCTGAAAATGCACTTGGATTAATATGCAGCTTCACGATCAGTGACAAAAACCCTTTCAAAGCCTTCGAATCTGAAATTAGTGGATAAAATGAGGATATTTGAATAAATGTATAAATGTATGCATGTAAATGTGTGTAAACTTACCAGACCAGCATCCTTACAAGACATTATTTTAATTTGTCTGTACGCCTTGAAATTGCCAATGCTGCCTTCCAGACTTTCTCCCAACCGTACAAGAATGCTTTCCATACGATAGGACCATGTGTCTGCATAAAGAGGTATTTGATAAAGATACTTCTTCATTTTTGCGTTATGTTTTAACCATGCTCGTAGCGTCGCAGAGTAGCTGAAATAAAATAGATTGGATTGATAAGACTCTTTGGATGTATAAGTGCGAATTCTTAAAGTACTTAAGTTAATTTCCGAATGGCTGATTTTGTAAAGATGGCAAAAATGAATAAATTGCAATCTATTGAATTTAAATCAATCGTTTAAAAAGCGTTGTTGAGCAACGGCGATTTAATTATACAATATAGGCCATACAAAATAACATGTACCGTAATATGGGGTGACTTGGGACAGTGGGGGTGACTTGGGACAAAAACTAAATAAGCCACTTCAAACTGATTTTTTGAAGACATTCTTTCGCTTACAATAATTTACGAAAATGCATCAGAAAGCTTGCGGATTCCTTGCCACAAAATAATAATTTAGAAACTTTTGCTTAATTTCATACTTCTAAAAAATCGCAGTTTCATAACATTCAAAATAATCTCTGTTGAAAAAATTTTTAAACTTTTGTCTGGTTCTATAGTAAGTTAGCAGAGTCATCTCTAATTCTTCATAGAATTGTGTTAGTATAAGCATGATAGTCTTGGAACTCATTTTTTCATGGCTCTATGAAAGCTTTTTCCCTCTCAAAACTTCATTTTACTGCGATGCTCCGATCCTGAGTGTCCCAAATCACCCCAAACCGTTCAACTATTTATTAAACTTCGTAACATTTGTCAGGAATTGTGTGTCACATCGACTCAAAACTGATAAAAGAAATTCTTCTATAGCTGAATTATTCTTGACAAAGTGATTCAAATGACTATTTCAAATTACATTAATAGGAATAATAGGCCTACTGTACTAAACGGACGTGGAACAAAATGCATGAATTTCCCGGGATTCGAACCTTGCACGTTGTGGTTATAGCCAGCCTTCATCCACTATGCTGGCTTCTCTTAATGACGACTCAAATGAAGTACATGTAACTGAGAGAAGTACATGAAACTCTAAGTTATTGAATTTGATGGCCGAGGCTCAGCTAATTTGCAGATAGGCGTGGTTCAGAACGACCGGAATATATCCACTAAACAAAAAGTCCTCGACATGCTTCCACCCGAAGCGAATGATGAATTCAGCAGCATTGATCTGTCAGACAGTCTTGCGATGTTGAATTTCTTCAAGACATACGATACCGCGGTGGAAACAATCGTCAGGTGCAGAAGAGATCCAAGTTGCAAGTTAAGTCGGAGTCGTGTCACAGCGAATTTTTCAGACAGTGAAGAAAGCTCAGGCGAAGATGTCGACACTAGTGACGCTGAGGTTGATGATCCAGAAAGACTAGTTAACACTTATCGGAACCTGATGAACCGTGATAAACCAACAATAAAAATTTCACATGAATTGAAAGACATCAATAAAAAGGCATGTGGCTTCTGGTTGCGCTACAGACGGCATCGGGGAACAAAAAGAAGTTCATCGGAAAGGTCGTCGGTCAGAATGACATTTTTGTGAACCTACGCATATGTCAGCACATACTTTGAGTGGCCAAGCAGGCCTGATGAATCGGATGTGCTGTGCTCAGAAATTCTACAGAGCTTGTGCGAGCCATGTAGATCGCATAGTGACATTTTTTATTATGCCGTACTACAACATTGTTTTTTGCATGCACGCGTTTTTTAATTCCATTTCATAGAACATTTACAATAGATTTTATTGTTCCATATTGACCCTTCATGGGTTGATTTGGGTCGACCACTGAAATTGTTTTGTCTTGACTTTAAATAATTTGGGGTTCATTTCAAGAGTTTTAAGATATTAAGCGAAGGTATCTGCACACGTGGGAAGCGAATGCCACTCAGTTTGCAAGGTGTCCAAGTCACCCCACCACGGGGTGACTTGGGACAGCACATGTTTTCGAAAATACATGTACAAGAACATGACGATGGAATCCGCTACAACCTACAAATTTATTCCTCTTAGCCATTCGCATAAATGTGGCTATTCAGGAGTTTTAAAAATTCAATTGTTTTCTCGAAATTTCAAAAAAAGTGTTAAAATTGTCCCAAGTCACCCCATTTTACGGTAACTATAAAATAAAACTTCAACATAGTAACAATTCTTCGCTAGGTAAAAGTACTCGGTAATTTGCAATCATGATTTATGATAATTCTCACTTTTTCAGGCTCACGTGTACCCTCTAATCCTATCAAAAAATTGGATTAAGTTTACCATATGCTAATTGCTAATGAATTATACAATTTTCTTTCTCAATTTCTCAATTTAATTTTTATATTCTTAATTCTTGAATTTTCTTTTGGAATATCTGTCTCTTACGTGGATGCGATTAATGAAGCGCAACTTCTTTCCTACGCAGCTAGGTGACATGATTAATTATTCTTTCACAAAAATATATTAATCGGTTATATTAATGTAAAGCTAGCAGAAGGATGAGTATATTGAGCGGGTCTTCTTTGTATATTCACCCCAAATACAAACGTCTCTGTAGCGGCTATTTAACTGAACCGATTGCCACGAAATTTAAGGCACAGGTAAGTGGCGTATTATTCGTACGTTATTCGGTTATTATTCATGTTTATCCAAACATGTACGAGTCCAACATTGAGCGATGAGTTCCAAATTGTTTTCGATTGCGACGCTTTGCCTGATTCCACAATAATTCTACCGGTTGTGTAGGAGAAACAATGTCACGTGACTCACCTTAGCGACTAACAAACATACACACACCTTATCGAACATTAGGAACGTATATGCTCAGATAATGCGCTCACTTGTACCTGTACTTCAAATTTCGTGGCAATTGTCTCAGTTAAACAGTTTCTACAGACGTACACGTATATATTTGTGGATCCATTAACATTTTTGTGGATCTATTAAGCATCGATTTGTGAAGCGTGTGTCATATTGGATATCTTCGATGACATTTGGTGGGGGATAGCATTTGTTGATTGATTTAAATTTTTAGAAGATAGATGAGATAAAATCAGACAATAAAGTTATTGACGAATTCTAGCATGAAACAGACAGTATAAGATAGACTAAAGAAGACGGGTACTATGCGCCGAAGCTCCTGTCTGGCTTTACGCTTCCTCAATTTTGATCTGCACCCTATTCTTCTGAATCATATTTCATGGAAGGCCTGACTTTCCTTTCCTCAATGACTGCAATCCCTTGTAGACTGCATGCAACAAAGGAACTTTTGGTACTTCTATTCTTCCCCCCACATTTTCAAATTTTTCCAAATTCATCAAATTTCATCAAGTCAGATTGGATTTAGAATAGACTTGATCTGCTCTCTGAGTGACACCAGCACAGCACCACTCACAAGTCTTACTTGAAGTCTAGGATGAAGGATTGGTCCCCTGGATGCTCAGCTAGAATACAAGATACAACCATGGGCCGCGGAAGTGGGGGGGCCAGGGGAGGCCAGGCCCCCCCTCGAAAAATTTGCCGGGGCCACGTGTGTGTTTGGCCCCCCCTCAAATTTGGGCTGTTAAAATATTCATCTTGATGATAATTTGCAATCTAATTCTTTATTAAATAAGTACAAAGTCGGGAGATGAAACGACCTCTATCGCGCTGCATCATTTCCGCTAACATTAACTGACAGAAAGCTAATCAACACATAAACATGTGAAACCAAGGATTGTAACCACCTCCGCAAAGTGTTTGTTTATGATACATCAGCTTTGGCTGCCGGCAACTGTTGAGATATTGCGTATTCATCTTTATGCACTTAAATTAACAGATGTTCTCCTCATCAACTCTGCGAGTTCTGACGCAAGAAAGTCGACAAAGTGCTTTCAAATCCGTGCGACCCATGGACCGTCCACCCACATGTGTAGTGGTTTACCAATTGAAATGCTTACAACATGTGCTCGCTATTCGATTCGCTCTCAAGATGTCTTAAATTGTTGGTGGATAAACTTATGCATCAAAGGATAGACCATAGTTGACTTCTGTCGCATCGTCCACATATAACAGATTTTGTTAAAACGTTTAGCGGATTTTCTGCACTTTGACTTGAATTCACGGTAAGTAAAATTCATTATGAAATGATGAAATTGATGTTTTCACACTCAAGGTCGGTGGTACAATACGGTATAGGGTAACCCCTTCAGCGGCTCCAGAAGCCCAGTCGCTGCGTCGTTCCTGGAAGCAGTTACGACTAACTTCGACGTGAGAGACCTCGGCCCCGGACTTATGTCCGGGTGTTTCTCTTTGGTTGGAACGCGGAAGAGATCCGCTAATGAAGCAGTCGAAGGAAGAATAACTCATGGGCTTAGCGTACCACCGATCCGGCCAATAGAAGTAGGATCACCCTCAGAAACGGTTGACCACCAGCTACTGTATGTTTAATTAGACATTTTAGCCGGATGACCTGTCTGGGTGTAGTGTCGATCAAGCAACAACTTTGACAGTCTGAGAAGCTAGTAGGCACCCTGATTGGATCGACCGTCTGAGAAGGACCGGCCTGAGAGTGAAGACGGAAGTTTAAAGTTGCTTTCGATTCGCCAGCAGCTCCGATCATGAGATGGTGGCACGTCTCATCTTGTGGGTAGCTTTAAGGTAGGATTAAATGTGTAGAAATAATTACTCAAAAGTCCACGCTTTCGATGACACTCACACTATAATGCATGCACTCAAATGCTCATCGCATCATAATCATTCATATGAATCAAGTAAATAGCAAAGATAGTTTCAATAATTAGGAACGATAAGACAATTCATTTTTTAAATGAGGAATAGAGATGGTGGCATGTATCATCTTGCGTGTAGCTTTAAGGTAGGATTAAATATGTTGAAATAATTTCTCAGAAGTCCACGCCTCCAAAGACACCAAGATGCTCCTTACAAGAATGTCAAATTCGATGTGTATGTTGCGGTATAAAAATAGTAACTAAATTTCAATGTAACATGACGTTTTAGTTATCCAACAGGAACTAACAAATAAGGTCTCATTTTGAAGCCAATGCGCAGCTCTATTGCCACAATCAACATTGCAATATTGTATTTGAAGATGAGAGCAATAATGCACTGTAAACACAAAGCGGAGGAACATGAAAGCCAAGAAACTAGATGAAAAGAACAACGACTGAATGGAAAAGCTAGCCTACTTCCAGTTCTTCACTGAAATGATGATCATCATGACATTATGCAATAAAGAATATTTGTAGGTGCAGAAAGGGATCGATGTGTTGAATAGAATATCTTTTGATGTTTTTATCTTAGAATATCATTATAATCTTAATTCTAGATTATCTTCAGATATTTTTCATGTGATGATCAATACTCAAGCTATATATCTATGAACTATCTGCAAAATCGAATTTCAAATTTAGAATAAGTAAGCTTAATTATAGCCGGGTCTATATAGCCAATAATCTTTGCTCAATTGTGTCACACAATTATGAGTATAGAAAAAGAGTTTATTAAACGATGCGTATATTGAATGCCTACGTTACTTGGATCCGAACTGGACCCATTATAATATTGAGAAAGAGATATGTAGACCAATGGTCAAACGTAAGTGTGATGACATACTTCTAAATGAAAATGTTTGGGGTTTCACTTGGAAGAGACGTGGATACTTGAAACAGGAAAATAAAAACATGTATCCTAAATTTTAAAAATAGAACTCAAAATCGAAATTAAGTACATTAAATAGCAAACATATATTATCAATATTTAGAAAAGATAATGCAGTTCACTATATAAATGAGGACCACAGATGGAACCAGATGATTGAGAAATAGATACTAACATCATTTCGTGAATCGAATTTATTGTGTATAAACTGTTACAATGGAAATGATTATGCCTATAATAGATATTATATATCTTTATGCCTAGGCATAAGACATTAGCTATTTAAATCGATTCATCATTACCAGGTCATCATGTCAAATGTTAGTGAGGCGCACTCATACTTCTGCCTTTATGATTAATTTTTCAATATTATTCGTAGTTATTCTGCCTCGTCCACCAAAAAGTAAAACTGTCACTTCTCTAATAATAAACCACTGTTGAATATTACTAACTGAGTTCTGCCACTCCATAATTTGTAATAACAGATATGGTGATGGATTTGCACTAAATTAACACTCTTCTTTTGCATTTTCAGTTCGACTAATCTATTACAAGGAGTCATTAAGAAGTGTTGAGTCAATTGTCAGTCCAGCCTTGTCTATAACCATGTAAGTTTAACACCATGTTAAATCTCTCGCAAGCATTATTTCAACATTATTCGATTTGCAGTAGCTGATGCTTCATTATGGATTTTATCAGGCAATTTATATATTTTATGAATTTTACCTGCATTTTTTAGAATAGATTATTAATTTCACGTTCTACAAAAGCTTCAGAAGCTTAGAGATAAAACTATAAACAAATCTGAAATTATGTTGAAAAAACCAACTACATAATCTACACAACATGACGTATTTTTTGGAAGATGAAATATAGTTTCACTTTCTTTCAGGAGCAAAAGAAAGTCGATTTTGGATTGGTTGAACCAAGAGTCCAACAGCAATAAGAAATACCGCCCATCACTTATTTCTACCTCTACACCTTCTCAAACACCCCTGGTCTCCGAATGTCCCGTTGCTATAGCCCAGTCATCTACTGCAAGGTCATTAGTGATGTCTCCAACTTCTCCACATCGACATGAAGAACTTCAGGAAGACGAGTCAACAGCACAAGAAAAGTTGCCAATTGAATCATCTCTTCCAAAAGCATGCTCCACGATCTCAGACCCAACGACTAGCACTACTCAGGAACTTCTAGATGATAATTTAACACCATATCAACCGAGAGGATTTGACTTTCCGAAGCGTCAGTTTGGTGACCGCCACCGAGCTTTCCTCCCAATTTGGTTTGATAAGCACGAATGGTTAAATTATGTTCCAAAAACGTCTGATGATGGCAGTGTTGATAGCGTGACGTGTAGCATCTGCACTCGAGCATACTTCTTAAAATTATTTTTGCCAACACAACGACTTGAGAATTCATTCCTCGAAAAAGGATTTTCAAATTGGAAAAAAATGTCCGAAAAGGTTCGTGGACCACGAGTGGTCAACTCAGCATACTTCCGCCGATCCGCTCTAAAAAATCTTGCAAAACCTTCAATACCCACCCAGTTATCGAAACAGGCTGATTTAGAAGCTGTAGCTCATCGACGTGCACTAACAGCCATTTTTGAAAGTGCGATGTACCTCAGTCGTCAAGGCATTGCTTTTCAAGGTAGCACCTCAAGTGAAGGCAATTTCTTCCAGCTCCTGAAATTACGCGGCAATGATAATAAAGATGTTAAAGACTGGATTATTCGTCGAGACAATTGGTTGTCGCACGACATGCAAAATGAAATGATCCAGGAAATAGCTAAGAGTATTCAGCGAAGCATTGCATCAGAGATACAGAAGGCTGATTTCTTCAGTTGTATTGCCGATGGAACTCAGGATATTCAAGGTCACGAACAGTTGACTGTTCTCTTCAGAATTGTACGGTCCGACTTCCAATCACATGATCTTTTCCTTGGATACTATAACATCTCAGATTCATCCGGGCAGTCTATCGCAGCAGCACTGAAGGACGTCGCTATTCGCTTCAACATCCCATTCGAAAAATGTTGTGGTCTTGGATTTGATGGTGCATCGAATATGAGTGCAGCATTCAAGGGGGCACAAGCTGCAATTAAAAAGGACTTCCCCTCAGCACGATGCCAACATTGTGCAAACCATCGTCTCGACCTCTGTCTTCAAGAAACAGCAAAGAAAGAAAAGTTGATAAGTGAAACTCTGGAACGCCTCCGTCGGGTTGCTGTTTTCGTCAAAGAATCGGGCAAGCGACTACAGCAGTACAACAACATTTGCGAAGAAATTGCCAACAGTTTGGAGGACGATTCGAAAGACTTCAGTCAGTTAGTTGCCCTTTGCCCTACTCGATGGGTTATCCGTGTTAAAGGCATTGCAGCTATTCTACGAAACTTCCAACCTTTGATTAAACTTTTTTACAAAATTTCGTTGGATAAAACCTACTCTTCGGAATCTCGATCGAAAGCTGATTCGAATTATAAGAAGCTGATGAAATTCGAAACAATTTTGGGCTTGCATATTTCTCTCACAATTTTTGAAGAATCGGAAAAATTGGCAAAGAAACTGCAAAGTCCAAAGATGTCAATCGGACATGCACATCAGGCGATTATCCTGTTAAAACACCACATGAAAACCTTGCGTACGGATCAGTCCTTCTCAGATGTTTTGGAGAAGACAAACAGTTTTCGGGAAGAGAATGGATTACCTTGTCCTGAAGCAGTGAGAAGGAAACGTCTGCCTAATGGTTGGATGAGAATCCTGGGTCGACCTTCCATCATTCATCAATTTATGACCAATACAGAGTAGATTATTTCAGCATAATTGATAGAATGATTCAAACATTAGACAAGCGATTCGATGACAACTTTTTGAAAGCTTGTCATGACATTGAAACATCTCTGGTCAATGCATGCAAGGAGGAAAAGAATGCGCGAGAAAATGAAAAAGTATGGAGAAGCGAGTATTTCCCAACAGTTCGACGATGATGCCCTTCAACATGAATTGAAGACTTTAACCAACATTAGCAAAGCAGACCAAGTCCAATCCGACGTCGTTCGATGAATTCCTACCCATGCTAAGATCAAGTCCTTAGACATTTCCTGTTTCTGTGGCTAGTGCTGAAAGAACGTTCAGCACCCTTCGAAGACTGAAGAATTGGCAAAGAAGCAGCATGGGACAGGAACGGCTTACCGCTTTGGCAGTGTGCAATATTCACAAGGCATTTCTCGACAACATCGACACGAATGACTTATGTGACAATTTCATTTCGCAGACTGATGAACGACGAAAAGTGTTCTCTTCCAAGCGCATGTGATTTCTCCGCGCGAAATATAGTGTTATACACAAACAAGCACTTGTTTATAATAATCACAATCAGTATGAGATTATATTGAAAGCCCTACACTAACAGGTACTTATTATTGAAATTTTGAATAGGCTGCTTGCTTTTTCTTTCATTTCATTTAACATGGCAATAAAGTATAATGGTGTAGTACAGAAGTGAGATATCGCTAAAATTTATACAGTGAATTGATTTTTTAAGATGATCGATGAATTACAGTGATTTCAATTAGACATGCGATACAACTGTATTACTTCTAACAGAGCATTGGAGCTACTTATACTGCATTGGTATATTTCACAAGAAAGATGTTCACTTTGATCAACAGATTTTGTCTATCAATTCGTCGAATTATATCTGCAACTTCTATCTAAGTTTGTGATTTATGATTAGCTTTCATGATTATACTTTGCACTATGACCACAAATCAAATAATAAAATAGATAGAAAAATAGAGAAAATAAATAAAGATATTGATGCAGATCAATAATGCCTACATTGCGATTGCGAAAAATGTTTGTAAACAGAATCTTTTATGTCTATACAATCTTATTGTGATGAAGCATTGTACAAATCTTATGGCCCCCCCTCGTGAAAAATTGTTCCGCGGGCCCTGGATACAACTGTGAAATATTTATCACGAACTTCGTGTTATTGCTGTCTACAGTAAGCAACAAAGCAAATGCTGTGAATTTTCTGCAAACCAGAGGAATTTCACACACTCATAGCGTCTGTGCGACGGTAGTGAGACTGCTCTTGCGAGCAAGAGAAGATCGCTGATGATGCAACTCTCGCGGGTATTAACAACAAAAATGTGGGGGAAAGAGAATTACCGAACTTTTTAATATGATATTCAGGATGGCAAACAAAATAGTGAAAATACACATGCCTCATTGTGAAATTTCATGACTTAATTTAGCTTTCTAGTTTGATTCACTTAGAAATCAGTCTATGCTAGCAGACTGCATTATGTAAAAAATGCCTTGACCGTGCATTATGAAAGGTAAGAAGATCTGGGAATAGGCCAAGTGTTTAATAGAAAAACATAAAAATACAAAGGGAGTATACTCCCTGATCATATTGACCGGTGGTCAAAGAAATACGTATCGTAGGTTGTTGTATTTTTGTATTTTTCTAATAAGCACTTGGCCTATTCCCAAATCTGCTTACCTAACAGACTGCGATGACTAAATTTATGCTTCCATTGCTATGAGGACACAAAATAATGTATAAAAATAGTTTGGCTATATCACTAATTGCGTCTTACTTTACTTGCCGAGTAACTGAACAGCGCGAAATTGGCCTGACTCTCTTGGTTTTCTCTCAGTCTGCCCCTGCGCTTTGTCTCTTGTCCTTCAATCGCACTCACTTCCACAATAAAGATGCAGCTAAAACTGTACTCGAGAAAGGCTTTACACCAGTTGACTTGCGTGTAAGACAAGTAATAGTTATTGCACTGGGAGCAACAGTCGAGCGCGTAGCGCGAGACTGGCTTCCAGTGCGATAACTAACTTATCGGCACTGCTTTCTGTGCACGGTGTCACAAAAATCTTCCCTTTTTCTTGTGTGAGCCATGTGTGAGCACATGTGTAGCACACGTGCAGCACGCTTCATACCACTCCGGCATTGAAACACGAACTGGACATTTCTCTCGTGTAGTTGACAGAGACACGAAGAGATTCAAGAGAAGATGAGAAGTTAAATATGTAGTCAGAATTTCACTGAGTTGTCTCTTAGTGCCTTGCTTTTATTTTAGATGATCTCCATATGAGGTCAAACATAAAACGTCATTGTTTGTTCGTTTAAATCACTTCGATTTTATTGCAATTTTCTAAGGTGGTGTTGTGATGATTTGATTTTTGTGGTTCTGTGTTGTGATTTTGAATTTTGTGTTGATTGATTGTTGATTTGTGTGATTTTGATTGTGTGTTTGTTTGATTTTGTTGTGATTGATGTGTTTGTGATTTGATGGGTTTGTTTGTTTGTTGATTAGGTGTTTTGTTGTTGATTTTTGATGTTGATTTTGATTTGTGTGATTTGTTTGTGGTTGATTTTTTGATTTTTTGATTGTGTTGATGGTGTGATGGTTGTTGATTTTGAATGCTTTGCATTTTTTGTAGTGTATTTGTTAGTGTGTGATTTGATTTTTGTGAATGATTGTGTGATTTGATTTGTTGATTGTGAGTGTGTGATTTTGGTGATTGATTGATGTTGTTTTTGTTGTTTGTTGTTGATATGATAAGGTCTGATTTTGTTGTTTGATTTGATTTTAGGAATGTTTTATGGAACGTGTTATGAGCGAGCACGCGTCATACCGCTGTGGAACAGAAACCCGGAGTAATTATTTTATTTCTAATATGAGTGACAGCGGACATGTGGATAATTAAATGGGAGTCTGCAGTCCGAGAATTGAGAGAAGATGATTAGGAATCACATACTTTTAGATTTTCATTAAAGTGTCTAGTTTTACTTGACTTTTCATTATCTCTTGCACTTCATGATTAATAGTCATGGAGTATGAGAAATTTAAAGATTGTGAGACGCAAGTCAGTTAGAAAATTTTGACACAAGTGTGGCATGTTCTATGTTTTCGCTCCATTTTATCATAACAGTTTTGGGCTGACCGCTTTCTTTCCCACAAACATTGATTAATTTCTTCCACTTCACTATTTGTGATCAATTTTCTAGGAGCGATAAATTCCATACGTTTCCTTTGGTGTCAGATTATCTATCTTCTCACTTATTTATGTGTACATTTTATATGTGTTATGGTTTTCATCACTCCAGAACTTCATCCTTCCTTACTTCATGTTTAAAAATTTGCTTTGTGCTGACTTTCTCGATTATATGTGCTCTTTCGTTTCTTTGCAATATACTCATTGGTGATATTCGCGATTTGCATCAATTAGAAATCTCTTTCAAATTTCGTCCGTTTTTTGGTATATTTCATTATACACGGGGAATGAGATAGTTAGCATTATTATTTCACGGAGACTGGAACATTAAGCCTAGCACAATTATTAAAATCCCTGGCAATCAACAGCATTTTACATTTGCGTGTTTTAATTATAAATGTGGAGGTGATTTAATTAGGATTTTATTATAACATTAATACTTTTTAACTTTGGGATTTTTTATAACTTTTCATAGAAGTATCTGCACTTCAAGATTGATCGCTTTAATTACTATAAGAGCGCACGCGGAAATAAAATTTCAATTGTTGAAGTATAAGAAACTGAAGGATTAAGGCAGCTGCCGCCGGGGTATCCATGTTTTTTGGTTGTATTCATTGCTTGTCATCAGGGTGATGTACCGCCTTCTGCGACTGCAATAACTTATACACTTCACTATGTGATCAATTTTGGAGGATGTGAGAAAGTCTCCGCACGTTTCCTATGGTGTTAATTACTTTTTCACCTATTCATGGGCAATATTGCTGTTTGTAGGTTTTATTTTGGATGTTTTTTGGGTGATTGTTTTCGATCGTTTTTTTTGTGTGTTTTATTTTTTTTAGTTTTGTTCTTTTAGTTGTTTGTTGTTTTTTGGTTTTTATTCTTTTTTATTTTTATTGTTACGTGTGTTTTTTTATTATGTTTTAGTTTTATTTTTGTTTTTTTTTCTTGATTTTATTTCTTTTTTATTTTTACTTCTTTTGAGTAGGTTTAGTGATTTGTGTTTATTTGTTTTTGTTGAATGTACCGAGCACTCATCCCCGGCCTTTGCGGTTTAGGTCTAGTTTTTTAGATTATGTGATTTTGTTTTTGTTTGAGTTGATTGTATGTTTTTGGGAGTTTTGTTTTTTTTGTGTTTTGTTTTTTTGGGTTTTATGCTTTTTGGTTTTTTTTTTTTGGTTATTGTGTAATTTTTTTTTCTTTTTTTATTTTTAGGTTTGATTTTTATGATTATTTATCTGAAAGTATATTTTTCATCACTCTGACGAACTTTCTTTAAAATTCTCCCGCAGAATTAAGAATCTTGAAATCTTACATCTTCTTGTGTGATTTACAATTGAAACATCAGAAACAACTTTATCCGACTATAGAGAGCAAACTTAAAAGAAATCACATTAATTACCACAAATCTTAAGCGCCCGATCATGTTTTGTTTCTGTGTTTGTTGTGACATGACAGACTTGACTTCATACTTTTGTATTCTCACCCGCAAGCAGACTTCCTTTCATCTCGTGTTGATGATGTAAACACGCGTTTTTTCCATTCTAACCACCAATGGCATTCACACATTGCATACAGCCATGATTTGGAGGACGTGCAATAAGCAACGAAAAAAGCATCGCGTGCGATAACCAATCATTAGTTGGTTGTCGCACGGGGAGCTCTTGTTTTCGTTCGCTGTGCGATTATACCACTTATCGCA
>CAJQUW010008475.1:0-18176 GCA_907163375.1 Prostheceraeus crozeri | reverse complement strand
CCAGGTCAATTAAAAACCTTAATTATCGCATTAAAGCAAGTCTCATAAAGTTTCGACTGTAGAAAACACTGTTTAGATACCAGGTCAATATAAACCTTAATTATGCATTAAAGCAAGTCGTACATTAAGTTCTACGTAGAAACACTGTTTTAGGACCAGTTCAATATATACCTTAATATGCATTAAAGCAAGTTACATAAAAAGTTGCGAGCGTAGAAACACTGTTTTAGACCCAGGTCATTATAAAACCTTAAATTATGCATAAATGCAAGTCTGCATTAAAGTTTGATGTAGAAACACTGTTTACAGACCTAGCTCTATCTGCTGAGGCCACAGGAATTACGACAATTCTCAATAACCAGACTGAAAGCAGTCACTGCAAATTCCTGACGTTGTAGCGAGTAGTGAGTGGCGAAATGCCATTTCGGTGCTTTGCTCAGATTGCGCGACTCATCTTTCTCTCTATTCTTCAACGAAACGTTTGAATCCGTAAGTCAAGATAGTTGACCGGTTTTTGAAAGAATTAGTCAATATCATGCGCTCTGCAGGTAGGAATAAAAAAAAATCACTATAGGCTGTGAAGTTTATCAGATAGATTGGAGGTCTGAAACAACTCATCCAATATTTTCGAAATCACCGAAATTTCTTTCCAATTTTCTGTTGATATGAATGAGATGTTAGAGATTGATACGCAACCGGAAAATACATTCCATTCTCTGGACTGTGATCAATTGCAGCGCTCGAATCTTGAAACAAATATCAGATTATTTGTTAGAATATGTTAACATGCAAATAGTTTAATACATCTCTTCTATTTCTTCTGTGATCTATCTAATAGAATTGATGACGTGGTCCCAGGAGAAAAGAAGGGGAAATTGTGACTAGATATGGCCAAAGGCGATGCGAACGGTTTACGGCTAGACCGAATAGAGGCTTCCAGACTTCAGATAGAAAAATATCAGCCTAGCTAAAATTTGCCGTTGTAAAGCCGATAAGATATGTGATAACAAAAATTTTGAAGATTTCTGCCACAGATTTGAAAATCCAATTACTTTGCTTAGCTCTTCTTTATTTATATCTGTTTAAATTTTGCAACTCGGATAGGCTCACACATTCGCCATATAAACTTGAAACTGATTCTAAAACGATTAAACCTAATAGTTTGCACTCTGTGTTAGGCCTTTTATATTCGCACGTAGTTCTAGGAAAGGGATATTCACGAGCCTGGATGAAGTATATTACGATGATTAGACACTTTTTTATAACCGCATAGAACGCTTTAATTCCAATCGACTTAACGACATGCTTTTCTTCAATCTGAGCGAATCACTGTTCAAGCAAACAATATCAATTAATCTATATTGACAAATTATTGTTCTCATCAATTTTCACAGAATCCTGACAAATTGCAAAATATTTTTTGTAAAACATTTAAAATCTTCTTTCAAGGAAAGAAGATCGATGAGACTCATTAAGCTACTAAAATAATTAAGTCTAATTTGCCGATGAAGTGAGCAAAGTTAAAGCACGCGAATTTAAGAAAATTCAGCAATAGCTTCGGTCTATGTTTGCTGATTCAGAGGGGTACGCCTATCGTCGGTCTGATGATAAATGTAGTGGAATATGTAAAAAATGAGATAATTAGTGAAAAAATCTTGTGGGGATGAGGTTGGTTAATGAAATATTTTAAACGTTTTTGCAGACTTACTCGAAAATGTTTACCCCTATTCTTATGGGCTGCGTTCTACTTCACGCCCGTTAATGACAATGTTACCAGAATTGACTTTATCTATTGCATGGAACCATCAATTAGCGGCCAAACGATGTGTGCACAGTATCTTGCAGTTCAAAAGCTCGATTAATCAAGAGTATATAATACCAGGTTTACTATTCTTAATTATTGAAAGTCTGAATTCAAAAGCATCTTATATAAGGCCGCAAATATACAAAAAATGCCGCTCGCCGTATGATCTTAATTGACCGAAAGTCTTAATTGTCCGGGTGTGAATTAACGAGCTTCACTGGATTACTGTTTTCATGCGAAGCGATTCAGTTAACGATGTCTGTCTGACCGCACGTTCTATTTGAATGGTCTGAAAAAGTGGTTGCTTTACTATTGTCAAAATTTAAACAATTGGAACACTTTCTTTACATCACAATCTTATTCAAAGTTATCTGTTGAAATTCTTGTATTTCAGTCAATTCAGTGTTTGTATATGTGTAGTGCGCTAGGTAAACGCTATTTACTAATTTATTATTATCACTTCATGTCGATTACTGATGCGAAATTTCGTTGAATAAGTAATCCGATTATATCATATTTTCGGCTCAAGATTATTCCTCGCATTTTTTCTTTATTGTATTTTGGTTGATAATCCATTAAATAAGATCAATCATTTACATTACGATGTCCAGGGTGTCAGTTCAGGCACTCCAAATAAGTAGAGACACGAATGATTACTTCTAGATTATTCTGCGTATTTCTCTTTGTGAATGAGCGATGACTCTATTTCACCCCTCGAGTTGAATGAAATGTGATCTTCCGATTGCGCTGCGCCGTATCGAAGGCGCACGAGAAAGTTATCTGCTATCGGGCCTTGGACGGTACAAAGCGCTCTTGTGTTGCGTTACAACCAACAGTTGAAATATATGTCGTTCAGGTGAATTGGTTGTTGTTCAGTTGAAGTTGATTATGGCGCCACATCATATGAGGGGCTTGCTGTGATTTTTGGAGATGGGCGATTTGAGCCACACCTACTCATTGTTTTAGCAATTAATCGGGGCCGCTATTTGGTGTTTCGAAGTTCTGCATAGATGGAGGCGGGTTTTGAGGTGTAGAACAAATTCAATGAAGGGGCTGTTGACTGTTTATGTTTCTTGAAGTTTGACATTTGACAGGAATCCTCAATTATTAGATAATCGTTGTGTTCGGCGCTACTTTCCTTATCGAATGCTATATGGTGACGCAAAACGAGAGGAGAGATTCCGCACCTTTCAAATAAACAGTGAATATCATATCAATAACCCGTTGTTTCTGATGTTAAATTCTAAACGTTTTAATGCTCATCATCAGTATCAGTACACATACAAATAATATTACATGAGTTACAAATATTACAAATAACATGAGTTGCGAAGGTGTTGTTCTTGATGGTATTTGTTTCGGTGTACTCCGCCTAGAATGCACGAGTCAAGTCTTGAGGTTGGATACGAACGGAAATCGTATGTGTCCATTGTCGTTCGGTCTTCCACTATTTGATATGACTATTGGTTTTCTGTTTAATCTTGAATTATATTTCAGTCTTGAATTGCATCATATTAAGCGTCTGATGAATCATCTCTTTTAATAGTATGCAAATTTCAGATAGCAAACTCGCTTTTCTTTAACCAGAGTCCAATATTCATGAAATATATAAAGTGCGGGGCGGCTCCTTCTATTTTCAGAGATGTGCCTGGATCTGAACAATGAGGGGCAAGATTAACATAAATGGGTTTCCTAAGAGAAGTTCGGAGATTCTCCGAGCGGCTTCATTTGAGAGGGGCGTAAAAGTCAGACACTATGAAAAAAGTTAGTTGTTCGCATCATGAAGTAGACTCGGCTTCGCCCTCGTCTAACCTTTCATGAGCGACAACTATCACTTCTATTAATAGAATTCTCTCTCATCCCTTTGCTCCCATAACTGTATCCAGGACTTGAAGCGACCAGATTATTATGCTACAGCTCATCGAGGATTCTTCCATTCATTTACAAGGTTTAATGAATAAACAATAATACAACTTGCAACCTTGATTGACGAAAAAATTGACAAGACATTGAAAATTCAGGCATAGTTCAGAATCATGGTCAGGAATGATATGAAGTTCAGGGTTAAGTCCAAGAATTTTGTGCAATTTTTTCATTGCCATCGATGCGTCATGCAAATACTAGATGAGAGCATCGCAACCAAAGATGTTTTGACGCAAGCATTTCACGATGTGGAAATGCACATTATCATATGTAGCGAAAATCACTGAGAGAAAGGAGCTACGGTCTATCTATTCCAAGGAAAAAAACTTGCCTTCGATGTGCCAGGGACGGCCGAATTCCGATGACAGTTTCGGGCTCCAGTCCACTAACAGTGGAGATACGTTTTTTCTTAGCGTAAAATCACAAGAATATTCGCGCTCAATGTGTTGTGACAACTCTGGGGTCGTTCTATTCTCAAATTTGAGCTCCCGTGTTTGAACTTAAAGGGCCGACTCACTGACCACCCCCTGTCAAAAAGATAAAACGTGAAAATTGGGGGGGGGGGGCAACCCTTCGACTTTAAGAGATCACATTTCCACACGTCATTTTGCGAAGAGAACGGTCCACTGAACTTGACATGATCATGCATTTTTTACTTCCAAATAAGCAGTTTCGAAAAATTTCTTTTGGCCCCCCCCATGGGGCTTTCAAGTGGACCAAGACTTTTGTGACGAGGGGCCCCCACGACTCATTTTCCTCGAGAGAATATGCATTGATCTAGTTGCATTAAATGCGTTCGAATTTCTGCATCAGAAGCATCTTTTTACCCACAAGCATTTTCTACATTTTGAGTCTTAATTAATTAGAAACGCTGAAGCAGATTCCGAAATTTTAGCAATTTATGTTTTGCGAAACCGGAATATTGCCTTTCTGACATCATGGAGGCTAGTTAAATGCTAAAACCAGACATATGATGAAGGTCGCCGTTGACACTCGAGGCGACTGCTGACAGCGGTCGCCGGGCATCGGTCGCCCACATACAGTCGAGGCGACCGCCACCAGGAGTCGCCGGGCGGCGGCGACTTCGGCGACGCCGAGGGCCGTCGCGGCGACCGCTGGGCGACTTTTGTGGTTGATAAGGATGGCATGTTTCTTGTATTTGACGTATATTTGTAATACGCATAGCAATACTATAGCTGACCTTAGAAGTAGACGTACTTTAGATAGTTCAAGTTCATTATAGATCATTTTAGACCACGAAATCTCAATAACCGCGATCTCAGAAAATCGGAATCTCATAGCGAGTACTCCGTTAAAGAATACCAGTACTCCGTACCCTTCGTTTGCCCATCTTGCTACGATGCAGTCCCGAGTTCCCGAGTTCCGCCCAGTGACATCGTAGCATCTCAGAGAGGAAAAGAGAGGGAGTACTGTTTTGTTTGAGAAACTCTTCATTGATGTTTTGGGTGCCGAGTAGGGCCTATGTGCATTTAAAAAGAATCTATTAAAACCCCAACGTTTCGTGCACCAATGACCTGGCTATTTAGTCATTTTAACTTTGCACCATTTTTTGTTCCATTATCTTTAATATTTCTGTCTTGTCTGGTTTTTAAAACATTCCATTTACAGCTGATCATAGCGAGCAGCAAACTCTCATACGTATACATGATGAGGACCATTTGCAAGTTTTGGCAAAATTAAATTAAAAATAGGCCCATATAAGTCAGGATTGTTTAGTGCTCATAAGAATTTTTCCACTTCATATAATTTGCAATTAAATTACAAAACATGGTTCATACTTTCAAGAATTTTGAAGTTTGTTACTAACACCATCATAGGACAAAGAGAGAACGGGATGGGAATTACATTTCGGCTATACTTTAACATATGACATGGTGCAACGTTTTACAGTTTTCAGTGCACCGAAACGGTTTATCGATGATAGAAGGTGCGGGTCGCGCTTAGCTCTTAAAAATGGAAGCATTCTAAAAAATTACACGCCACTAGGCCTATAATAGAAATAAGCTTGCATAAATCAGTTTAGAATTATGGTTGAACTATTGTGATGAAAACGCTCCTCCATCATGAATTGGCAATGAAATCAGCAATGAAATTATAACTGCAACTGATACAAGTGAACATACAAGCCTTTTGATTGTTGTTTGCAATACTGGAAAAAAAATGATTTATTATGGCTTCGAGAAATCCCAGGGTGATAGCGAAATATATTCCCGGTTCTGGATTTTTTTATTTGGGTGGCAATCCTGAATTCATATCATTTTATTCGACATTTTTTTGCAATAGTATTCTGGTTACTTTTGGTCCATATTAAATATGTTCACTTCATGCTACAAAGATACTGCATCAGACAATAAACAGGTGAACCTCCTGTCTAGTGTGAGGTGTGCTGCTGTTTCAGAAAGCTAAGTTTCGTTGACATGAATTTGGCAAGTTAGCACACTCTGACAAGTGGGAAAGTGACAGTAAATCGTCGTAGTGGTTGAATGCTTTCATTTTCAGAGACAAGGGACAACGTGTTCTGAAGTTGGCCGAACTTTTTGTTTACGTCACTACTGTTTTCCCTATACCTGGGCTTGGATGGTGCCGCTGACATAGTCAGACTTATGGAGCGTTGTAGTACTTTAGTCCGGATGCCCTTCCTGCCGACTTCCCTGACACCTTCGGGGCTTCGACCCCTGGACCAAAAAATCAACTAGGCCAAGCATTTAACCACTCTGTCTGTCACGGAGACCACTACGCCGAGGAATTTCAGGATAATCATAAAAAACTCAAAAATGTGGTCAAATGAGTGGCTGGGGGGGTCAGTGGTGTATTACACCGGAGGGACCGGTTAAAAAATTGCCTCATAAAATATAAATAATCCACAGCAAATAATGAAGCTGGCCAAATGATTTTTCATAATCGGGGTGTTTCAGAGTAGATCGTATCTAGAAAATGAGAAAATGAATTTGATGTTCGCGATGAGAATTCATCAACTTTTCCAAGAAGAAACCAAAATGGAAGAAGCATGACCAAAAAAGATAAAGCAAGAAAATGCAACAAGTAAAAATACCGGCAATCAGCAATCTTTGTAATCCGACATGTTTATCCATGCTATATTCCAGGGGGGTCCTGAATTGCAGTAGCCACGTCAGTCACCGTAATATTCGGAGGATAGTTGCTCCTAAAGAGAAAACTTGGCAATTATGGCGGAGCAAGATAGAACACAAAAAAACTAACCGGTGTTCCGATTTAGTCATTACAATAATCAGTGTCCTTATGGATTATTTTAAAGAATTGGTGTAAGTTCGCAATTCCAAGATAACTGGGTCTTCGCCCAGCACCTTGAAATTGAGCGAAAAACCAATTGTTACTTGACTTAAAACAAAGACCTGAATTAAAGGACTCTCTTGGTCGACCAAATGATCTTGCCACGAATTTCAATGAAGCGGCTTAAGGAGCTGTCGCGGTACTTCTATTATCCCCCCCCCACATTTTTTACATCAAGTTTCCAAAATCATTCAAATTTCCAGACAAACTTAGTCACCATTGGGTATAGAATAGACTTTTGAAAATTGTCTCTGAGTGACACTACAACACGACTTTGGAAGACTTACTTGAACCCTGGGAGGAAGGATTGGATGCCTTGATAGTATTTTAGGATACAAGGGACAGCTGTGATTTATGAAACTTCGTGTGGATTGTTGACTTACAAACAAATGACGAGCAGTTGTCTAATTCGAGGCTGTAAATGTTCTAAAAGTCAGATAAGAGGAGTTTTTACATACTCAACGCCATAGATATCTATCTCAACGCTATCCCAACGATCAGTGAGAACAGGTAGGACCAGGAGAAGATGATATTTGACGAATGCAACACTTCCGGGAGTCAGCAACATAAAATGTGGGGGGGGGGAAGAAGTAGAAGTAACCGTCTTGTACGGTCTAGAATAGTTTGTTGATGCGTATGTCCATGGGATGTGGTCATGATGTTGCATTATTTCACTGGATCATGCGACTCCTGTGTCGACCGTTATCAATAGGCCATCGCAGCATCCGAAAGCATTGAATGGAGAGTTACGTTAAAAATTGTTCAGACGGCTTTATTGCAGGCACTTCGAAGAACCAATCGGTGGTTTTGAAGAAATTTCCGCTTCATCCGCCAAGGTGCGCTACGCTAAGTTTATTGTTAGTCAACATATCACATCGTAAAAGTAATTGGTTTAATCTTTGTATTGAAATAATGACCTGCACTCAATGTATTATTGAAAATGTCAGTGTAAATTTAGTAAGGCTGTTACGATCGTAATTACTGATATAGCATGTTACTTCTATTATTAAAGTTATGTGAATACATTTTTTAGCAAGCGCCGGTCAATCTCCCAAGAATTTGACGGTCTAGTCTTTCAACTATGAAGCGCTAGTCGCCCTGAAACTACTTGGATTTCAGCTAAAGGTTTCGAGAAATGGAGCTGATGAAACTGTGACTATTACAGTCAAAAAATGCTACGATTAAATGGCTCACATTTGCGCTTTAGAATCACTCTGGCCATTTAAACTACGGCATGCTAGCATTATGAAACCTAACCAGCAATGTCTATTGTCAGCAGCACCTGGTAATGTCCCAGTTTACATTTTTTACTGAAACTGAGGCAACAGCAGAAAGTCTGTGATATGTATTGTAAATTTTCTCAGTTTGGACTTATTTTACGTTTCCAGATTTCGAATAGTTGTATTTGCACTTTTGGTGTAGTTGCAGTAATCTTCTTGAAGACATGAATCACAGAATAATGGCAGTTCTCAATGTCCTAAATATTTTTTTATATAAAATTTCTACAAAACGGACGTGAGTAGATGCCGATTAACAAAAAAAAAAAAAAAATATACTTGGCGGATGTAGGGCACATGGATAAAGATTGGGTTTGGACCACTTTTTTGAGTTTTAGCAAGCTAAACCCACAAACTGCGACCTGCGCAAACAGCAATAGTTGTATATATGTAGTTTTTAGGAAATGGTAATTGGGAAGCAGTGAGTATAGATTCTGGTGCAGATCCACTATTGTATGTCTTCAAATTTGGTGTTTCAATCGGAAATTATCCCCGGAAAGGGGGTGATCTCTCGAGATTATGAACCGTCAAGACTCAAGGAAGTGTTTTTTAAGAATGTTGCTGTTTGTAGAGGTAATGACATTGGACCAATTGAGGCTCATACTGTCTGAGCTGCCGATGGGCATGGAGATGATCGTAGGCTTGGATGCTATTCGCAGTGCCTCCTATGGCAGTCAGGCAGGAGAAGGGTGATTCTGTGAAGGTCCGTCCATTGCTAGATTTTCGGTTTTTAACGGTTGTCCTACTTTACGGGTATACAGCACCCGACGCCATCTTCAACGCAATATATTTTCGCTTGTACTTATATTTACGAAACTTCCTTTCGTGACTTTTAGCGAATGTATGACCTCATTTGACCATGAGAGTCTTGAGTTACAATTCCACATAAACAACTAGACAAAAAACAACGTATATAAAATGAATTCTAAGGACGGATCGGGAGGAACAGTGCGAGTCATTACCCGTACTATTTGTATGGCTCGTTTTCAGTTCATATCCGCGAATTGCTATGTGGATTGATGCTCAATAATCCACAAAATAGTACATCACAATAGCTTGAGCCAGAAGCCATAGAAAAAAGCTGCGCCAATTCTGTCATGGGTGAAAAAGATCGCATAAAGTTTAAAATTTTGAATGGCAGTTCATCTCAATTTATTTGTCATTCTAAGACAAATTAGACCATACTTCGGTACTATATGCAAAATGATAAACTTGACTCTGTAATAGGAAAGGATTTTTCAACGGTTCATGTGATGAACAGTACAATACCCCTGAATAATTCACACCGCACGACCGAATAGTGTTGTATCAACCTTGGCACCGGTGTCAACACTTTTGTTCGACATCATGAAGCGACCAATCAGAATCATTCACAGACATGAGGGAGTGCCATGCTCTTATTTGACATAAGGCTTATAGAACAGGAAAGCGGTGCATAAGCCACATTGTGTATCCGTTCTTCGGCTCGATAATGGCCTCTCCGTCCCAAGCGTCAATGCAAATTAACCTAGTGCACATTGAGGCTATGACCCTAATATTGGCATACGTAGCTTCGAAGAAGTGATGGAGGGATGAGGTAAACGACTCCTCCATGCAGATATTTAGACAACGTCGCTAGTGGATGAACAAGGTTCCTGGAGGAACAGTTCGAGACGATGTTGCCTGCGCGACGACGGAATGATCTACATGGAGAAATTGATTTAGTGACGATGACTGCGATTCGAAACTGAATCAGTGATGTAGAGATTGCCGATGTGCCGATCCGACAATCAGTAACGCATATGTATACTCCCTCGGGGACACCCGTGTGTGAGAAGACCAATACAGGTGTTACCTGCGGGAAGAGAACCTGCCAAATCATGAACAGAAACATTGTACGTCTTTACGCAAGGGCTGCTGCAGTGTAGTGAATTCCGTCATAATCTGAACGAGAGGCTATACTGATGTTCTTGTCAAAGACACTACAACCACAACTGCTTTACTCCAATTTGCAATATCGAAGAATCACACGTCAACTGGAAATCGCTGCGAAAAATAACCCCCCGACAACCAAAAAGTATAGTTATGTTCCTATTGATTTGCCAGAACTTGAAGCCTCTCGTTTGCAGATTGCTTACTTTGATGATATTTGGAGCTTTTCGTTGGAGAAATACGATTTCGCGATGTGGGGGGGAACGGAACTTCTGGGTTGTGTCAACGCGCGATGGCTTTCCGTATTTGTAGCATCTATGACTCGAGAAAGATTCGTAAACCAAATTCAAATCAGTGCTTGCGAGTTTGATGACCCTTTGCGTCGCGACTCTCACAGTGATAGACTGCTCCGTACGAGATGTGTTTCAAGAATTTAACCTCGATGATCATGTCCGAATTCTTCATTCCCAGTCCCATCCGTACTTGATTGGGTTGACGAGCATGTTGCTCGAGGTTCCATCGACGAGTTCGAGCTTCCAAGCAGGTATATAAGCTCGAAGCCTTGGAAAGTTTGTGTATAAAGTTCCTATGGCTTTGTTGTGCTGAGACATTCTATATCTTGAAATGGGATTGTCTACATTGGTTTGTTGGAACTGTACAGGCCAAATGAGAATGTCCTCATCACTCCGGCGTAACGATGCATTTGATGGCACCGTATACTGGGCACAGGGTCGTCATCTAGATCTCGACAATTGGTATAACTTCCATGGAATTGGTTGGGATGCACTCAGAGGAGAAGGAATACCACGTACATTGGTACCGTCAGGAACAATAACCGTGGAGTACCTGCCATCGCAAAATCCACCGAGGGTCGTCAAACGGAAGGACACAAAAGTTTCTACGATGAGCAAGGCACTGCACTTGTTTCATTCTGGGACATGGGTTCGAAAACCTGTGTTACTTGTTGATAACTTTCACAGACATGTTCCTGAACCCGAAGTGAATACGAAGGCCTCCACTGTTCTCGAGTACAACAGAGACGGAAATCATGGTGTCGACATACGCGGACAAGCGACTTCGTGGATTCAGCTGCAAATCGGAAGTGTCGGCGGTTGGCCGGTCTCGATATTTTCCAACATGGTGGACATAGCTGGAAATAACGGTTGCATAGTGTATTAACCACAAGCATCCTGAAGAAGCGAGAAAATGTTCAACAGCACTACAAATTTTCTCGTTAAAATGCGGATATCAGCTGGTGGACAAGCAAATCAAAAGAACGCCTCCAGACACCAGCTAACCTTCGAGAATCTACAAAATCTGCCATGAAACTACGTAGCTATGCGGTTACTCAAACTGAACACTTCGGAGGAACTTCGTTTGGAGAAGAGTGTTCAATGTGCTTTCTGTCCTTCGCGCAATGATCGAAAGACATTCGTTTGTTGTTGCAAAATGTGAGAAGCCTCGTTGCAATAGTCATCGATCTGACCTCTGCAAGGGAATGTGTGTAGCTTTTCTTTCCAGCAATAACAACAGATGATTTCCAGGAATTCATTGTCTTTTATTTACAATTTTATTGATGATTGATAGCATTTTACAAACATGTAGGCTTACATGTAAGCTTATACATGTATCGAATAGCCTGTGCTAAGATAGACTACCAGACGGTGGGATGGGCCTGATTATACATATCAGCACGAGAGTTTATAATCTACTGGTATGTCTAATATGCACTGTAGTATGCCTGACTGTGATAACTACCGGTAGTAGCATCGTGATCAATGATATTACAGTTACTACATGTACCAACACACGTTCTTCCACCAAAATGGGAATGTTGAGTTAATTGGATATATTCTTACCACAAATTTTTATTTTCATCAATGTTCAAGCGTGCTAACACATTATTAACAAAAACACTTAAAACGGAACAATAAAAAGATGCAATGCGATGATATTACACACGGGTTATTTATACCCGCTTCGTCTTTAACTGCTTATTGAAAAGCGCGTAGGACAACCGTTAAACGACTATAATTCCCAGTCACCATGGTTATTCCACGCCATCTTCTAACGACCACTTAAGAGAACGGAGGAAACTCGGACCAAACTGGTTATGGTTGACCTAAAGAAGGCGCATCTTCAAGTGAAAGTTGATCGGTCCTTGTGAGGTATCAGGGTGTCCGTTGGAGAAACAGTATGTTCGTTTTAACTCGACTGGGATTCGGCTTGAACATTGCACCTAAGGTGATGACACGAATTGTCGAAAAAAATGTTCTCGAGCAAGACGAAGGAGGCCAAATCGGCGGCCACTAGATATATAGACGATATTTGTACCAAATGAAAGCGAGCTGTGATTCGATACGGGTAGTAGCCCAATTGAAAAAGTTTGTTTTAATTACAGATCCTGTTGAGCGGCTAGGAAATCCAGAAGTTGTGAGAGTACTTGGGCTGAAAGTTGAATTTGAGATGGAAGCGTGATACTCAAAATATTCACACTCTTGCCCTTTCGGAATTGTTAATTCATCGGCAGGATGACATTCTGCGTGAAATTCGTATGCAGGAAGGATTAAAAGTCGATGTCTTGAAGTTGTGAGATCCGAAGAGAACATATCATATAAACTTAACTTGCGTTCCGAGAAAGTGGTGTTCGTCAACAAAGAAAGATACTATCGGTGCTTACGTTGCCAGTCAATTGTCAAGTGTTTAAATTGGCGATGAAGTAATTAAGCTTTCGTGTTGAAAATGAAAACATGAAAATCATTTTGGCGTCTATAGAACTCTTTCGTTGGCAAGGTTGAAATATGGTAATGCGGTCACCAACGATGATGTTGAATCTGTGCAAGTCTAAATCCACATTATCGGAAAGGATTTCTATCCTCCAATGAAGTATGGAAAAATTGTTCTCAGACATGACACATGTTGGAAGAAAATTGTACCTTACATTATTGATTTGGGATCTTGGTTCTGTATTTGGCGTCAGTTAAGAACTGGAACAGCCTGTGAAGTTTCCTCTCTCTTCAATCAAGTAATCGCTGAGTTTGGACCTCCTTCAGTGCTTCTTGCTGATAAGCTAGTAACCGTGCTGATTGCTGGTTTATCGAAGTGTTGGATTTAAGAATTTGATGACTTCACAACAGCATGACTACACATATGAGTTGAGCAAGAGTTTTCTTGTGGCAATGGTATAAGTGAGAGAAACCACAAGACAATTAAGACAATGTTAGCACGCTCCAGAAATACCGCTCCTATCTATTGAACAATGTATATTTTGGTACAACTCAACCAGCAGTTATGGATGATTGCTATGAACGAGCATGTCATTTTTCGTTCTTTCGTCTTTTGTATGTTCTCTGTTGTTTCATAGATATTCTGTGATCAGTTCGTGACATTGATATCTGACTGGCATGTGACTAGAGATATGCGACTTGTACGATTCTGACTGTAATTTTTCTATGTTTTAAAAGTGTGTCAACTTAGCAATTCAGGCTCAGTTACTCTCGGTATTGTGAACACTAGCGGACGTGGACATATTAATAAACATTCGCGTCTGGATCACTTTTGGAGTTCTAACAAATGAAATATGCCCCCTCTGATCATTTAGAAACTGAGAAGCTTCACAATGAATTATCCACAGGATATGACGAACAGGTAGATGAATGTAGATATTTTGGAATTTAGCTCAAATAGCTGAACTAACAGGCTAGGCTTATGCAAAATTGCAATTTTCCGACACAAACAGACATAGTTAGCTCGTTACAAGGAACTCCGATTTTGTCTGGCACATGAAGTCGGCGCATTTCAGAAGATGTGACGGAATATCTGAAGACAATTAGCCTCTGCAGTTTCTAGATCTTGTTGATTGTGATATATGGCCAAGATTGTAGTGTCTTTGAGAATGGCTTGGTATCCAATTTTGATTTCTGTGTGGTTGTGCATGTGTTGTTTGTAGGCACCATTTTATATCCTGCATGTTGTTGCAGTCACCATTTTGTTAAAATGGTTCTCGAAAATTGTATTTTAGTTTTAAATCAAAATGTAAAATTGATCTATAGAGAACTTGGGAAAAATGTTTTAAATTATCAAAAATTGATCGCGACTCACTTTTTCGTCACTTTTTTTACAAATAATGTACTACCAAAATTTACCAAATTTAAACTTCATGATTCTGCAGGACGAAATGCGGAAGACACGGCAGTTTTGCGTCGTCATTTGATGGAACGCCAAATTGAAGTACACCTAACTCAAAAAGGGAGATATTTAAATCTTTAGGAGGGGGAGAGCTGTAACTCCTACCTCTCGGGTCGCAGGTGGTGGATAGCGAAGGGCCATCAAAGGGATGGTTAGCTGCGAATAAACGCCTTGCGTGAATAAACAGCCCCGAACCAACAGCGGCGGTACCCTTGGGTAACGTGTCAAGGCCTGGACTGCCTTAGATCTTGTCCTCCAGCCTGCTGCCTTGCAGGTTTTCCATCTGTTGATGTGAATTAGGCTAGGTCCCACAACCGATATTTGTGGTTAGTGTCAGCAAGGGCATGCGACTGTAAAACTTTCTGCTCCACCTATTTCAATATGCGATGACTCATATACAACTGGCCCCGAGTGCCCGGGAGTCTTTTGGTAGACTAGGGGTGCGAAGAATGACCGGGGAGAAGAATAAACCTGATTTAAACCTGATACGTATTTGTACTGCAAACGTAGGCTCGCTCTGCGGCAGAAGCAGAGAAGTGACAGAAATGTGGGTAGAAGTTAAGGCTGACGTGTTGCTGCCTGCATTCAAGAAACCCAATATAAAGGAAATGGATGCAAAATATTGGGCGTACGGAGATGAGCGATACAAGCTCTTGGTGGTCTGGTGAGAAGACAAGTCGAGAGGCATGTGGGAGTCGGGTATTCTTGTAAGAGATCGGTTAATTGGCAACGTGATTCAAGTGAGTTGAGACCAAGGCCGCCTTCATTGAAGGTGAAAATGGTTTCGAAGGAAAGGTTGTTGTCAGTATATATTCAGTTATATGCCCCCCAGACAGGGAGATCTGCTGCTGAGAAGGTATGATTTCTGGGATAGTCTGGAGGATGATATCTCTAGCGTTCCATTAAGTGAACCTGTATGATTGCGGGGATATCGTAAATGGGCATGTTGGCGCGGACAGAAAGAGGTTTTGAAGATGTGCACTGGCGTCCTCATGGTTTCGCGTGAGAGAAATTCCGAAGGAGAACGTATTCTAACTTTCTGTCAAGGACACGGAATGTTTTGGTCATGAATACGATAGTTTCATTATAAAGGTCGTTGAAAAGTTGATACATACAAAAGTGGTGATGGCGCTACTCAAATAGACTACATGGCTGTTGAGGACAAGATGGTCGTGTGGAACTGTCAGAGGGATGTTGAAAATGCATCCCTGGAGAGGACCTGCCTAACACAACATCGGCTATTGGTCATGGATGTACATATGAAGCAAGAAGTGAAGGCTTTAGGAAAACTTTTAACAGAAAATTGAAAGTGTGGAAATTGAAAGATGAAGAAACGAGAAGAAAATTTGGAGGAAAGTTTTGCCAAGCAGAAAAATGAAGCTCAATCGGAGATCGGTTGGGGGAACCAGCTTCAATGTAATGTCATTCAGCGCAGCAAAGCATGTTCTTGGGGTGAAACAAGAGGGACGGGCCCGCGACAAGTGCAGCGTGAGACGTGGTGGTGGTCTTGTGGGTACAAAGAGCTATAAAGAACAAGAAATTGGCTTTCAAAGGTGGCAGAAGTCAAAAATTGATAATGACCGTAAAATGATTAACATAGATGCGTCAAAATTGTCTAAGAAAAGCTGTTGCAAAGGCCAGAGAAGAATCGTGGCAGACATTGAATCAGACCATCAGTAAGAACCGAAACGCAAACACAAGATGTTCAGGATTGCGCGACAAAATGAAAACAAAGGGAAAGAATGTAGTTCATGGAAAACTTCGTGAAAAGTGAAACAGGAGAGATTTTAGTTGAAGAAGCAGACATCATAAATCCGTTGGAAAGAGTACTTCGAAGGATTGTGCTAAACAAAAGCAGCAACTTCACCATCGATGAGACCAATGTAGTAAAACTGAAAGGACCCACATAAAGACGTGACTGAAGGAGGAAGTGACCGTACGTGCTCTATGCGATCATGAAAAATGGTTAGAGCTCCTGACCATCAGGCCGCTCAGTTGAACTGCTTAAGGGAGCTGGTGAAGGATACTGTAATGAGACTGGTAGACAGTATTTCTAGGCATATCGACAGTGGCGTCTGCCGTCTCAATGGCAAAGAAGCCTGACTATCCCCATTTAACAAGGGGGGAGCGTGTATTCTCTGGAATGCGGGCAATTACAGAGGATTCGCCTGCTGGAACATGGTATGAAGCTGTTGAGAAGGCATAGAGAGGAGGTTGAGGAAGCTAATGACATTGATTGCCGGCAGTTTGGTTTTCGAAGAGGGAAATCTACATACTGGATGCTGTCTTTATCCGGTCGTCAGTTGCAAGAAAAGTTTACAGCCAAAAGAAGATGTAAGCTCTACCATGTGTTCGTTCGATCTCGAAAAGGGCTTTTCGACACAGTCCCTAGAGAAATCATCGAATGGGCATTGCGCAGACAAGGAGTTCACTGAGAGACTTGGTTTCGGTTGTAATGTCCATGTATCGTGAGTTCGAAGAACGCAAAATCGTGGACAAAGTGTGGTCTGTCGGAAGGAACGGACGGTCAGCATGGGAGTACACCAAGGGTCTACGCTTAGCCCCTTGCTGTTTCATGTACATGTGATGGAGGAAGCGTCCAAAGAATTGTCGAGGATTCCGGCGCCCATGGAGAGTTGCTGTACGCGGATGATGCTGGTTTTAACAGCTGCCTCCAAGCAAAAGCCATTGATATGTTTTCAAGATGGAAGGATTGGTTTAGAGGGGCGTGCGCTTGAAGATCAAACGGGGCGAAGGTCCAAGGTCATGTAACTGGCAAAGCAAAGAACGCAACCAAGTCTGGAAATGTCCGTCTGCAGTTGTTTGGTGGCGAGGGGATGATGAGTCGGAGCAAAAACTGTCGATTCTTTTGTGTTTCCTGCAAATGTGGTGTCACAAAAAGTGTCCCGATGCGCGATCATTTCAAGGAATAACAGGCTTCCGATGTCCAACTGCGCTGATGTGTTCCGCCCCCAACTCAGCCTGAGATGATTGCACTTTATATGTGAATGGGAGTCGTCCTACAAAGCCAAGATTTTTGGTTACCTCGGGAGATGGTTGGACTCAGAGGCAACTACCAGAAGGAGCGGTTCGGACTCGCATCGCGGCTCTTGCATGGACGAAATGGAGAGTCAATTGGGCCAAGCTTTCTTACACAACAAAGGCATCCCATTGAAGTTAGTGTAGACCCCATTGTGTATGACGAATTGTGTGTGTAAAGATCACGTTCTCCATCTACGGCGCAGTTAGAAACGTGGCACCTGCAGCCTAAGGCTGGGGTGAACTTCTGAGAAGTACTGACAGACGAATGCTGAGGTAGATGGCAAAAGGTTTCAGGTTGAAAGACAAAGTTACAAGCGAAGACTCGAGTAGCGTAGTCCGACCGCTCAACGTGCTCTTCTGGTTACATTAAGACAATACGTATTGATAAAACGCTGTGGTTTGCCCTAACTTCCAGATTCCGCCTGCGGCAAAGACTCGTCACGCCTGTTTGGCCACGTAAGAAGAGCCAATGGTGATGTCATTAATGAAGTTTACAAAACCTTGTCCTGTCGATGGTTGCCGCCACCTGGTAGACCTAAGAAGACTTAGGCCAGCCTGTATCCATGAAGATCGGAGTCGCGGGAGGTGGTCGGAAGACATTGCTCTAGATCGTTCGAGATGGAAACGGGTCATCGCATCTACGTCCTCCCCGGCACCGGGAAGAAGAGACGCAAAACGATAGAAGTTTAATAAGTAATAAG
>CAJQUW010008474.1:0-219259 GCA_907163375.1 Prostheceraeus crozeri | reverse complement strand
TCTCTCTCTCTCGCTTCTTGGTGCCTATTCAACTCCGGAGACAAACCACTCCGCATCAGCGACTTAACAACTCGCCTTTTTTGAAAAGACAACCGTCCCTCATCCTTACTAACATAAGGTCACTCATCAATAAGGTGGATGAGGTGGCAATGCTGACGAACAAGTACTCACCCGACTTCGCCATCATATGTGAAACATGGCTTGACACTACCATACCAGACAGTGCTATAGCCTGTAAAGGCTACAGCATCTTCAGGAAAGATCGAAATCGCAATGGCGGAGGCATCTTGTGTTACGTTCGAGATTCTCTCGTCTGCTCAACTCTGTCAGACAACGAGATACCTTCACTCCGTACTTGCAAATCGGAGATACTACCTATTTTAATGCCCATGCTTCTTCTAATAACACTGTATCATCCATTCTGGAACAGCGCTAGTGACCATGAAGACGCCATCTCTTGCATAGTCAACATTATCGACTATTGTTTGTCATCTACTTCAGATCCTTCTGATACCAGAATCATTATAGCTGGCGACTTGAACGACCTACGGTTTCATACCGACGAAATTCACCGACTTACTGGGACAACAGCCATGGTAAACTTTCCCACAAGAGGCTGCAACACTCTAGACCAAATTCTGACAAACATCCCTGTGACATGCAAACCTCAAAGACTTGGACCAATTGAGAAATCAGACCATTCAGTCATATTGTGGCTTGACAAGTCCTCCAACAGACCGTCTTGTATCAAGAAAGTAGTTCGTAAGGTCAATGCCTCAAACAAAGCCAAATTCTGTGAACTTATACATCAATTCGACTGGTCAGCATTAGTGAACTCAGAAAATTCCGTGGATTCAGCGACTTCTGTGTTCCAATCGTGCCTCAATGCTCTTTTCGATCACTGTTTTACCACTCGCACCGTACGTTTCCGGAACACTGACCCTCCCTGGATGAAGACATCCTTGAAAATTTTGATAGATGATCGTGATCGGGCGTTTAATTCAAACAAGAGACTTAAATATATTCGACTCCGCGACGAAGTCATACGCCACACTTACCATCTAAAACAAACCTATGTAAACACAGCTATAGCTTCTCGTAACTCAAAGAAAATCTGGAGTGTAATCAAAGATGTTAGCCGATCAAAACCGGATCGCAGTAACAATACAGCACCCTTCACAGCCGAACAACTAGCCGATTTCTTCGTCTCCATCCACGACAACGCCCGTAATACGAGTACCAATGTTTCAGAGTGTCCACCGTCCTGCGACCACGGTTTCCACAATAATAGTCTGCAAGTTTCTGTTTCTGAAGTGCAATCAACACTAACAAACTTGAAGAAAAGAAGTCCAGGACCCGACGGAATTCCGTCTTGGATTTTTCGCGATTTCTCATCACTACTTGCCCCTGCTATTACTTCGCTATTCAATTCCAGTCTTCGCCATGGTCAAGTTCCTGCATGCTTTAAGTCTGCTTTCATTTCACCCATCCCAAAGTGCCCTCACCCTTCGGAATTGCAGCACTTTCGGCCGATTTCACTGCTTCCCACCCTTTCTAAGTGTCTTGAGCGCATTGTCACACAGAATCGGATCCTTCCGCATGTCATTGATAAAATCAGTGAAAAACAATTCGCCTACGTTCCTTCCAGAGGCACATCCGTCGCCATGACACTTTTGTACAACAAGATCTTGCAGTTTCTTGATGGTAAATCGGGGGCAGTGCGTGTCCTTACCGTCGATTTCTCTAAAGCTTTTGACATGTTGCCTCATGATGTTATAATCAATGCCTGTATCAAATTTGGTTTGCCACATTCAATTATCCTCTGGATGCGCAGCTTCCTCACGGACCGCCATGCAGCAGTGCGGATTAATTCCTGTACGTCGAAGTGGTTCTCCATCTCTGCGGGCATTCCACAGGGAAGTGTCATCGGCCCGCTTGTATTTTGCATGGCTGTTGATAGTTTTTCAACTCTTTTTTCTAATTCTTCCACTATTATGTACGCCGATGACCTAACTATTTTACATTTTGTGAGAGAGAGTGAGGAAGACCAGCTACAAGCAGAATTCGATAACGTCACCTCTTGGTCCGACACTATTGGACTCAAATTGAATTCTTCAAAATGTACAGTTTTAAATGTTATCACGAAAAATAATTTGATTGTTTACCCCATCAAATCACAGAACAGGGGCGACGGCAGGGGCGGGCCAGGCAGGGCCGCGGCCCTGCCAAATTTCATCTGGCCCTGCCAACTTTTTGAGAAAATTTTGAACATTTCGTAAATTAACAGTGTAGCAATATTTTATTCATTTATTTGTATTATTCTTATTTGGTATGGTTGTTTTGCGGAGAATACAGATGAAATATTTGACACGTATTTGCTGTAACGACGGCTGTTCTCACTCCATTGACAAACCAATTATTTTTATCAGTTTGTTTAAAAACGGACAATATAAAAAAATTGGATGTCCATGACCTTGACGATCAGCTGTGATATTTTTTTCAAATTGTTTTACACTCTTATCATCTTGCACTCTTATTAGGCTAATCATTCACCAATACCTAATTTATGCAAATAAAATAAACTCTATAACTATAAACTGAATTCGTAATTACAATTTTAAAGAAAATTAGGACAATTAATACGCTATATTTATCGGAGGGCCAATACGGCCAAAATCTTATTTATTTCATTTTTTGGCACAGGGCTGCCGACAGTCCGGATTTCATGCGGACGTCCAGATTGACCAGATTTCAGAATCAAGGAAGTATTTCCAATTTTACAGTAGTAGTTAATAGTATTGCGAAATACGCATTATGTTAGAGCAACCTTTTTAAAAGGTCGTATCATTGACGCATAGGGTCTATCCTTTAGATTTTTATGTTGTAAGATAATAGGCCTACTTTTAATTCTACATTTGAAGTATGGTAACCAAATTTGAAGCGTTACTTACGTTGTGTAACTTGAAAATGCTATATATATGCTTATATTGATTGATTTTAATTAGGCCTAATGTATAGTAAACACTCAGCTTCAAAAACACTTCTCTCACACCTGCAGTACGGCAGCATTCGGCATTCTCATTATACTGGCGATCTTATTTTTATGTGACAGAGCACATCATCCGTGTGCTAGATATGCGAGGTGAGACTCGCTCAGTTGATCAGGATATTTAATTTCTAAGTTTTTCAAATAAGTCTGACACAAAGATATTTTGACGAAAATACAACCAGGCAACGTTGCAGGCTGGTTGTTTCTTTTCTCAAGGATAGACAGACCTGCAAACCATTTCCTAATGGGGTTATCAATGGTCCGTAGCTTTCAACTGTTCCAGTGTTTTTCATTCTCGACTGAAAGAAGATAGTGACCAGCTAAATAATCAAATAGCAAATTCTACTTTCAAAGAAAATGGCACCATTTCTCTTCTAGATCAGGGTGGATAGAACGAAGGACTGTTAGGCCTAATAGTTTATAAATTCTTGGCACAAACAGTAACACTGAATAAATGGAAGAACAGATGTCACTGGCAGTGCAGTGTTAAGGAAGGTATGTGATTGGACAGCGCCTCAGCCACTTAGGTGCCACAGAAAGTCTAACAGTCAAATTCTGTAAAATGAAGGACTGGTAGGTAGTTATGTGAGACGAAAATGTTTGGCTATCAATTGCCCTGAATGGAAAGAGTTGGTACGCTATCAGAGACTGTGAAATCATGTCACTGGTTTACAAGTGAGAGGACGCAAGGTTACAGACGCGTATATGGACGATTCTAGCAATGTGGCCGCTAGAAGCCGATGTAAATTTTGCCTCTTCTACACAATTCAGTATCAAGAGTGTCAAAATCCACGTTATGCATATTCAGACGCTGCTTTTATAAATACTTCGGTTCGACTAGACAGTCATTTTGGAAATTTTTGATGCATGCTCAGTCTAATTATTCCTATTCAGGCGCGTAGTTAAAATTTAGAATTGAAAGGGGCACAGGAGGGCCAACTTAAAAGGGGCGCCAAGGCATTATTGATTATTTTGTGATTTGTTTTGGTTTGACATTTCAAACCAGTAATAGGCCTACAGTATAACCAATTCTGCATCGGCCAATCAATCTGTGAAGCATTTCATTAGTTGCGACTAGTTGCGATGCCTAACTCAGGAAAAGCGACCATCTTTCTGTTTTCATGCGTAGCCAGGTAAATTACAAAAATGCTCCACCCACGCAATGACGCGAACAAAGAAAATGTACGACTACCGTGACAGGTATTTATCGAATTTCTTGCAGGTCTTCAAACCTTAAGTTGTGACTTGTGACACCTGCCACAATGCTCCAGTGGACGCTAAATGTAACTTTTTCATAAAATGATAGAACCTACTCTTTAGTGCATATCCTTCACTTTCGTTGAAATGACAAACTACCGTATGTATATAACACCTGTGATTAAGCTACTTTAAGTAGTACAGTAATGAACTACCGGAAACTTGACTTTCAACATTACAAACCATCTAAAAAGCGTCTATCATAAAAGTGAAAAATGAAACATAAAAATGTTCAAGACCAAGACCATATTAGCATTTGGAAAGTTTTGCTAAAGAATCCTGTCAGACGAATTCTACAACTCAATTAAAGCTCCTGATGTGATGCTCTAAACAACGTCTTCGCGGTATTATCTACATAACCTCAACGACCGAAATCCAAAACTTGACGTGGAAATCGTTTGTACAGAATGCCTCTAAGCACTTTTTAAGCACCTGATGAGAGAGTCGCATACTAACAAACTACTCATTATTTGTCAGACGAGATGTGGCTTCCTCAATCTCTTTTGCAAATACATGTACTTCTCTTCGCTCAACGAGTCTTTCCAGGCTGAAAGTCTTTGCAAGAGCCAATTCAGTGACGTACACCGCGATGTTATCGCGTTACGAGTATTACTGAACGCACTCGCACCCAAGATCGCTCACGGAGTTTATTTGATCGCATATGTGGTGGAATCAGCTTCCAACTCAGTATGACTTTCAAAAGCAATGTTACTATCCTAGTCATTTACTGTTGTATTTATACTCATTTTATATTCATTTTATACTCATTATACATGTATCTTATTATTCCATCAGTAACCTTTGCAATTTATGGCGTTAGCTGTGCTGGGGGGATAGGGGTGGGGGGTTCGTACGAGCATAAACAACTCACTTACATATCTAGGGATGGCTTCAGAATTAGTTTCTTATTGACGCAAACAGTTTTTCGTCTAAAAGTATATTTTTTTAGAGACAAGCTGTTTGCTTTAATATCTGAAAGCACCCCATACCGTAATATACAGGTATGACTGCGTGCAAAAATTGCGAATACGAAACGTCCTGCGAGCCCTAGTATTATTGAAGAGTGTATAATATTTAACATGTATATTTCCTTATGTACAATCAACCAATCAATGAATCAATACAGACCGTAAACAAGTAGCCATTCCACTGTGCCATTGTTTACTGTATAAGCGCCGATGTATATCATTACTTTTTTAACATTCTTCTGTGTCAGTATTTTTATTTATATCTTACATATCGGTGACGGCGATGAAAACTTCATTCTTTTTTTTAGGAGAATGCTGTCGTCGTGGTTGCGTCAATCTACCAACGCGCGCCTCCCGAACACAAGCGATGATAAAAAAAGAACCGGTGACAAAGAAGCGCAACAACATACCTGTGATGTGAATGTGACACACACAACGTCACCAACTTCTTCAGAAAGTGACAGTGATAACGATTCAGACTCAGACACAGCTGAAGATGTGCCTGACAATGAAATTCTAGGTCAAAAGGTGACAGGCCTACCAAAAACTATTTCACCTAAGGAACATGTAGGTCCAAAAGACTTGTCTCGATTGCCATCTGAAACACCTAAACAACCTATTCTTCAGCAATATCCATTGCGTCACATGGGCAACAGACATCGCCATTTCAATTCAGCGTGGTTTAAAAGACATTCGTGGCTGGAGTATTCTGAGTCTGCTGACGCGGTCTTCTGTTTCGTATGTCGACATTTCCACGTTGCTGGTGAAAATGAAACATTTGTTTCGGATGGGTTTCGGGCGTGGAATCGGGCTACTGGTCAAAATCCAAAGACAAATGCCCTGTTAAAGCACGCAAGCTCTGATTGCCATCTAAAATCGGTGGAAATGTTCGAAAATTACAAGGCCATGACAAAGGAAAATAAATCGGTCACCACTCTCCTTGATGCAGCTCACGTCACACAGATTAACCGAAACCGGCATTATTTGAAGACTGTTGCAAAAGTGCTGCGTTTGACCTGCTTACAAAATATTTCTCAAAGAGGACATGCTGAAACTGAAGTCTCCCATAATAAGGGAAATTTCCTTGAAATTTTGAGAATTGTCGCAGAACACGATCCTGTCATAGAGGAAAGATTGAATGGTGCCGGAAATGCCAAATACACATATTCAAGCATCCAAAATGCTGTAATTTCAATTATGAGCAGTGTATTCTATAAATCACGTGGTTACAATCTGCAACGAAGAAAAGGTTATTTAAATACTACGCATAAACAATTAAACAATAGGTATTGTTAGTTAAATATCTTTAAGAAATAAGAGCTACCATTATAACCTAATGTTCGGTTAAGCAATGGATTGCTACTAAAAATTTTTATAGATTCAACAATGCTAATCTCAAAGTCCGAGTTTCCACGGTAAATGATTTTAAAGCAATCATTATAGTTACGAAAACAATGGTTACATTGTTCTATGTGTTGTGCAATGGCACTATTGCCACTTAAGTGTTCAAGTTTACGTTGATGCAGACGTCTTTTGGTTTTGCCAATATATTGGCAATCAGGATCAACCTGACATTGAAAGCAATAGACAAGACGCGATTGCATGTCTGGACCTAACTTACTTTTAAGGGAGAAATATCTTCCAGTTTTGAACGAGGTCATAACAACCTTGCATTCCAAGTTAAGTTTACGAAATATTTTTACTAACTTATTACTAAATTTCTGTGATGCATAACCCACGAAGGGGATTTTGATTATTTTATTGAAGTCATTATCAATTGTAACGCGTGAAGAATTGTTTAATTTACGACCTATAAATTTGTTAATTGTTGATTGAATTAATTGCAATGGATAGCCATTTCTACTTAAGATATTGGTAATTTTATTACATTCATTATGGAATAGATTCCAATTGGTGGATACATTGTAAGCACGATGAAGCATGCCTAATACTAGTGTGTTTTTCCAATTGCGAGGACATAAAGCATTGAAATTCAGTAAAAGACCTGTAAAGGTAGGTTTACGATAAATCTCAGTAAGTATATTGTCCTCATCAATTTTCAGAAGGACATCTAGAAACGGTAATTCTTTATTGCCCACTTCTGATGTAAAGTGCAAGTTACTGTGTTGAATGTTTAGAAAATTATGGAATACATCTATGTGTTGTTCATTGTTAAATACAGCTATGATATCATCCACATAACGACGATATACAACAGGAGAGAAAGGTAAGTCCTGCCATTTATGTTCTAGATTAGCTAAGAAGACGTTAGCAAGGGTTGGACCCAACGGGCTACCCATACTTACACCATCCACCTGTTGGTATACAGTATCATTCATAAGAAAGCAACCAGACGTGGCAAATTTTAATAAGTCTTTAAATACTTTTTCTTCGTACTTCGGTTTATTGGCATTACTAGGTGAGTACACTAATTTAGTTGCAATGTTGATTGCTTCAGTTACGGGTACGTTGGTAAATAAGTTTTCGACGTCAAAGCTCACAAGGGTGCTATGACGGTTTATTTTATGTTTAACATCATCTAATACACTAATGAAATCATTAGTTGATTTCAACATAAGGTCATCATTGATATGTGGTTTAATTAAATTGTCTAAGTATTTAGCTAATTTATAATTAGCAGCACCAATAGTACTAACTATCGGTCGAACAGGGTAATTGTTCTTATGTACTTTTACGGTACCATAGATACGTGCAATGTTACTACCAGAAGGCAGTATGTCCTTATAAACGCTGTCATCAACTTTATTTTTTACATATTTATTGAGATAGCGAGATAATTTATTTTCCTCGATACAAACGGGATGTTTTTTAATATCATTAGGTACAGGATTATTTTAAATTTAGAAGAATCACTCAATATCGCATTAAGTTTATGATTATAGTCATCAGTATCTACAAGCACGATACCTTGACCTTTATCAAAAGAACAAATCTTTAAGTTACGAATCTTAGATAGTCTATTTAAAGTCATGTGTAACATACGGTTACGTTTACTTTTCAAAGTGTCATTGCAGTTATCTTCGAATTCCTTCAGTGAGTGTATTATATCTAATTTTATTTCTTTGGTCCAGTTAGGATCATTGCGTGGTACGCCACAAATTGATTTTTCTAGTTCATATTTCATTTTATCTAAATCAAGGTGTCTAGGAGCAATAGGATTTTTTAAACCATACCGTAATGCTTCACGTTCAAACAGAGAGAGTGAATGGCTACTAAGGTTAATGATGCAATCCGGGGTTGCAGTCCTTTGTTCAAGCCAAAGTTTACTTAATTTACTACGATGAGATTCTTTTACTTGTAGGAGAGAGTTATTGACATGTTTGTAAATAGCCAATTTTAACGTGAGAATACGAAACCACGATAATTGACTCGAAATGTGACTGGTAAGCTTTTGGAGTTTAAATTTATTGTGTTTCAATTTTTTATTTAAGAATTTTATATGCGATGTGATGGCTAATTTGTTGAATTCATCAACATCATCACTAATTGGTTTAAGTTTAGGTTTAGTGAGAAGAAATTTAGGACACAAGTGAAGAATATCACAATCATTGAAATAGGTGATATCCAATTGTAATTTTTTGACTTTGAGAATGCATTTTTCCAGTTTTCGGAGATCATTCACAGATACATTAAAGTGATTACTTATTCTAAAGTATAGATCAGCAAGATTACTACTTTTTACAAACCACAGTATACAACAAATGACTAGTGAGTATAGACTCATAGTTAGGTAAGTACATTAACAAGATAGATAGCAAAATCAAGTGTTTTCTATCTTGTTAATGTACTTACCTAACTATGAGTCTATACTCACTAGTCATTTGTTGTATACTGTGGTTTGTAAAAAGTAGTAATCTTGCTGATCTATACTTTAGAATAAGTAATCACTTTAATGTATCTGTGAATGATCTCCGAAAACTGGAAAAATGCATTCTCAAAGTCAAAAAATTACAATTGGATATCACCTATTTCAATGATTGTGATATTCTTCACTTGTGTCCTAAATTTCTTCTCACTAAACCTAAACTTAAACCAATTAGTGATGATGTTGATGAATTCAACAAATTAGCCATCACATCGCATATAAAATTCTTAAATAAAAAATTGAAACACAATAAATTTAAACTCCAAAAGCTTACCAGTCACATTTCGAGTCAATTATCGTGGTTTCGTATTCTCACGTTAAAATTGGCTATTTACAAACATGTCAATAACTCTCTCCTACAAGTAAAAGAATCTCATCGTAGTAAATTAAGTAAACTTTGGCTTGAACAAAGGACTGCAACCCCGGATTGCATCATTAACCTTAGTAGCCATTCACTCTCTCTGTTTGAACGTGAAGCATTACGGTATGGTTTAAAAAATCCTATTGCTCCTAGACACCTTGATTTAGATAAAATGAAATATGAACTAGAAAAATCAATTTGTGGCGTACCACGCAATGATCCTAACTGGACCAAAGAAATAAAATTAGATATAATACACTCACTGAAGGAATTCGAAGATAACTGCAATGACACTTTGAAAAGTAAACGTAACCGTATGTTACACATGACTTTAAATAGACTATCTAAGATTCGTAACTTAAAGATTTGTTCTTTTGATAAAGGTCAAGGTATCGTGCTTGTAGATACTGATGACTATAATCATAAACTTAATGCGATATTGAGTGATTCTTCTAAATTTAAAATAATCCTGTACCTAATGATATTAAAAAACATCCCGTTTGTATCGAGGAAAATAAATTATCTCGCTATCTCAATAAATATGTAAAAAATAAAGTTGATGACAGCGTTTATAAGGACATACTGCCTTCTGGTAGTAACATTGCACGTATCTATGGTACCGTAAAAGTACATAAGAACAATTACCCTGTTCGACCGATAGTTAGTACTATTGGTGCTGCTAATTATAAATTAGCTAAATACTTAGACAATTTAATTAAACCACATATCAATGATGACCTTATGTTGAAATCAACTAATGATTTCATTAGTGTATTAGATGATGTTAAACATAAAATAAACCGTCATAGCACCCTTGTGAGCTTTGACGTCGAAAACTTATTTACCAACGTACCCGTAACTGAAGCAATCAACATTGCAACTAAATTAGTGTACTCACCTAGTAATGCCAATAAACCGAAGTACGAAGAAAAAGTATTTAAAGACTTATTAAAATTTGCCACGTCTGGTTGCTTTCTTATGAATGATACTGTATACCAACAGGTGGATGGTGTAAGTATGGGTAGCCCGTTGGGTCCAACCCTTGCTAACGTCTTCTTAGCTAATCTAGAACATAAATGGCAGGACTTACCTTTCTCTCCTGTTGTATATCGTCGTTATGTGGATGATATCATAGCTGTATTTAACAATGAACAACACATAGATGTATTCCATAATTTTCTAAACATTCAACACAGTAACTTGCACTTTACATCAGAAGTGGGCAATAAAGAATTACCGTTTCTAGATGTCCTTCTGAAAATTGATGAGGACAATATACTTACTGAGATTTATCGTAAACCTACCTTTACAGGTCTTTTACTGAATTTCAATGCTTAATGTCCTCGCAATTGGAAAAACACACTAGTATTAGGCATGCTTCATCGTGCTTACAATGTATCCACCAATTGGAATCTATTCCATAATGAATGTAATAAAATTACCAATATCTTAAGTAGAAATGGCTATCCATTGCAATTAATTCAATCAACAATTAACAAATTTATAGGTCGTAAATTAAACAATTCTTCACGCGTTACAATTGATAATGACTTCAATAAAATAATCAAAATCCCCTTCGTGGGTTATGCATCACAGAAATTTAGTAATAAGTTAGTAAAAATATTTCGTAAACTTAACTTGGAATGCAAGGTTGTTATGACCTCGTTCAAAACTGGAAGATATTTCTCCCTTAAAAGTAAGTTAGGTCCAGACATGCAATCGCGTCTTGTCTATTGCTTTCAATGTCAGGTTGATCCTGATTGCCAATATATTGGCAAAACCAAAAGACGTCTGCATCAACGTAAACTTGAACACTTAAGTGGCAATAGTGCCATTGCACAACACATAGAACAATGTAACCATTGTTTTCGTAACTATAATGATTGCTTTAAAATCATTTACCGTGGAAACTCGGACTTTGAGATTAGCATTGTTGAATCTATAAAAATTTTTAGTAGCAATCCATTGCTTAACCGAACATTAGGTTATAATGGTAGCTCTTATTTCTTAAAGATATTTAACTAACAATACCTATTGTTTAATTGTTTATGCGTAGTATTTAAATAACCTTTTCTTCGTTGCAGATTGTAACCACGTGATTTATAGAATACATTGACTGAGTATATCTCCACCGTCTAAACATAATTATGAGCAGTATTATTTCTGATCAGATCAGAGATGAAGTACTTGAAGCAAAATTTTTCAGCATAATTTGTGACGAATCGAAAGATCTCTCAAAAAAGAGCAACTGTCGATTTGCGTGAGATACATTTTCGAAGGCGAATGTCATGAAGAATTCATTGGATTTGTGGAAGCGACTTCACTTACTGCATCATCTCTCACAAATTACATTCTGGAAAAGATTTCCGAATTTGGATTGCCAATTCAAAATTGTATCGCTCAATCCTATGATGGCGCTGCCGTAATGAGCGGTCATATCAATGGTGTCCAGGCCAGAATTCGTGAAGTGTCAAAATGGGCAATATACATTCATTGTTATGCGCATCGCTTGAATCTTGTAGTGGTGGATTGTTGCAAAGCTGTCCGTGAAGCAGGCCATTTATTCGCAACATTACGTCGCATTCACAACTTCATCAGTGGATCTTATGTGCATTCTGCGTGGCTTGATCTTCAAGAGGTGATGTTTTCCACTGAAAGACCGATCGAGTTGAAGTCTCTTTCTGATACAAGATGGGCTTCACAGGTTGCTGCTTGCAATGCTGTGTACCAACGTTTTTCGTGTTTGATCAAACTTCTGGAAAATATCTCAAACGAATCACACAGTGATCGAGCCTGTGATACGAAAGCGATTCTTGCGCTGATCGATTTCAAATTTGTATTTTGCTTGTTGGTTTTTCGCCAGTTGTTGGTCCATTTGTCGAAAGTATCAGACAGCCTGCAAAGTCGCTCGATATCAATGGATGCGGCTTTTGATCTCATCAAAGTTCTTGAATCGAATCTAACAGAAATGCGCAGTGAGGAACAGTGCGATTCTTTCATTGAAGCTGCAAATGAAATATGTTCCAAGCAGGGTTGGTCGGCAAAAAAACCCACCCGGGGTTTTATCGGGTTATATCCGGGCGGGTTTTTTCGGGTTTTTTAAACCGGGTTTAATCGGGTTTTTCGGGTTTAATCGGGTTTTTCGGGTTTAATCTAGTTATTTCGATTTTCTTGAAATTAAGAGGTAATCTCTTATTTCATAATTATCATTTTATTGAAAAATCAAACTACATTGCACACATCAGTGTAATGTAAACCATGATTAAAATACAATATCATGAGAAAATATCGGTGAGTACTTAATATAGGTTACTGTATTTTAGCCGTACCAAATATTCAGATAATTACAGGCTATCTAAATAAGGAATCATATAAAATTATTCTCTCACCTACATTTACGAATAGTATACTTTACACAAGATTGGCTGTTATCTAAAATTTATAAGTTTTTTCTACTATTGTATTATCAGAGAGAAAACACATGTGTACAGTAGAGGCTATAAATTGAACTTTATGTTAAAATATATGGTCAAAACGGGGAAGATCTAATGAGTCATTTAAACATCGATCACCAAATATCTGTTTGTTATACCGGTATTCAAAAAGTAAGAAAATATAGGCCTATACAAAAATATAGGCCCAACTGTTTGCAGTATTACTGATACTAAAGCTAAATAATAGGCAGATCGTTTCGTCGAACTTTCATATTATAATTTCGATTCATTTTATTTATTTTTTTTTTTTTGATTACCTGAGGATGGTCGTTTGGTGTGGTCGAAAGATCTGGTCCTAATATGTGAAATGGAGGACGCACGCTCTTTCTTATGGTCCGAAGTGTCCGTCGCAGACTTGCAGCTGCTGCGGTATCAGTAATGACGCGCGCGCACCACGCACGCGCCACCCCGAATTCCCCATCATCTCACGAATGCATCACTACAGTCCGCTGTTGACAAATCCAGGCTGGCTGATGTCCGGCGAGTCAGGGATGGACAATGGGCATCATATCAGCATAGACGCTAAGTTTCTTGCGCAATGAAAACATCGGACGTTGACATATTATTCGGTTTTCCTTTTCCTTTTCAATATTTAGTGTTGTAGTAAGAAACATGTAGATTACGGAATTGTATACATTCCATACGATGATTTTTGAGAAGAGGCAGAGTCAATAAATCAGAAAAATGAATTGGCATTACTGTATTTTAATTAGAAGCATCGAAAAAATGACATAATATGGAAAAATCCATTTCACCCGATTTCACCCGCCCGATTTCGCCCGCCGGGCGGGTGAAATCGGGTTTTTTTCTGACCGGGTGGGTTTTGACCAACCCTGGTTCCAAGAACGAGATAGTCGGGCTCAACACCGCCAGTGTCCCTGCGAAGCGGAAAAGGCCAATGCCAGAAAAGCTGAAAAACATGGTCGTGACCGATAAATCCATACCCAAGGACAATGAGCATGTGCACGAATTTCGGTCAGATCAACCCACGAATGCCACAAATCATGCGATACGCATTTACTTCCCAATCATTGACACCGCCATTGCTGAATTGAAAATGCGATTTTCTCCTGACAATATGAATGTCCTCATGGGAATAAAAGCCATGTGTCCAGTCAGTGATAATTTCCTGGACTTTGAGTCGTTATCTCCTTTAGCGAAGCATTACGAATCAAACTTGGAGCTTCTGAAAATCGAGTTGCTTCAACTAAAGAGCATCATATCTCGCAAAAAAGAGATTTCAAAATTCAGTCCATTGACAATCTTGGAGACGCTGACTATTGTTGATAGGTACGCAGATGCGTTCTTCGAGACTATGAGGTTGCTCAAAAATTGCAGCCTCTATCCCTGTAGCGTCTGCAGAAGCCGAGCGGGAAGCTTCAGCAAATTGAGATTGGTAAAGTCTTACCTCCGGACAACCATGTCAACTGAAAGGTTGTCCGACATCATAATTATTGCTGCTCACAAATCGAGAGCGAAAATGATCGATCTTGACATTGTTGTTGACCAATTCGGTTCACTATATCCAAACTGTCGCATTATGCTTCATTAATTTTTTTATACAAGTATCTTTTACAAAGACATTTACAGTAGAGTTGACGCAATTATTGATTGCTTGCGTGGCAGCTAAAGAGGATTTATACCTTCTTTGTATTTCTCAAGCATCCCTCTAAATTCATGCACATCTTAGTGTATCATATCTTAACAAACTCGTTGAGTTCCCCAGAAACTGATCATTATAAAATGAGCATGAACGTGTCATGAGTATTAAATTGCATGAGTGTATCTCTTCAGTTCTCAGGCAAAAGATATTCATGAATCAGAGGGATGTCCACCTCATGTTATTGTCTCCCAATCCGGTATACAATTTTTTGGGGGTAATTATTTTCTCCCAATTCGGTCTACCATTTTTGTTTTTTTAGGGTATTTGAGATTTAATACGCGTACACACAATCTTGTTTTATCTGATTGTACGATATATCCTGCTGTTTTTACGCTTTGTGATTTTTTTGTTCCCGTTTATCTGGAGCGAATAGTTTCAGATTTTCATGACTTTTTCTTTCACAAGATACTGCTATTAAAAGAATTTATTGTACTTTTTTGTTTTTCTTCAAATGGTTTAATGAATAATTGCCTCAATGAAAAAGTAATCCTCTAAATATGGAACCTATACATAATACGAGGTTGGCTTATCTCCGTATTTATCATATGTAAATGATGGTGAGGATTGCGGGATATGAATTATAGGACGCCGCTTATAGAAGTAGAAATCTGCCTCATGTCATCAGAATATAAGCACGAATTGGCATAATTGGCTAAGCATCAGTAAATTTTGCTACTACCGTTTCGCATAGTGATAGGGCCACATAATACAGGCCTCTTGGTGACTTACTGTTCTCATTATATCTGTAGGGACCCCAAAAATGTACTTTTCAACATTGTTTGGAATGACCTTGGCATACATTTATGCGGCCCTGCCACGAATCTATTTGGCTCTGCCTTGGCTCTGCCGAAAACAGACGGCTGGTGTCGCCACTGTCACAGAACGACCTTTTAAATACTGTTTCTTCGGTCAAACTCTTGGGAATGTACCTGTCCGCGGACCTTAAGTGGAATATCCATATTAACCATACGATTTCCAAGGCGTGTCAAAGACTGTTCATTCTGTGGAATCTGAAAAAAGCAGGATTTCCTCCTTTCATGATTCGCAATGCATACTTGTCTTTCATAAGATCAGTTATTCTATATTGTTGTCCTGTCTTTGTAAATGCTTCAGGATACCTTTGGAGGAAACTAGAGAAAGTTGAGCGCAGGGCCGCGCAGATAATCGGCCAACCAATAATACCTCATATCAGAGAAGCAGTTGACTCCATCTGTACGCAACTCATCCACAAAATTAACGACGATCTAAATCATCCCCTTCGACCTATTTTTGATGAAGCTTCAACCCGAGTGTCTCGTTCTACCCTTTCTATTCGCCCTCCTCTTACAAAAACTGTCCGCTTCAAATCATCGTTCATAATGTTTTGTAAATAGGTTCTTTCTTTCTTATGTTCTCATCATCATTTCTTGCAATAATTATGTGCGTATGAATGAATTGTATACTTACGTTTACGTTCTGTGATCTGTAATGCGTCTACCGATTTGTTCTTGTGAACCAATAAAGTTTCTATTATTATTATTATTATCCAGTAAATCAATGCAAAATAGGGAGTTCAAGACTATAAATGGTGTCAGTTTTGCAAACATAGTTGCACTGGCATTGATGGAATCTATAGGTAAGGAAGCTTCATCTGCCATGGTATTCTTTCAAATACATGTATTTGGTATCATTTCATTGATGAAAATTGCTCCATTTCAGTCATCATTTAAACTTACTGACATGCACAGCAATGGTGACAAACAAATACTTTCACGTACACTTTACTTGTAGATAAATATTACGAGTCTGATTCTTTCGTTATAGTTCAAGAGATCTCTATGGTTATTTGCTTGCGTTGGGTGAAAATTCATTTCAAATTCATCAGTGGCCGACGATTCAAATTTCAAACAATTTAATCAAATCTTGTCTATCAATTTCTATATACAGTGTATTGTGTTGTTGATTCTTGTCACTCCGTAATTGATTGTGTGAAATGCCTGGCGGAAAGCGAACCCATGAACAAAACCGTGCTCTTGTCTGTTTGTTATGCTTTAACAAAGCAAAAGAACTTCGTCGGATAAATGACAACACCGCCTGTCTTATACAGAAGCATGTTATTGAGAATTTCAACGACGAAGATGCCAGACTCCCTTCCAGTTTGTGTGGCACTTGCAGGTCTTGGTTGAGCAAGACGGAGAAGGGCATGACGAGCAACGAGGCTTCAACACTCCTTATTTTCGATCATTCCCCTTACTGGTACAGGAACGCTTGATGGAGACCCGCTCTACATCCAACAGAGACTGCAGCTGTACTGTTTGCCAAATTGCAACGAGTAATGGACGACGTTCTTCTGAACTCTCCGGCGAAAAGCGAGCTCGTGGTCGGCCATCTGTCAATGCCTCTGAGATGAAGTCCACATGTAAACCGGTGAAGCTATGTATGAAGTGTTTGTGCGTCGTTGGAAGGGGAAAGCCACACCCTTGCTCTCTGACCTCGAAGCTTGACAACCTGACTGACTTTGTGAAGACCGACAAAGAAAAAGACCAGTTGATGTCAAAGTGCATTGATCAAAAGTTGTCATTGTCTTCCTCAAAATCAAATGTTGAGATGAGCCTTGCACGAGATGCTAGCAAACCAATGAAGATTATCGTGTCTCCAAAAGCTGCTAAATCCGACGATCAGTTGACTGCTGAGCATGCATCACGAGTGCAAGTTGCTATGAATTTGAGTGTTCGTGGACGGAATAAATTGACACATGCGATCAGAGACATCATGGGAGCGACGTCAGTTGAACCTCATATTAGAGATTACCTCTTTGAAATGGATCCTCGACTGGATGAGTTTTTCAGTCTGAAAATTCTAAGGTTCACACGAATGGAGAATGGCAAAGTGATAGATCACGAGGAAAAACCGGGTGTTGCCTGTCAAGACATAAACGGACTTGTTGACTACATCATTCATGAGAGAGATTTAAAATGCGAGCTAAAGTACTGGATCAAGATCGGATTGGATGGAGGAGGAAATTTCTTAAAAGTAACTTTGTCGATTTTCTGTGAATGTCCTCAACAAAAAAGTAAGTCTGCCTTTCTTGATTCGGGGGTCAAGAAATGTATTATCATCGCGATTGCACCAGCAATCCAGGAAGATTATTTCAATGTAAAAGCCCTATGGCTGGGAGCTGGGATCCAAAATCTGCATAGACGTTTTCATGTAGCATCCGACCTCAAAATGTGCAATATTGCGCTTGGCATTATGTCTCACAGCTGCTTGCATCCTTGTTCCTGGTGTAGCACCAACAAACATTCCCTTGATGTCCGAGATGAATCCCGCACTGTTCGTTCACTGAATAAATCATTTTGGTCCTATTTTGATTCAGGATCGAGGAAAGAGCAAGCCAAACATCACTCAAATGTCGCGCATCCTAGCTTGATAAAAGGACCGACTGACTCTCTCATTATTTCTCATGTACCACCTCCTGAGCTCCCCATTCTGATTGGAGCGGTCTGCACCCTCTTCAAAGAAATGAAGACCAGGTGGTCCGATGCAGATCTGTGGTTGAAAGCTTGCAGCATCGAACTGCAGCATTTTCATGGTGGAACTTTAAATGGCAATGACAGTCGCAAGCTCTTGAGAAATGTCGATAAGTTGCGAGCCATTTGTCCACTTCATTGTCTGGAATATGTTGCAACTTTTAGTGCTCTTAACGAAGTCGTTGAATCATGTTTCGGAAATGAGCTTCGGGATGATTTTCAAGTATGCTGTGATCGCTTTCATGCCATGTACAAACGACTTGAAATCACGATCACACCGAAAGTTCATGCGATCTTTTTTCATGTGCCCGAATTTTGTTTGATGATGAACTCCTCCCTTGGGAGATACAGTGAACAAACGCCAGAATCGGTTCACTACGATTTTCAACAGCACTGGTTGAAATTCAAGGTGTCAGAAAGCAACCCATCTTTTGCTGACAAATGGTTTCGGAGTGTTTGCATGTACAACAGTCGCCATTCATAGTCTTGAACTCCCTATTTTGCATTGATTTACTGGATGGAATGTAATAGAGCTTCATCCTGATTTTGTGGAATAATGCTGCTTTTTGATATTGAATATTCAGTCATTGGGTTAACATGACATCAGACAAGGCAGAAAAGTGATAGTTGTGCAAAGACATCATACATTCAGTCAAACCATATGACTTGCAGTTTTTTTTCTCCTTTAAAAAGTTGGATTATATACATGCTTATCGCATTACTTATAAAGTGATTGCGTTGCAACAATGCATAGATATAAACATCTGTTGCTGTCAAATCGTTCAATAGTATTTAGCTTGAGTTTTTATTGAATTTCATCACTTCATTCGCAATGTGTCATAGATGAAAATCGATGGGGGATCGAAAAAAGGTGAAAATCGACGCCATTTTGAAAAAGTGGTCCGTATTCACGAACCCCCCAAAATTAATTTTGCGGACTACCCTATTTCAAGTACTGGGGGTATGTACTTTCGAAAATCATCAACAGTTTCTCCGGTGATTTTTTTGTCAACTAACTCTCGGCCGGGAACACCGTGGATCGTGTCATACTTCCGATGCCATTCTCAATCTGCAATCTATTGTCTCTGAACGCAATGGCTCGTGTACGGATGTCAGAGCAGCAGAAATTGTTTCTATTAAGAAGCATACAGGATCGCAAGGAAGAATTGTTTGCTCCTTTCAGCAATGAGGTAACCGCAAATCTCAAGATGGAGAGGTGGTCAGAAATCCTTAATGAATGTCGAAATGAATGTGGGTTTGATCCGACTAATGGAAAAGGTTGGCAGCATCTTCGTGACAGTACATGGCCAAACATTAAAAATTACGTGATTGCAAAAAGGGATAAATTCAAACAGAGTGATGCAGAAGGAGGCCACGAAGCTCGAGTCTCGGAAGCGGATGGCATCGTCCTAGAAATTGTTGGACGAGGCAGCCCTGTGATGGATGGTCTCAAAGTGATTGATTCGAACAGTAGGGTTGCTATGAAGCCCACGATTGAAGACACAGAAGAGCAAGAGACAGCAAGACAAGAACAAGAGCAAGAGCAGCACAATACCAGAAAAAGAAGGAAACAGCGGGAAACAACAGAAATTGGTGAAGTGACCCATCTGAAGACGCAGAAACTTCAACTTCAAGTGGAGGAGTTGAAATTGCGGTGTGAACATTGGCGCTTAAGAAATGCAGAGCTAAGAAGATCTCAGGGACATGATAATGATGGCAGGCCTTTATCTCCTCATTTGACAGATGTTTTGACTGTAGCCTGTAGCTCGAGCGAATTTTGATTTTAGCAGATTTGTTGCATCTTTTAATCGAATAAATAATACTATGGAACATGCACAAACTTTTCATCAAATTTCGGATTTGGGAATTAGGCTATAGCTAATGAGCATTGTGCTCTGATCTAGATCTATTAGACAATTTTTTATATTGTTCTACTTATATACTACAAATCAATATTCATACAAAAATTAGGTAGTTAAAAGTTGTGGTGTCAAATCAATTCGGCCCATTCAGGAGGATGTGATGTTTTAAAGGTGAAGCCGAATTTCGCTAATCCAGTAGAACGTCATGATAACTAGGACTCACGAATCCCAAAAATGTGTTTGATTTGATGGTATGAATGGTTGTGTATAAAGCTGCGGAGGATAATTCGCATTAATTATTTCATTATTTTCGCCTTGTGTCTGGGATCTTAAGCATCAATTGCTAATTCAATGCTAGATTGAAGGATCAAATTGTCCAATATTTATTTCTGTAAAGGGCATGCTTCATTGATGTATCTAGGCTCATCAAAACAATCCGTCTAAAAACCATTTACAAAGTTTATTGGAACAAACGTTAAAGACTTATGTATAGGTGTTTGTCTACTTAGAATAAGGCTATCAGCTGTGAGCGACGTGAAGTATTCTCGACTTCATCAAAATCGTCTTGCTGTTCAGATTCCATGGATTCAGCATCGTCTACATCGTCCAAGCCGGTATGCTCACTGTTCGCTAAACACATGTTGTGAAGAGTTGTACAACAATATACCAGTTGTGCGAGATTCACCGGAGATAACTCCAACTAGTGCAATAAACATCTAAATCTCTGTTTTAAGATTCCAATTGCACTTTCAATGATTCGTCTCGTTTTTTGTGCGCAACATTGAATCTTTCTTCTTGTCCTGTCGTAGGTGAAGGTACTGGGGTATGATGTAGTTGTTGCATGGATATATTGAGTCACCTAGCAAAACTGCATTTGGAAAAGGTCTCCAACCACTTTCCAGCCTTGTCTTGATGCCACTTCTCCTGAATACTCTAGCATCGTTTACACTTCCCGGCCATTTTGAATCAACGTAAAAGAATTCCATATTGGGGCCACAGATAAGCATCACATTCAAAGAGATCTTTCCGTGTCTGTTCAACAATGAACCTCATTTTCGGATGGACGCTTGAATTGAACGTGTGTGCCATCAACACATCCGAAAATTGTAGGTATACCTGCAATAGCTCGAAAATCACAATGGATTTTCTTCAATTCTTCCTGATTCTCCGACCATTTCACAATGTTATGGAAATAATGTTCGTTCACCACTGATACAACACGTTGGATGGATCTTGAAACGGTAGATTTATGAATCCCATGAGCATCACCAATAGTTCTAAAATTGTCTCCGGTTGCAAAAAACCGCAATGCAACTAAAATCTGTTGATGGGGTGATAAGGCGTAGTTCCTTTCGGTTTGATGCCGTAGATATGGAGTGAATTCAGTGATAAGTTTTTCAGTCATTGCATCATTCAAACGAAATCTGCACTCACTATCGATGCCAGAATAATGAAAATTGATGCGCGGCTTGAAGTGTCGGTGTCGTCGCGTTCCTGTTGTAAGAAAGTCATCATCACTTGAGCTCGAGGAATCCAACATACTGAATATTAGAACTGTTCATAAGTGACGCTGGACTAATGAAATTATTGAATCGAAATCGATGTTTAACTACGCTTTATGCAACGCATTCTATTGGATGCCGCTATTGTTGCTACTGAAGCTGACTAACGAGTATTGAAGTTCAATACTGTTTCAATAGTGTGCTATATGCAACAAAATTTATCAATTTGCTACTTAATTTCAATAATTCAATACTATTGAAAGCTTTATGCAACAGACCCCTGATCACAAATGTGGTCTCACATTTCAAAGTCCGTCGCTTTGAAAAAAAATCAAATTTAAAGATAAGGGCGATTTCCTATTTTAGCATCCCTAATTCACAAAAACTAATTTTTATGCTTTTTCTGAGTTAAAAATTATTAACCACTTAATTTTTTGATTAACCGCGAATTTTAAATTTCCAACATGGCTGGCAGACCACATGCACGTCAAGCAATAGTTAATCATGTAAATGATGTCAATGTTCTTTTAAACATGGACATAAATCATCGTGATCTTTGTGTGTTAACAGGAGACAGCGGTGCAACAATTGATTTCTTGGCATCACATGGATTATTGGCTAATTCATTTAACTGCGATCGTTGTAATGGCTTGTGCTCCTTAACTGTATATGCTCAAGGTTCCGATGGATTCAGGTGGAAGTGTCGTCCTTGTAACTTTGCTAAGTCCATTCGTACAAATTCATTCTTCCAACGAAGTCACCTTTCTTTGCCAAGGATTTTGGACTTAATGTATTTTTGGTCGGTAGAATCTCCCAATAGCATGCTTGAAAATGAGGTTGGAGCTAATAAGAATACGGTGGTGGATTGGGCTAACTTCATGCGTGACATCTGTTGCAATTGGGTAAGAGACAATCCAGCCACTTTAGGTGGTCTTGATGACAACGGTCAGCCCATAGTGGTCCAGGTAGATGAAACGTAATATTTTCATAGAAAGTATGCACGTGGAGAGTGGCACGAGGGACATTGGGTGGTTGGGGCAGTGGATACCCAAAATCCTCACAATGCATTTCTCATAGAAGTTCCTGACAGACAGGCAAGGACTCTGCTCCCTATTATTCAGAATCATGTTGAAATGGGTTCTATGATCCACAGTGATCAGTGGTCAGCGTATAGAAATATTGTCAATTTACCTAATGGTTATGGTCACCTGACGGTGAATCATCGACATTTCTTTGTAGATCCACAAACTGGAGTACATACACAGAATATTGAAGGTTTTTGGGCTCATGCCAAGAAAAAGATCAAACGAATAAATGGTACGAGCAGAGAACTATTTCAATCTTATCTCTGTGAATTCGAATGGCGCTGGAGGAATGACACATACCATTATGGTGGCGGAAAAGTGTTTCAAAAACTTTTAGTTGAAGTCAGACATCAAAACCCTTTGTAAATTATAGTTTCATTTACTATATAAATTTATTTGGAGAAAATAATAATTTTTAACTCAGAAAAAGCATAAAAATTAGTTTTTGTGAATTAGGTACGCTAAAATAGGAAATCGCCAAGATAAGTGGCTCCGCTAACTCCACGCACTTCGTTGTTTACTATACATTTGCTACATCATGTATACATATTGTTAGCAAAATGCCTAAATAATGTCTGACTGTATTCTTTCAGATGAATGACGAGTCGGTATCCCCATGGGTTGACGTCATAGAGTAAGAATGTAGGTAGAGTGTCGACTCAAAAAGTATCTGCATACAGTGAAGATTTTTATATCAAAAGATTCAGTTTTTTGCGAAGATTACGTTCCCGTGGTCCAAAAAATTATTTGAGCAGCTCTAAAAAATGTCAAAATTTTGCCAATTTATATACTACCGAGATGACTCCTCTATGTAAGTAGTACACAACAAGTTGGATATCAAAAGGAATGAATATTTGCTGATAAGCATCCTAACTAAGCGGAAATTCAGCTGATTATCAAGGGAATTTCATGATCCGTGTTAAATGGAAGTCTTCATGAAAAAGTCGCAATATTATTCGTGCTTTCTTTGCTGAAACTTCAAGTTTCTAATTCATGAAAGCAATACCAGGTGATCGAGTTGACAAATTAATAAATGTTACCTCTCCAAGGCTGACATGACACGGACAATCTGCATAATAATTATATCATTTCCTTCTGCAATGCTATCATGATCAGTCAATTCCGCTGTAATTTCTTCAAAATTGCATAAGTGTGTATATATATCTCACATTTGGAAACAATTCCGACTGTATCTCCCTCGAGTTCATTTAATAAAATCGAAAGTGTATACACATTGGGGATTTAATAAATGCGGAGTTGCCACTCTACCTAACATACCTAATCTATGGTTGACGTCAAAGACCTTTTTTCACTTGAGACAACAATCAACTTTCAGCAATCTATTTGATTTCATTAACTCAAGCTCCCTTGCTGAGTGCGGTACCGGCCAACCCGCTTTGCGTCAACTTTGGGTTTCCCAAAAACAGGTAAGCAACCAAATTTTTCGCGATCGCTAAGTTGACCTCGTTGGTTAGGCAACCTGAGTGGCCGTGGGTTCAAATCATATCAGGTACATATGATTTGAATAAAGTTTGTATTGTAGTTTGCATAATCAAGCGTAATTCATTTCATTCATTATAGACGCATACTGTGATGTAGAAAATCTCGTTTCCCACGGCACAAGACAATTAATAGACATTTTAAGATGTCATAAAAAACGCATGTTGTATCATGATTTTGGTCATCCACAATATGTCTAACTCCTTTGAAATTGATGCAAATGGCAGATAAATTTTCAAATTTTTCATTGGCAATAGAAGAGAAAAGTCATGGTATGACAATAATGTAAAATGATACTGTTTGTTGAGTACTAAATACACATTACTTCGGTAATTTGAGGTATCTGTTACCTGCATTTATGTCACCCATTTGCATCTATCACTATTAACTATATTTAATGTGCTGTCGTAACTCGGCACTAACATTTTCAACTTCGCGAAGTCAACCGAATTTTTGAAAACGCAGTGAATAGAGAATGCCCTTGCCGTTTCCGATCACAAATTCAAAAATGTGAATGCTATTTGATGTGCCAGTAGTACTTAGTATCAGGTTATTACAATATGACTGTGGTGTGACTTTCAAAAGACAGCAGTCTACCATTATTTTTCCAGGATATCGAGAGATGTATCACATTCGCTTCTTCAATTCGCTTTAAAGATATGCCAACGAATGGGTAGAAGAATACGCTACCATTTAAGGAAGGCTGGTTGAAGAGTCTACGAGCTGTCTCTTTGATGATCTGTCCTAACGCGGAGATTGAATCAAGATCCCCTCGAGGTGAGTAAAACGTCGAAATACATTCATGTAGATGAAATTAAATCAATTTAGATTAGAGTAATATTAGAAAGTCGCTATGTATGCTGAACGACGCTTTATTAGGCTGTATAATTTGAGCATTTTCCAAGTTTTGAATATCAGACACAAAATTTGACAGAGGTGCCGATTTTTAGCGAATCCCCAATTTGTCGGAGCGCAGATATGTGAAATGATCCTTCTCATTCCTGTAGGCTGCATTGGCCCAAAGAAAGGATATTTAGTAACAGCTCATCGTGAACATTGCAAGAGAATGAATTTGTCACGCGCTTTTTATTGAAATGTTTCCGGTATAACTTTTGAGTAGGCCCATATTGTTGATATGAACAAATTATTATAGCTTTATTACAATCCCACTACCGTTTTCTTGACTATCAATGTCCCAATTTATCGTCTCTCAAATAGTAGAATAATTCCTTTATTTTCATTTCTGCATCTGTTCTCCACTGTTAGAGGAAAGGAGGATTTAATGACCACCCCACCGTCCGACAGGATACTGCTGCCATCAGAATTCCATCAGCCGATGCGTATCGTAGAAAAAGAATGACAAGTCACAGAAACGTAGAGCGTGAAAAACAGTCTCTCTGTCTGCTGGCATTGTAGCGGCTGATCCCAACGTCTCCCAAGAGCGACTGGATGAAGACGCGGTAGGCACCAGTCAAGCGAGGTTGCCCCTGTGTTGAGTCGTGAAGGCAACGAGTTCGATGTGTGGGAAAGATTTTGTGACAGGCAGACAATGTCATACGTCTTAGGTTCTATTCTCAGAAGACTTGGTTGGGAAGAGTGCGCAGTGTACATATTTATCAGGAGAAAGTCATGGACATCACATCATACAGATCCGATGTCTTTGGGCAAAGTAATGGATAATTTGCGATCTGTTGTGCTAAAACAGTGCAGTAGCAATATACATGCAAAATGTCATTTTTAGACGATTTTTTGGAATTTTTCAAGTCATCAAATAAATATTTGCGAAGCTTCGAATTCTGCAAGGAAAACTGAGTTACTTTGGGTGGAACTATTCACTACCAGCACTATCTTGTCAGAGTTTACCATAGACGTCAGATATAAGTGTGATGTCTATGGAGCCACCACTATACCCATACCACAACCAATACTGCAAGAACTCTATGACAGGACCTATGTAATTAGGCGATAGAGAACTAAGGATTGATATCAAAGAGAATAAAGGAGATTATGAGATATGTGCATGCAGCAGAACAATGTCGGTGTCAGCATTGACAATTGTGATGTGCTTGCACAAGCATCACAAGCTCATTTGTTTATGTCCAATTCATATTTCGACACGATCACGTAACTGCGCCATAGATTTGTCTTAATTCCATAGCCTATCCATATTCTATCAAGTTTCTAGTCGTATACTTTATGATTCTGTTTAAATAAGCAAACATTATAAATGAGCCTCCTACATTAAAGCAAAAATTTTGAATAAGTTTCGACGCCCATGCGTTAATCTACCATTCTATCCTAGTGCTCGAAAATATGTGTAGCACTGTTACTTTCTTTGCTGACATCTTGCACCTAAACCTGCGTATGAATATAAAATTAGCTATTGGCATTTTCTCAAATCAAATAGTATCAGTATTTCCTTTTTATAGGTCCTTTTTATATAGATATACGAAGTGAAAGCTACTCAAAATTACGCAATACTTGACATAAGATCAAAGAAGTCACCCTTCTCGTTCACGATGTGTTAGTGTGTAATGGACCGAGCCACTAACGGCGTGGGCCTATGACCTAAGGGTTCACTACTGTAATGAACCTACCCGTTTCTGTGTGATGATCCGTTTAATCCAAACCGTTCGGCACAGCACCGGCTTCTCCCGAGATGGGGTCGACTAAGGAACAGCCACGCAGAAGTCACCCGAAGATACGCCCGGACCGGTCATTAACCCTGCCCTACTAGTTTGTAGGTACTTTAGACAACAAAGGTCTATGGGTATTACCCAGATACTTTACAACAGTTGTGGGTAGCGGTTAATAATCTGAAAAGGAATTAAGGAATTATCATAACTGACAACACAAAACACAAACAGTTCGTCAAATTAACAGATGAAACACAATCTATCTCAGGGTATAAAATTTTTTGAAATTGATGTTCTCTTTTAATGAATAAGATGCGTTGTATGTTTTTGAGCAACAATTTTTAGACGAATTTTATTTGTGGTCTTTCTTCTTGTTCATTAAAGTAATCTTAAATTCCTTCATCCTGAGATACTTGATGGATAGATCATGCTGGGAGTCAACTTTCATTAAATAGTTAGGTCGTCTTCATGCTGAAATCCTGCGTCAAAAAAATTCAATTTTCTTTTGTAGGGCCTACTGAACACAACTGACCACCCATGAATTCAAAATATATGCCATAATATTCTTTGTAGCATGAGGTTTCATATGGTATAAAGTTTGCAAAATTTGAACCAGAACTTCAATGCGAAAATTGCGTCTGAAAATGGGTTGACATTTTTGTGCAATTCTTTTTGAAACGGTTTATATATATATATATATATATATACCGTATATACTCGCATATAAGCCGAGTTTAGAAGTATAAAATACAATGCTGAAATCAGGGGGTCGGCTTATATGCGTATAAAACAAAATGAACACAAGGACAGATACTAATGCCAATTTTCCAGCTACACGTTTTCATCGCTATCTGCCTTTTTATTTGGTTGTGTGTCACCAGTGGCGAGCCGTAACCAAGCTAGAGGTAATGATGAAGCCGACGTCATTGGTACACGGTTTGGTTTCTTAGAAATAAAAAAATTTCTTCTATTTCTTTTAGTATGTAACATAAAAGTAAGCATTTATCATCTTTACAGTAACAAATTTCTATGAACCAAAAATATAGTGTAAAATTAGATAAGTTGAGTACCGGCTTATATGCGGGTTTTTGCAAAAACTGGTAATTCTAAAGCAATTTTAGATGGTCGGCTTATATGCGAGATCGGCTTATATGCGAGTATATACGGTATATATATATATATATATATATATATATATATATATATATATATATATATATATATATATATATATATATAGAAGATAAAAGTTTTGGTAAAAGTTGAATATAAAATAAAATATAATATATATATATATATATATATATATAGGCAAAAAGAAAAAGCACAATTTTATATGGTATATAACAGACCATCTTATGTCATCTGTTACACTATTAAATGCACCTGAAGAGTAATAGAAAGCGCTCGTACTATAGTTAAAAGTTTTGCATATTTTGAGAATTGATAATTTATTTATATTTTACCGAATATTGAGTTGATCCATTTGTCTTAGATTCTAGTTCTAACAACCGCAGATAGTCGGAAGAGAGAACAACCTTCTTGCTGCACGTATGTTATTGTTGTGAAACTGAACTGGCAACATGCGCAGTCCGCGGAATGAGTGCCAGTTCACGCCACGCAATACGACAATAGAATTACACCACAATAGAACAAAGGGCATAACAAATAACATTTCACGACACTCCCCCTTTTTTCTTGCATAGAAAAAACTCAAAAATTTACAAAATACTCAATTTAAAAGTTCACAAAAATTCACAGAATTCACACAATGCACGAAAATTTGAAGTTTGAATAAATCAGCCACCAATGTCATTATATCTATGCATAAACTGTTCAAATGCACTATCACTGATAAGGATATAATCACGAGCACTAGATGTGCTACACAGGCAAAAAATATAATGCAAGTTCATCAGAAAATACAAACTTGGAAGTCCATACTCGGTAAATGAAAAGTTCAAAAGTTCGTGTACAGTAAATACAAGTTCAGGAGTTACTTATGTCACTCGACTCAAGAGGTATTAATAAACGAGTAGGTCTGCGGATTATGACGGGGGACTGCCTACTGCCCATAACCCTAACAGTCGCAGAACGAGTAGCTCCATCACGGCCGGCTTTGCAAGATACGATCTGCCCCAGCTTCCATTGTAATCTAGGCTTTTCCTCCTTCACCAATACAACATCTCCCACCTTCGGCGAAATATTTGAGCTTCTTGTTCCGTTTGAATAGAATCTCTCTCTAAGGGCCTTCACATAGTTATCATACCAGATTCTCCAAAATCGTTTTAACAATTGCCTTGACATTTTCAAGCTTGTTATCAGGTTTGGTTCAGGCACACACTCACTTGGAGACGAATTAAATCTCTTCAATATCAGGAAGTGGGACGGTGTAATAACTTCTTCATTGTCCGCAGAAACATAGCAAAGTGGTCTCGAATTTATAATGGCTTCGACTTCTGTTACAACGGTCTGCAGCTCTTCGAAATCAACCAATGCAAATTTCAAGCATTTCTTTAAGCTGTCCTTGATTTCCTTCACCAGACGCTCGTGAAATCCACCTTGCCATGGGCTACGCTCAACTATAAAGTCCCATTGAATCCTCTTATCGGACACGAATCGCTTTACGTTAGAACTCATTGAAACTGCATCAATGTCTGAAAAGGCTTTCTTAAATGATGAGAAATTGTCACTAATAATCGCTGGAATACCTCTTCTAGATGTAAATCTTTGCAGTGCTCGAAGAAATCCCTCGGTGCTCAAGTTTGGAGCTAGCTCTAAATGGACAGCTCGAGTTGAAGCACATGTGAACAGACATACATAACTTTTTGCAGTGTGACCACTCTCCCCCTTACCGTACCTAACAGGGCCGCAATAATCGAGGCCGACTGTTTGAAAAGCTCGATATTGATCGAGACGGAATGCAGGTAAGTCAGGCACCGGAGTCACTTGGTACGGCAATCCACTTATCCTTTTGCACCACACGCACTTCTTCAAAACTTTTTTTATTACCTGCCGACCACGTAAAAGCCAAAAATTATCTCGCAATTTAGCTAAAGTTGACGAAACACCGCCGTGCAAAATCTGTTGATGAATGTCATTAATTAAAATAGCGCAAAAATACTCATTTCGTGGCAAAAGTATCGGACAGTTGGCTTCTAGAGTCAAACAAGATGAAAAGCGACCACGCGAACGCAACAACCCATCTTCATCGATAAACAAACGCAAATCTCTTGTCAAATTGGTACCAGCTGTACGGTCTCTCAAATGCGATATTTCTTTACGAAAGTCTTGAGCCTGAAGAGCAAGAAGGAGACGCGTTTCGGCATGCTTTAATTCTTCGGAGGAAAGATCTAGAGTGTCGAGCGTTGAATGTTCAGCTTTAAACGAAGGCAAAGTTCTGAATACGTATGCGCAAACTCTGATAAGAAAACGATAGGAACTATATCTTGATACATCAATTACATTCAATAACGAGGTACTCGACGAATCGCTGCCTTGCACATACAGACTGGTTTCATGATCATTCTCTACCTCAACCACATTCATAAAGTCAGTTGAGTCAGATACATGAGGCCAATTGCATTCCTCCTCATAAAGCCAAGTGGGGCCGCAGAACCATATGGATTGATTATCAAATTTTGAAGGATGTATCGGACGCGTTGCTATGTCACTTGGATTCATGACACCTGGTAATAAACGCCAGCAACTCGATGGAACAAAACTCCGAATCTCACGTACTCGTTATGAATAAATGTCTCCAAAGTTTGTGCTCCCCAGTTATCCAGCAGATCACGTTATGACTATCACTCCAGCAATAGTATGATACTGAAGGAAAAATAGGCCTCAAGAAAGCGATTAGACGAGCAAGGATCAATGCACCCATCAATTCCAGCCTGGGAATTGTCTGAGGGTTGGAATTTAGGAACTATCCTGGATTTGGCATGAGAAAGCATTCCACCTTACCACAAGCGTACGAAATTCGTAAAATAGACTGCAGCAGAATAACATAATGTAGATGCATCCGAGAAGCCATGAACTGACATGGCATTGATAATCTTTGAGATCTCAATGACACATCTGCGAATTTTCAATGACAAATTGCTGACTTCTTGTAGCCAAACTTTCCATTCTGAAGCAATATTACCTTCCAAAAGCGAATCCCAATTTCCCTTTGAGCCACAGCAAAGTTTCTGGAACAACTGCTTTGGAAGAATCATGATCGGACATAAAAAACCCATAGGATCATATATCCGATTAGTAATTTGAAGTAACTCGCGTTTCGTATAATCATCGGATTTCACAGTCTCTCGCAAAAATGACATATCAATGATAAATTTGTCATTCACATTGTCCCATGGAACACCCAAGACCTTAAAAAGTGAAATCGAGACCTCTGGATTCAGCTCGTCCATGAATGATAACTCGTTGTATGATAAATCTGACTCGTCAATATGATCTTTTACGAATTGGTTGAAGTCTGTACTGTTAGATTTCCACTGTCGTAGATTAAAATGCCCAGATTTGAAAATCTTGCGTGATTTGACAAAAATCTCTTTCGCTTCATCTATATTTCTAGCGCCTGAACTAAGATTATCCACATAAAAATTCTGATTTCACACGCGAAATGAACTCTGAGTCAGTCGATTCAAATCTGTCCAAATGAAGGCGAATTACATGTTCTAATACAGCCGGAGACGATTTCAGTCCAAAAATTAAGGCCTTGTAACGATACAGCCTCACCTCTGAGCGCGAATCAGACGGATCATCCACCCATAAAATTCGTAGTGCATCTCTGTCACTTTCATCGATTGCTATTTGCAGAAAAGCTTTTTCTACGTCTGCTAGAATCGCAATATTATTCAGGCGAAATTTGGTCAGTAAGATAGGGATCTGAGGCAAAAGGCATGGTCCCTTATCCATGCAGTCATTCAACGAGTAAACTTTCTTGCTTCTTAGTTTTAGATGATGCGTCTAGAACGACCCGAACTTTTGTTGATTCAGCCTCTGGCTTTACCACAGAATGATGCGGCAAATAATGAACTATTGATCCAGTCGGATGCTCTGGTACTGGCTCAATGATATTTTTTGCTAACTGATCTCGCAGTATACGATCATATTCCGACATTACTTGTGGACACGCTCTCAATCGTCTTAGAGTAAAATTCAATCTCCTCATGCAAAGATCGAAATTAGACCCCCAATGAAATATCCTTTTTCGCTACTTTCCAAGGTAGTTTGACAGTATACATCTGTTTCTTCTCATCATAACGGACGAAAGGCAAAAAATCTTCAGACTGATTTTTTTCTGTGGTAGTAATACCAAGGTGCTCTAACGACCAAAAATCTCTAAGATCTTGCGAAACATCTTGTTGAGTCAATAAGTGGCAACAATTAATGGATTTCTCCATGTTATCATTTGAACATGTTAAAACTCCCGAGGCTAACCAGCCCAAGCGACTTGACATTGCTGTAGGGCCGCTATCCCCTCGAATCAATTTGTCGGTTACGATATCATGATAGAAAATCAGCACCTACCAAGATTGATATAGGCAAATATCTATCACGTGGGTCGTATTCATCAGCTAAATCACCTCAAGACCAGAAAAATGGCTTAAATTCGATAATTGATACGACGGCAGTGACGAACAAATAGAATCCACTACGTTGCCAGTCAAATGAATATCATCAGATCCTCCCAATTTCCTTATCTTGAATTGCACACGACCAGATAAACTGGGAGTTGGATTTTCTGAAACCAAACGTATTGATAGTAAGTTCTTCATCAAAAGTAGACTTGATGCTTAATTCATCACAAATATTCTTTGCGAATAAAAGTTCTCGTAGAACATTGGTCCAACAGAAGTCTGACTCTAGCCTCTCTACCATCCTGCGAACACAGAATAACTTTTGCGGATGGCAAAATTACTGCTCTATTGGCTTGAATAAATAATGAAATAGATGGGGCTTCTGTTGCATTCAACTGAACAGTTTCTGTAGTTTTCTTTCGGTAATCAGGACATATACTGATGTGATGAAATTTTTGAGCACTGCTGGCATCTACGTCTATTCCTGCAATCTCTAGCATCGTTGAAATTTGCGCAAACAAATGAAGCACCTTCGATTTTGCTTCAAAAAATCAACTCTTGATTCTATCTCATGCTTAATACAGCAGTCTGACGAAAAGTGCTCTCTTGACTCGCAATAAATGCAAAACTTTGAAAATTTTTTTTTTTTTGGATTTAATGCGCTTTTCAGCTGTATGACCCATAGTTGGTAGAGCGACTGCTGACCCATTTGACTGCGTAATAGCTTTAGGACAGTTTGGCGTTTCAATATTTTTTATACTGCCAGTGAATCTTTCTTTACACTCGTCGCGAATGGCTATCTCTTTATTGAGCAACTGAAGAAATCCACCAAGTGTGTAAATATTCTTGAAAAAATTATCGGAGGCTGACAGCATACGGAGACGGATATCATCAGGCAATTTCTGTATAAGAATCGGCATTAACATCGCTTCGTAATTATCTGGCGAAACATTCAAATTATCCAAACATCGCGTATGCATAGTATTAGTTATATCGCATTGGAATTGTTTCAGTGACCTTGGATCGTTATTAACGCATTTACAACTTTGAAGTTTCTTGAAGTGTTCTCGTTTTATCGTCTTTATTTCCAAATCGTTCGATAAGTAAATCAATGGCCAGATCAAAATTATGCTCGCTTAATGAAAGACCAGATAAACATGATTTTGCTTCACCGATTAGAACTTGACATGAGATATGCAAATTTCTGTACCTTAGACAAACTCTCATTATTCAAAATTGCTGTCACAAATATATCCAGAAACCGTTAAACTCCAACTTATTACAGAGAATTTCGGTAATTCTAACTTCGGCAACTTGATTGACGCAACATTAGATTTCAATTTCTCTTTACGACAGCTGTCATTGCTTTTGAAATACTCTCGACCTTTTCTATTACCGCAATTATTCTTACATTATAATCCAATGAATTATGATATCATCAGTAAGGTCATTTTCATCCATAATTTCATGAATGGATTCATTTAAAGAATCGAGGTGAGTACTTTTATCTCTCAATGTTTTCTTCAAGTAATGTAACTTGTCATCTTCATGACTAATTAAACTCTTTTCGGTCATATTGATATATCGAGTTACCACTGCTCGTAACCTGCTGCGTTTTTGAATGACTGTCAATCATGGCAAAAAAATGTCAGACTATAGGATCAGAGCAGTACGTTTACCCCGAAATAATCCCCAGGCCAAACGTTTAATAACAGTAATTCAAAAATAGTTGTGAATAGCTCAAAGAAATGATACCTCACAAACAGGAAACTGATACGAAATTAGCACGTATACAATGTCAAAACGTGCGTTATGTTATACTCGTAAAACTGCGAAATGAAAAATGAATACGATTGTGTGGCTAAATAGACAAACACAAATACGAGTTAAATCTACGTATACTGGTAAATACCACGACACGTTGAGAAAAAGATTATATAAATAATAGTATTCTTATCTCACTTTCTCCCAAGTCATAGGGACTTTAGTCTGCAGGTATCAGGACACTTCTTTGGAGCAGCGATTGGCTGGAAACTGACTGAGGAACTTGAAACAGTCTTGCACTTTAAGGAAAGATAGTCAATTAGAGCAGTGAGCCAGATGAACTGCCAACAACGGCAACGAGCAACCAGTCGCAGCAGGAACAAGGCGAGGAACCAGGCGAACGGACAGGAACAAGGCGAGGAACCAGGCGAACGGACAGGAACAAGGCGAGGAACCAGGCGAACGGACAGGAACAGCAACGAGGGACCAGTCGCAGCAGGAACAAGGCGAGGAACCAGGCGAACGGACAGGAACAGCAACGAGGGACCAGTCGGAGCAGGAACAAGGCGAGGAACCAGGCGAACGGACAGGAACAGCAACGAGGGACCAGTCGCAGCAGGAACAAGGCGAGGAACCAGGCGAACGGACAGGAACAGCAACGAGGGACCAGTCGCAGCAGGAACAAGGCGAGGAACCAGGCGAACGGACAGGAACAGCAACGAGGGACCAGTCGGAGCAGGAACAAGGCGAGGAACCAGGCGAACGGACAGGAACAGCAACGAGCAACCAGTTGTTGTGAGACCCAGGTAAACAAACAGTTATGAGCTGTGGCGAATGATAAACTGGACCAGGAAACCAACCGAAAAACAATAACAGGCCAACACGAACAAGTAGCCTGTTGACAATCTGATTCCTCTGACAACAATTAACATGCAGCAACTACCACGTTGGGCGCCATGTCTTAGATTCTAGTTCTAACAACCGCAGATAGTCGGAAGAGAGAACAACCTTCTTTCTGCACATATGTTATTGTTGTGAAACTGAACTGGCAACATGCGCAGTCCGCGGAATGAGTGCCAGTTCACGCCACGCAATACGACAATAGAATTACACCACAATAGAACAAAGGGCATAACAAATAACATTTCACGACACCATTATTGTTGATAGTTATATATATCTATAGGGTATATTATATATATATATATATATATATATATATATATAGGGTTATATATAACCCTACATCACCGTAACCAATATAGGTCTTCTTAATGACTTCAAATCAAGCATTTCAGATTAATTGTATACCCTAAGCACAGGAATGCAATGCACGAATGTACCGCATCCATGATGGTTAAAACTCCCACTTCACCTGTGACAATTGTTAAGCATATTTTCTGGAAAATATTTCAATGATCAGGGGCGTACTACTTCATTGAAATACAGTGACAGTACACAAAAAATAAGAGCTTTCAGTTAAATATGAAATCAATAGGAACTTTTATGAAACTATAAAATTTCGACTTATTTGCGTCTCTGCTCGACATAGACATTCGATTATATAGACATTCGACATAGAATCATCGACATTTCTTTGTAGATCCACAAACTGGAGTACATACACAGAATATTGAAGGTTTTTGGGCTCATGCCAAGAAAAAGATCAAACGAATAAATGGTACGAGCAGAGAACTATTTCAATCTTATCTCTGTGAATTCGAATGGCGCTGGAGGAATGACACATACCATTATGGTGGCGGAAAAGTGTTTCAAAAACTTTTAGTTGAAGTCAGACATCAAAACCCTTTGTAAATTATAGTTTCATTAACTATATAAATTTATTTGGAGAAAATAATAATTTTTAACTCAGAAAAAGCATAAAAATTAGTTTTTGTGAATTAGGGACGCTAAAATAGGAAATCGCCATTTATATATATCTTGCAAATTTATCTAGTTAATCATGCAAGAAAACGGCGGCTAGTGCACATTATAATGTCAGCTCCAGCTCCAGTAAAATAGAAAAATATATCTCTGAATGTAGGACATTTTCAAGTTTGAATATTTCATATCAAAGAAAACAAAAATGATCATGACCAAACTCCTAAGTGTGTATACAGTCTAATAATTTAACTTGCCTTTTCAGACGAAGGTTGTCGCATTCTGGTCATGAGCAGCACAGATTCAGATGATAATAATTCCTTTGATATCCAACTAAGTGCACCACTTAGCGAAGAAGAGAGAATAAAGAAGAGAAAGTACAATACAGGATGGAAGTATCGATTTCGACTTAGGAGAAAGCAAGAAAGCATAGATGAGTATACCAGCGACTTCGGTGTTTCTTCCTCCGAAGAAGAAAGTGTTTTGTCAATTGCTCAAAATGGTCAAATGTCAAATTTCCCTGACCCAAGTTACCCAAATTACCCTTTTGGGCCAAGTTGGCCTCTAACCTTCGTCCAATTTCATTGAAGCAAAATGAAACCCATGTGCTCCTAAATTTAATAAAGTGCAACATGCTTTTGTACCATGGTCAAACAACTCATTTACTCACAAATTTACTTCAAGAAACTTTTCTTTTCAAATGAATCAATAGAAAAGCACCGACTCCATTCTATGAGTTTTCTGGTCTGCATTCAAAGAAATGTCGTCTGTGTTCAACCTTGCATAGGTCAGTGTGAAAAACTTGTCCATCATCCAATATTTCCATAATTTTGAGAAGGTTAAGTTTGTGGCACGCACACATAAAGTGACGCCACACCTATATTTTCAGGGCTCATTTAAATTGAGGCGGTGAACTCCGACTATGTCCGATGTCCATGGTGTGCCCACTGTCAAACAATGCACGAATTCATGCACTATACATTTTGTCCTCTGTCTTCATCCAGGATTATTCATTGATCCCCAAAGTATAGTCTACATCATAATCTCAAGAAAGCTGATCAGCAGAATGTCTATTCATTCTGTGCATTTATGGCTTGTGCACTGTCAATTTGAATGGTTGATCGCGGCTCTTCCATTTATTTCCATTTATTAAAATACTTAGAATTAGGCGCAAAGTTTAAAACTGGAAGAGTATCATCAATAATATAACTTACAACAACGGTCCTGTGTAATTCCCTAAATTATCACCATGGTAAGTAATTTAAGCCAATTGGTCTAATATTGAGATCTTTCTCGGCTATTGAGAATACATTTGTCATAGTCATAGTCAGCCAATCTGGCGCTCACTTTATCGACTATATAATTCATCTTCCCTATTGTGCAGGCAGAGGATGCTATTGTGTCATTTTACTGCAGTGAAAGCGGTAATACATGCCTTTCGATATCAGCTATCCATCCCTTACCAATGATCACAGTAGGCTGCGCTGGTGCCCTTCATACTTGTATGCTTGTATGCAACTGAAAGTTGTATGACAAGTTGTTCTTCTCTACGCCACAGGTCATTGATCTGTTTAACTGACATCGTGATTCGGGGAGGCACGCTAGAATCCATCCATTCAGCGGGCAGGAGTCAAAAATTTGTACTCCTTCTGAATTCATGCATGTTTGTTACATTTCACTAGTTAATCTCCGGAGCCGGAACCACTGATTTCTCAGCGGTTCTGGTTCCGACCAAATCAGGTGGTTCCGGTTCTGCATCCCTGTCACAAGTAACGACTGCAAAGCATGAACGAGGAAGGCATGAAGGATCTTATTTTGAGGGTAGTGACACGAACTGATTTCTTTAGTAAGCATTTAACTAACACAAGTTCGTGATCTGAGCGTCCCAGGGGAGCGATATAAACCGGAAAATCGAAACACGCAGCTTCATCGTTACATAATGTCAATTAAGAAGAATACCTGCTATCCTTAAAAGACGGCTATCATGGTTCGAGCATGTGGCTAGAAGACCGGAGGGAGTATTGATCCACGACCTAATAAACCCGACCATTCCCACGAACTGGAAGAAACGCAGAGGACAAATGAAGACATGGGAGCACACAATAAAAGAACCGGCCCACAACTCTATGGATTGCGCAGGTGGAAAAAGGACTAGGCCGTCCTATCCATGAACCAAGCACAAGACCGCTGCTCTTGGACAGCTGCCGTTAGGGATGTGGTGTGCATCGAGGATGCCAGCTCAACCCGGCCAGGATGAATGCCGCTGCAAGTAGGCCTACAAGTAAGCATCGTTAACATAACCAACGTTTATGAGAGGAATCAATTATGTTATGTGATCCAATAAAACATCGTGTGCAGCTATTTTCCCCAGTATGGATGGTGCAGAATAGCAATAATTAGATCCAAAGCTGGAATGTCACAACATAAAATGTTATACTTCAAGAAAGCCTCTGAACTGAATAGTTACATGCGGTAGCAGAAACGGTTGCACTACCTTCATTGGCATCGCGAACTTGTCTCACGATGGTGTAACCGAGGATGTCAATAGCTTGATCTGCAATCGATTTTGTAATTGATTTTAATGTGACAACTTTTTAGCAACTGCGACAATATGACTCTTAGTACCATGGGTCTACTTTTTGACCGAGTGCGACTTCTAGCCACCAAATCAGAGTCCGGTGTGGATTCAAAATTGCGCAATGATGTTCAACAGAATTGCCGACTGCATCATGCAGCATTCGTTGTGTGAGTTAAAGGTGTAGTTCGTCCAATTTTACATGTCGTTTTTATTCGCTCAATCAATGACAGTCGCACCACGGATCCCTATTCTCCACTTGCTCTCATCCTATTCTTCATCGTTGAAACGCAGGAGCGTCGCAAAGTTTCGTGATGACGTCACCTCCGACAGCTCTCCAATGAGAGAGACTGGTTCAACATGCATGCAGAGTTTGCGCTGACACAGTTTTCGTTAACAAGGAAGTTTAATTGACCTGCCTCGACCACGTAACGCTCATGCATTCTCAACCGAAACAGAAATGTATGACAGAGGCAAGTTGCATGCATCATTCATCAATTGAAATGTCGGATTATAGAGATGAATCTCATTCAATAAATGTGGTGGATCTGTGTTATATTATGTAAACCATATTGCTCTTAAATAATTTTTAACTCGAGCGAAGTCGTCTTATTTGATAAAGCATTTATGTATGAAATAAGTTTTAAGACAAGCTAAATTTTCACCAAATTGATTAGGATTTTGAGATGCAGATGCTCATGAATAGATGTCCATACATATCGCATTCTCAAGCATACATCTCCAGGCGTTCGAAAATTGGGCAAATATATTAAAATGTCTACAAAATTATTGTAATGCAAGTATATAGCCTACATCAGGAGTGGCCAAACCGCGGCCCGCGACTTGTTCTTGTGCGGCCCTCTTAACAATTTTGAATTTTGCAGTTTTGCGGCCCAGATGATATATAGTTAACTATACTCGACGTTATTTCAGTTTTAGGAATTGAAAGAAAAAATATTTTAACAGTACTCTCATTGCTGTCTGCATAGTAACCATTGAGATAGGATAGACTAGAGAAAGGGAAAGTGATAATGACTAACCACCTAATAAATGAACACCAGCGTTCGGCGTAGATGTGTGTTGAAATCACTGTAATCAATGCCTGTTACTCTCTTGTCGACTGCATCTGCAAGGTTATTGTTCAATTAGCGAATCGGAATGGGCCATTTTTTCCCTCATTGAAATGCGAGGAAGACCGTGTATAAACAGAAGGCGTTAATAATAACACTGATTTTGTTGCATTGTGCCTTTTACATTCGACTGCATCTTCTCCTATAAGAATGTCTAACAAGAAACGCAAACTGCTCGACGAAAATAAATCATTCAACGACTTATGGACTGAACGATATTTTTTTATTGAAATCAACGGCAAGCCATCATGTCTCATTTGTAATGAGAATATCACCGTGTGTAAAGAATATAACGTTCGTCGTCATTACGAAACGCGCCATGGTGCAAAATTTGATAAATTCATTGGTAAATTTCGTGTTGACAAGATATCTGATTTGCGCAAGAAATTGGTTTACCAACAAAAACTATTTACATCGTCGAATGAAAGTTCTCAGGCCTCTGTGCACGTAAGCTTCTCTGTTGCAACTATCATCGCTAAGAGATGCAAACCCTTCGCTGATGGCGAATTCGTGAAAGAATGTTTGGATTCCGTTGTGAATATTTTGTGTCCCGAAAAGACTTCCGTATTTCGGAAGTTGAGTTTGTCAAGACAAACGATTACGCGTAGAATTGATGAAGTGGCTGAGGATTTGACAACAACCGTGAAAGATCGATGCTCCACATTTACACAATATTCAATTGCTGTCGACGAATCTACTGACCTCTCTGACACTGCTCAGTTAGCTATTTTATAAGAGGCGTCGATGATAGCTTTCTGATGACCGAAGAAATGCTTTCTTTGGTTTCGCTAAAAGATAAGACAACAGCGCGTGATTTATATTCGGCAGTTACGAATACAATATCAAAATATGGATTGGATATTTGCAAAATGTCCGCAATTGCAACTGATGGAGCTCCTTCAATGACTGGGAGGCACTCTGGCCTCACTACCTTACTGAGAAGTGATGCTGAAGTGACTGGAAATACCTCATTTATGAGTTATCATTGTATCCTTCATCAGGAGAATGTGTGTGCTCAGTCTGTTACCTTCACAAACGTAATGAGTACAGTAGTGAAAATTTTAAATTTTATCCGATCAAGAAGCCTTAATCACCGACAGTTTCAGCAGTTATTAGCAGAACTAGATTCGGAATATCGCGATGTCGTATATTTTTGCAAAGTTCGTTGGCTCAGCCGAGGAATGGTACTGAAAAGAGTTTTTGACTTGAGCGCTGAAATTAACGGTTTTATGAAGAGCAAAGGAAAAGATGTGGAAGAGTTATCGGATCCTCAATGGCTGGCTGATCTCGGCTTTTTGGTAGACATCACCAGTCATCTGAATGACCTCAATTTGAATCTTCAAGGAAAAGATCAGTTAATCACCTCCTTACATGACCATGTCAAAGCTTTTTCAACGAAACTTCGTTTTTGGCGTCATCACTTGGAAAATCATAACTTTTCTCATTTCCCGATACTTAGAAGCTGTAAGCCGTCGGACGTTGGACATTACTGTGTGACTTTAATGGACGAATTTAGCACCAGATTTGAAGATTTTTACTTCCGAAAATGGTCATTTTATCTATTCACATCGCCATTTACCATCGATATAACTGAACTTCCAGAATATATTCAAATGGAGGCCATTGAACTCCAGTGTGACTCTCTCATAAAATCGAAGTTCCTCGCAACAGATATCTTGGATTTTTATAACAAATATGTTCCTCGGCAGCGGTTCCCACAGATCGTTGATAACGCCATCTTTGTATCTTCGCTGTTTGGAACGACGTACACTTGCGAACAACTATTCTCTCGAATGAAATGTGTAAAAAATAGTCATCGAACAAGACTTACAGATAAACATTGGAAAACACCCTGCGCATCGCTACATCCAAACTACCACTTGATCTTGTTTTGTTGTCTACAAGACATCAATGTCAGGAAAGCCATTGAAACTTTTTCATGTTTATTCCAAGTTTTTAAATAAAGTAACGTTCTACCGTTATCTATTATGGAATTTTTCTTATAGCTTTAGTATTATTAGAGGAAATAATGCATTTCCTAATTAGTAATTAATTATTTTGAAAAATTTACTACAAAAATAATTACTAATACTATTAAACATTAAATTAAATAATGAAGATTTTTTGTTATAATGTAAACATGTATTTCAAAATTCGATGCGGCCCAGCTCGACTCCAGCATTTAGAATCTGGCCCGCGACGCGAAAGAGGTTGGCCTTTTTCATCACAGGCACATGTGCAGCTCATGCATCATGCAAGGAACCCATAAAATATAAAGTTAAAGTTAAAATATGAGGCAGAATGACAGTACCGGTATGCGTGGGTTGATCGGAACGTTTCCAGACTCATGCTGTATTTTTTCGTGTGCCGTATACAGTACATCAAAGCAAGAAATGTATTCCAGGAATGAAAAATGTTTTAAGAATTCAAAATAATTGCATTACTCAGTATCATCAAGTAAATTCGAGTTATTGCCTTCGAAGAACTCGCCACGTGCACGAATGCAGCGATTCCAGCGGCGCTTCCATTCCTCGAAAGTTTCGTAGAAAAACTCCGGCTTGAAGTTTCTCAAAACAGTGTCTCTCTTTGGATTTCTTCAATAGTCTGGAAGCGACGTCCTCTTAACCGCAGTTTCAGTTTTGGGAACAAAGAAAAATAACATGGGACGATGTCAGGGGAGTACGGCGGATGTGGAACTGTGGTCATGCCGTGATCGGTCAAAAATTGGGTTGTTTTCAAGGAGGCATGCGCAGGTGCGCTGTCGTGATGGAGCAGCCAATGGCGGTTCTTCCATAAGTCAGGTCTCTTTAACTGCCTCTCTTAATCGTCGTAATTCGTCAAAGTAAAAATCCGAGTCCACTGTCCGCCCCCGGTCAACAAATTCACGATGAACGATGCCCTTTTGGTCGGAGAAAACTGTCAACATTGTCTTTGTTGCACTGCGAAATTGTCGGGCTCTTCGAGGCCTCGGAGATTGATGACTTTTCCACTAGGATCACTGCTGTTTCGCTTCAGAATCATATCCGTAAATCCAACTCCCGTCGGCTGTGATCACTCGCGACATGAAAGTTGGATCACCGTTGACATGTTCCAGAAGTTCCTCACACACACCAACCCGCCTTTGTTTCTGCTCAGTGGTCATGATTCGAGGAACGAATTTGGCAACCACCCTTCGCATATCCAGGTTACTGGTCAAGATTTCCTAACAAACTCCATTACTAATTCCTACCATCTGCGAAAGTTGGCGAATGGTGCGACGGCGGTCCTCACGAATGAGTTGTCGAACTTTGTTGACGTTGTCGGCTGTCCTGATGGTTGTCGCTCTGCCTGAGCGCTCGTCATCTTCAACAGACTCTCTGCCGTTTTTGAACCGCGAATGTTACTCGAAGACGGATGTACGAGAAAGACAATCTGAGCCGTAGCCCTGACGAAGCATTCAAGAGTTTCGATAGCTGTCTTGTTGATGCACGTTCGCTGTTCTTTTTTATCTGCCATGCTGACGATCGCCGAGGTTGCAAATGATCAATTTATCATACCTTGCTGTCAACGCGAAGATGACATCAAATCACGAAATCGATCTTCCTCAACTACAAGCATACTGAATATATATCTATGAAGAAAGCAATAGCTATCGAAGTCAGTAGCATAAACATAGCAGGCGGAGTCCGGGAACTCTCCGATCAACCCACGTATATCAATGCAACTACTCTTATAGCCATCGCCAATAGGTAAATTCTCAACACATACTTCTTCCCAGAAGTTCGACGACTTACAATCCATCTCTTAATTTGTAGCTTACCTATGCGTCATGTATTCTTCAACTACATCTTGGTCTGCATTCAGGTTATTGTCAATTACCGCCAACATAGCTCACATTTTGTGAAATTTAACTTTTTTTGTCACATACTTCAACAAAGTGTTGTGGAATGATTCGAGAGAAGATGTATAGACATATAATGCGAATTATAAGTATATGATATTGAAAGATTCTTGACTGACATGATGCAGAATGAGCTGAAAAAATAAGTTAATTTCCAGTACAATGACGGTAAAATACTACACAGTAATTGAATCACAGAATAAAGTCAGCTGGTGCTTCAATCGCTCAGGGCTGTCATTATCGGGTAGAACAATTTGTCGTATTCCAACAATTGAAGCATCCGACGAAAAAGGACATCGAGGTATGATCGGCTGGCGTTCAATTTCTCTACAACTTTGCTTTGTCGTTTTTTAAATTTCGCAAACAGTGATTGTTTTCCCAAATTCAAGGTAGGAACAACTGTCTTTTCAAGTGGAAAGAAGGTTGTTTCCTGTTATACAAATGAGGTAATGGAGCATATCGTAGATTTTTCACTGTTTTTTCGGTAAAATGAACACTGCATGTCCGAAGAGCATTGACGGAGTAAATACAATTTTATCACTCCATAATTTTCTCATTTTCTTGTCCAGTGGAAATTTACAGATGCATGCATTATTAATGCTATTATCACTCTTGTTCGTGCAATAAAGGGCTTAACAGTGTGTCTTGGTGGTAGTCGAATGTCGACGGACACTGAGTAACTGAATTTTGCTTCAGCGCGCGGTCTCAAGGCAACATTTCAGCGCCTGGCTGTAACCTCCTCTGCAGCACCGAGCAGCGTGTGATTGGTCTGTCCGTGGTGACGTCATTATCAGTTCTGTTTTCGTCTGCTGTGCACAAGCGATGCTACTTGGCATGGCGACCGATGTCTTGTTCAACTCAGGAGGAGACAGAGTTAAGATTGAGACAAAGTCAAAAATTCGACCGAACTACACCTTTAAGCAGGGTTGTTGAGTGACCTGCAAAGCCTGGGAAATCATGCTTTCATATGTTTGAACTTTTGAAACATCTGCAAGACTCTTGGTAAGGTCATGCAAAATCTTAAATAATCTCATTTCCAGCAAGCCTACGGATGTAATTAAGTGCGATGTGTTGTGATCGCGACCTTTGCGTATGTGGAAAAACTTATTCTTTGTTGATTTACTTCATTACATCCAACAATTTTATCACTTTCATCACATCACATCCAAATTTGTGAGAATGGAATGTACGAATTTAGAGGTGTAGTTCGACTAAATTTTACATGCGGTTTTTAGTCATTCAATGAATGCTAGCCGCATCCTTGATCCCTGTTCGCCACATGATTTCATGTAATTCATTAATAGTCCAGGCACCATACATTTGCAATAGTTTCAAGAGTGGTTTCATCTTGTAGAGAAAAAATCCCTCATCAACATATCAAAAATCTATTAAAATATAGTTAGTGGAGCACCCTGAATTTTCCCGTTAAAGTGACGAGTCTTTTCGAAATATACTAGCCGACATTGGACCTCAGTAAACCCGTTTACTCCAATGAAATCGGAGATGCAGATTGCAACATCTTGTAAAAATGATGACCTGCAACTTTGTCTAACACTGCATTTACCTTCCACATGGCTCTCCAAGCTGCTAAATTTCTCAGTCACTAGTTTAAAAACATTGGTAGATATCTGCAAATATAGACTGATGCAGATTGCAACAAGTTAATTAAAGCTTGTTGAAATTCGACGAGAGATGTCGTTTGAGTATATTAAAATGTCTGGTCGGAATAATGACGCAAGTCATTATTCATTATAATCTCTTGCATAGAGAATTCTACCAGAGATTCGTGACAGTGCAATCTACCAAATAAAGGACATCGCATTCTCTTTATGGTTTTCACACATTTTTCCACCGGTAGGCACCGGTGCTAAGCGTCCCCTTAGCATGTTAGACAGTCATTAAGGTCGACATCTTTAAGATTCTGAGCGAATGAAAGGTGAAAAGTTCCTTGTGGAGCTCTTGACAATTACAAATGACTCAAGAATTCGTGAAGAAGACGCAAATAAACTTGCATTTTTAGCTGAATCAAAATCTTGCTTTACAGCTCCGGCCAAAGCTAATGCGATCCGTGTATTCAGTAGAAGGAAAGACTAGCGGTGTTGGAAGAGAAGTTCAAGTCTCTGATTTGTTAGGGGTGCTGAATGCAATCTGAAATTTGGCTCGTACTGAAAGATGGTTTAATTTTTGCTGGATCACAGACCCTGATCCATGTAATGCGATGAGGAATCGCCCCATGGATGATGCTGGTCATAGATTAGAAAACAAGAGCAGTGGAGCTGATATCTGGAGGCAGTAGATATAGGGGAGAGCGGGGTGTTATTGGCCACTCACCCCCCCCCCCGTGAGTCATACTTTCCAACCTGAAAATCAATTTCCAAGCATATGTGATCGAAAACATTGTAAATAAGAGCATCTGGTGTTTCTGACTACGCAATTGATTTTTTCATTTTTTTACCCCAAACTAGGTTTTTATGAAAACTTGAGTGCTCTTTTTGTAAGTGTGTTTTTTCTCCTGATCAAATCATGCTTGAGCACCAATTGAGATATTGGCTGTGGAGCTGTAGCATAGTCAATCATCTTCAAGAAAACAAATACGTTTGACTGAAATATGTTGCACCTCTTCTAGCAACAGTTGAGTTTGTAAGAATACTCTTGGTGGGGAGTTATCTCCAATTCGACAAAGAAACATTTCGACAACTGGAAGGATTGCCTATGGGACCTAGCATTTCCAGCCCATTGGTCATTCTTTATATGGACATGATCGAGAAGAAATTCCTGCTGACAAATTCTTCACTCTCAATGCATGCAAGATATGTTGATGACATTTTTATCGTCACAAAATCAAAAGAAGAAGCAGACCAAATATTTCAAGAAATTAACACGATGAATAACCACATTAATTTCACAATCGAATATCCAGCCGCCTCAAATGAACTGTCTCTACTGGATTTCAAAATACAAATGGAGAAAAAACAAAAAAAAATTTTTGAATTTTACAGAAAACCCGCGCGAACGCCGATGTTTATTCATAATGACTGTTCTGCCAAGTAATCGGAAAATAAATGTCATAACAAATGAATTCAACCGGATTTCTGAAAGATGCTCCTCAAAATCAACAAAGAAAAAGCATCAAATTCAAAACCAGATTACAAAAACATTTTGAAGAAAAACGGGTATTCACACTTTACCGCAACAAAGCAGATGAAACAAAAAAGAAAACAGAAAAAGAAAGCAGTCGAAAATACGCATTACCTCCAATTGCCTTACATATTAGATACATTGAACGACAAAATAATTAACATATTCAAGAAAGAAAACTTCAACATCAGAATAACCCATCAATCATTTACAATGAGAAATTTTCTTCAAAATCAAAACAAAAACGATGTCAACGTTTGTACTCTAAAGAGCTGTCCTATCAATGACCAACGTGTTTGCAACTGACAAAATTGAGTAAACAAGGGACAAGCTATTCCATTAGTTGTCTCGGAGGACATCCCAAGGGTCGATGTAACCCAAATCAAAAAGAATACCACCAAGGTTCTTTGCGAGCGCTTTCAACAGACACCGTCTGCCATCCTCAAGCAACTGACTCTATTTCATCATGTAGAAGCAATGCAGACAACAGATGATCAGATCTCACTAAACATAGAATTAATTATCAGAACAGAATAAGATACAAGAAGCTACTACTCACTCTAAAAGTCAAAAGTAAGATGCTAAAAGTGCTGAAACCGACATTAAGACAAAATTAGCAAGCTACACGACATTATCGTAAAATCTATCCAAATCAATCTTAGTTTTATTCGAAGACTGAAGTTTACTTGTCCACAAAGATTCCTTAGCAATTCTCTTCTTACAGACAGGCTCCCTATCGACTATGGTCAACGAATCAACATCAGGCCTCCCACGCTGACCTAAAAACCTAAAAAAACCTAAATTTTAGTATTTTCAAGGAAAAACCTAAAATTTGACCTAAATTTTTAATGTAAACCTAAAAAAACCTAAAACTTTAATTCGTAATATACATTTTTCAGTGAACGTAAATATTATTTATTTGATATCAACAAATAGAAATCTTTAAATAACTTCGATTTCGATACACAGCATTCACATTATTAAGAGGATTTTACACTTAACATTGAATTAAATTTTAAATCATGTCGAGCTGTGTAATTTGTCTTATTTCCGATATAATTGCATGTTATAATTGTCCAGCTACATTGCAGAGACGGATTTTCAGATATGTTTTTCTTTATTTCATTTTCACTGTTGTGATGGATAGTTTAATTGAACGAAATGGTGGAAATGAGAATAGCTGTGGTAGCATTTTTTTCTATTCCTATGATGATTTCATGCTGTGGCGAAGCAAGCTCCGTATGCCTGATATCATATTGACAAGTCTGACATTTCTGTATGAGCGGATGGTTTTATTTATGCATTAACACTGACACTTTGCTTTAGAAACTATGGGACCTTAGAATTTTTGATATTTGTTCAAGTTGATGCATGTTAATATAACTTTTTCTTGAAACCATTGGTTTTCTTTGTGTCGTTTTGTTGCACTCAAGTACGAATTTAGATTAAATTATTCACTATTTGATTTTGAAGTATTAAGTACAAGTTGAGCATTCAAGAATGCGACCTAAGGTAGAAACATTTTCTGTGTCTGAGGCTTTTGAATATTTTGAATTAGAAAACCCGTTTGTTGACCTAATTGACTATTACAGTTAATTGTCTACGTGTAACTATGTACTCATGCAATGATCGGCACAGCTTAATTTTGACTGATTTTCTCCAACGATGAAATTTGACTCTTATATTTCAGAAGTATCGTTTCTGAATCGTTAGATGAAACGTTGATATTATGAACTTTGAATAAATCGTTTTTCGTACCGATTTTTCACCAGCCGATTTATCCGATTTTTTCTGCAAAATTTCGAATTTCCAATTTGCTACTTTTGACGTTAACTGCATAAATTTCAATGGACAAATTGAATAAGATATTCCGAAAGTGGAAAGGATATTTCAAACACAAAGTAAGACGTTCTTGTTACTTCATGTACATCGTGTTATTGTTCGTTTTATATATATGAACATTGTTTTTTCTGTTCATTTTGGAATTTATATGTATATACCGGTATATTTGAGTTTCATATTTGACGTTTACTGCATAGCTTACAGTATGAATACTTGTCTAGTCTTGAATATGCTCAGCATCATAATTCAATTACCTCATCATACATGTTTCCCCACAAGACTTGCTTCGACTGTTAGTAATGTCGTGATTTGAAATCAAATTTACAACTTAGATCTTAAAGTAAACTTTGCTGTGGATTTTCATAAGTTTCACGTTCATAAGTGGTCAAAGAAATAGTACTGTTCGGGAATCTTCGTAGCACCAGTGATCTGTCCATTGCATGAATACCAGTTTTGGAAAAAGGCTCAATCTCCACTGATCTTAAACTGTATGCAAAATGCAAAGATGTAGGTTTTATGATTTATGATTGTTTTTCCTATGATTTAAGGCATACTGCTAAAAAATGTTGGTAAACATTACCCAGCAAAATACGGTGGTCCAAGGTACCCCACTTTCGAGAAAATTTGATATTTTTATAAATTGATACATCGCCTTTTGATGTGGATTGACATAATGTTAAACGACTTAAAATTACTAAAGTGCGTGTCAGGAACGCCATCTCAGAGAATTTTTGTTTGCGTAACTTGAAAACTTATCTTTTCAGGTACCTCATATTGAATTTATGATTTCACGCTCCGCCACATATCAATTATGTGGCACCCGGTAGACAGACTATTTCCATGATACGATGATTTAAATGCATAAAAACAAATCATTCACATGCTGATACAGTGATTATTTGAATTATCTCTACTTGTCCACCGCATATCAATAGTGTGACACCCTGTAGATATACTATTCGTGCGACTAAAGATGTTTAACAGATCGGCATGAATAGAAAAAGATAGACATCCCGCCATTTAAGCTACTAAACTGAAGTTATAAAGTAAATAAACACAAGCTGATTTGAATGCTTCTTTTCGCAATAAATCTTGGATGAAAGGTTACATTGAAAATACGTCATGTTCACTTTCCTTATAAAACACTTTCTCAAATAACTTAAACTGTTCTATAGTATCTCCAAACATCAAGCTACTCAAGTCTTATATTCTTCAGGGTATGTATTATCACCGCAAAAAATCAATGTCAAAGTACGAATCTAAATTTTTTGCCTTAGTGAACATTTTACGTGTATTGACCCCTATACATGTGTTTGCAAATTTACGTACGACTCTGCATTTTATTTGAATTTATCAATTTAAAGAAATTGTGTACAATTGTGAAGATAATTATTTTTTGCTTTTCAGAAACAACATGTCGGACCGAAGTCACAGTATTACTTCGTATTGTGTTAACTGGGAAAAGGAATTTCCATTTATCAAGCCATGTAGTGCGGACAAGTATTCTGCGATGTGTACATACTGTTCGAAATCGTTTAAGATCGATAAATCGGGCGCTGCGCAGATAAAATTGCACGAAAAGGGTGTAAAACACCAGAAAGCAGTCAGCATATTCCAGAAAAGTGCTGGAAATAAGAAGCAATCTCAGTTGGTAATGGGAAAAGATACTCAACTTACTGCAACTTCTATGTTTTCGCCCGAGTACAAAGTCACCAAAGCAGAGACGTTGATTGCCCTTAAATTTGTTGAATCAAATTACTCATTCGCTAGTGCAACTGAAGACAGTGAGTTGTACAAGGAAATATTTCCTGATTCACTTATTGCCAAGAACTACCAAATGGGCGAAACAAAAGTGAAATATGTTATTCAGCATGGTATTTCTCCGTATGTTTCTGAATGTAAAGTGAATGATTTACAGAACGTACCATATACCTTCAAATTTGATGAGACCACTACGTCTCAAGTGAAGAAGCAATATGATGCTTACATACAGTACTGGTCGCCCAGTGAAAATAGGATTATTTCAATCTATCGTACGTCATTGTTCGTCGGTCATTGTAATAGTGATGATCTAATACACCATTTCTTTGAAGTGATAACCAAAATGAAAACAACTCCACAACTTCTCTTACACATTGGGATGGACGGACCTAACGTCAACCAAGCTTTCCAAGGACGACTTCGTCAAGAGCTTGTCGATAAACATCAGACAAGCATAATTGATGTAGGGACATGTACACTCCACAAGGTCCATAACGCATTTCGTAAAGGAATTGAAGAGATGGATTTCGATATTGATGTATTCGTTACTGATGTTTCGGCTTTTTTCAAACAGTCTGCCGCTCGTAGAGAGGACTACTTGATGATGCAAACTTTCACAGATCTAGAGCCTCATTTCGCTGTCAAGCATGTAACCTCGAGATGGCTTTCCTTGCGTAAAGCTTGTCTGCGAATTTTGGAACAATATTCAAACTTAAAGGAGTACTTCACTGATTTTATTCCATTACAAGCTAATTTCAAGAGAGAAGTGAAAAACACCAATCGATATCAGAGGATTGTAAAGGTGAGTTTGAAGTTATTTTAAGAATTTTTCGGTTTAAGCTACAAATACTTAACATAATTTCAAATTATTGTCAGAAGTATTATTAATCTTACGCATGCACTCAGTTGAGAGATGAAACTTGATTACTTTATGACTAACATCTTCCAGTTCGTTCTATTGATCTTGAATAGACTACTGACAGAATGAAATACGATAAAATATTATTATACATGTAGATCTAAAATGTATGATTTGTTCATGGAAGATACAAGTCTTTCCTATTGATAGTTGAACATTTGAAATGTATGCAAATGGGTCTATAGTTAATGGAATTCTCTTGAAGCAATACTGATGTACTGGTAGACCTAGAGAGAGGGAGGGAGAGATGTTTATTGTAATCGAAATTGATAATCAGAATGAGAAATTAATCAGCAGATTAAGAGTTACACAAAGTTTACACACATGTTTAAAAAAACGATGGTTTCTGTTCAAACAATTGATACTTGTAATTACGCTTCTCGGTAAGATTGCTTAATCTGCGATTTTATGAGTTAAATAATTTGCTCATTTACTTTTTGCAGATATTGAATGATGACTTGTCGCAAGTCTTCCTTAGCTTTTTGGCCTTTGCTGCAAGTGAATTTGAAACTTACGTGAGAGTGCTCCAAACCAATAAGCCAATGATTCATCACTTGTATGACAGGATGGTGTCGCTGGTATACGGAATCGCCAAGAACTTCATGAAAGAATCATGGATCACAAAAACATCTGATGACGGCAGCAGGAAACCCCTCTCGGGAAACGATTTTTCGTCTCTTGATTTTACGACACATCATAAACGTGTCGACAAAATTGATATTGGGACTCGGGCCATATCTTTCCTGGTACAACTGAGTGTTCCCGCCGAAACGAGAAAGTTGGTACAAGAGCGGTGCTTGAAATTTTATGTGAGAGCTGTTACTCAATTGCAGTCAACGTTGCCGTTGTCGAACAGAATTATAAAATCAGCACAGTTCATCGGCCCTCAAAAACGACTCCAAAAAGGATCGTTGGTGGGGGTTTCTCGATTGGCCCTCAATATACTGCCTTCTCTGTCCAATGATGTTCAGCAAATTTTCAACGTACCAAGTGGTACCGCAATTGAGGACATTTGCGACATGATCAGATGTCAATGGCAGGATTACCAAACTGCAGCAATTCCATCAGAATGGTTCGAGGAGACGGCAGCTGCTGTGAGCTCCTATCAACAGAAGTCGTACTGGAAAAATCTCGAAAATGACTGGTGTACAATTGACGATGACAATATTGACTTTGAAAAGCCTATTGATGCGTATTGGCAACTTGTGTTTGATTTGAAAGAAAATGGACGTCTCCGGTTCCCTCAGTTATCAGCTCTAATAAAATGTGTCCTATCAATATCCCATGGGAATGCTGGACCCGAACATGGATTTTCCTTGAATAAGGCTATTCTTCAAAGTCATGGAACTTCCTTGAATGAGGATACCTTAATAGCCTTACGAAATGTGAAGGATGAACTTATCCGAGTTGGTGGAAAGATGAAATTTGCCATCACCGATACTTTGATTCGATCTGTCCGAGCTTCACGCAGACGATACCACGCTGATCTTGATGCCAAGCGAAAATTGTCTGAAGCTGAGTCGGAGGTAAGCAATCAACCAGTTGCTATGAAAAGTAATGAAGTATGTCAAATCGATGGTGAAATTTGTCGACTGGAGCAAGCCATGGAAGTTGCCGAAAACATTATCGTTGAGGGTAATCAAAAACTACAGACTGCTATGCGAGCTATTCCTCTCTCCACTCAGAAAATTCAAATGGCCAGTTCACAAATCGAAATGGGAATGGACCGGAAAAGGAAACTGGCAGAAGACATTGTACAATTAAAGAAAAGGCGAAGTGATTTGTTATGAATGCAGTGCAGATTCCTTAATCAATTACCGAAATGATGCAAATAACTTAGTGTCGAAGTAGCATATTGATATTCTGATATAAACCTTCTCCATATAGTATATGATGATGTTTATTCATCAATCGGTTAAACCTGGATCATAGTATAAAGGTAGTCAAAGAAAAGAGTCCTTAACGGTTATTGTCCTAATATTTAGGACTTAATCATAATTATGTAGGCTACATCGAAATACTTTGAGGCTATTTTGAAATATTTTGTCCACTATCACTCATTATTTGCATCAACGACGCTACTACATGATAATCCTTCTTTTGTAATTTATCAATCAAGAGACATTCATGTAATTTGTTCCTTACATTCCGTAGATACTTATATTATCATTTGGTAGTTAGCCAAAGTTGATTTTTTGTTTTATATTTGATGAGAAATTTCATCAATATTATAACTTTTTCGGACAATATTTGTGATTTTACATTTTTCTGAATATAAATCTAGAATAGCAAAATAATCTAATAATTTTAAGCAGTCCACAAGTGGATTACATTGCTTGTACACATGAATTTCTCATATTGAATAGCTTTAGTTAAACTTTTTTCATATACATTGAACCGACTGAAAATTATCAAATAAAAATGGGTGAGGGGTTGGTCCAATTGCAAGATTAGGTGTTTGGTACACGCTCTTACTCATAAATTAAATGGTGGTTTCGGTATGCATTTAGCACCAATCAGTAAAATTTTTGGTGAAATGTATGTAAATATTGAACTGGCATAAATTCAAAATGCAGAGATTTGCATGATACATTTAGTATATAAACATAGATATAGGAAAACAATTATAAACCCAAAAAATTTTATACGTATTTTTATATCTGACATGAAGATAGACATTTTCTAAAAAACCTAAATTTTTTTCGAAAACCTAAATTTTTTTTCTGAGAGGCCTGCAACATTAATTCGATGGCCAGTGTCCAGTACATGCTTGGCCAACTCTGACCTGTCCTCGTCCAACTCACGAATGTTGCGAATATGTTGTGCCTTCCTCTTGTCGATCGGTATAGATGATTCCCCAACGTATGAGAAGGAACAGTCTTGGAAGCCACACTTGATATGGTAGACGGAACCCAAACAAAGTGCTGGTGAAGGAAGCTTTCTAACCAGAAAATCTCGTAATGTAGATACCGGTTTGAGTGCAATGTTGACATCAAACGCAGCCAACTTAGACTTGATCACGTCACTTATACCAGGCACAAACGGAATGGAACCAGTAATCTGTCTTCGCTCAGCACTCCTGCTCGTGTCACCATCCAGTGAACGTAATTGCTGCTCAATTTCTCTAGTTCGGTAGCCGCTCGCCAAAAGTGTGTTCCTTAAATTCCCAAGTTCTTCACTGATTGTCGACTCTGAACAAAGACGAACGGACTCTGGACGGACGTTTGAGCAGACAGCAAGTTTTAAACTGGTGCCCTACGTTTGCTCAGACCCCTTTCTTGTTTGGTTTACCGAAGATACATAAGGACAATTGCCCTCTTCGACCAGTCATCAGTCAGATCGATTCTCTTTTCTCAAAGTTATCGAAATTTATTGCTTCTCTCATTCAGGAATTTGCAACAGAGGGTCCGTCATACATAAAGAACTCCATGGACCTGAAAGAGAAGCTGATGTCCGCACCTAATTTGGACACATTTTGTAGCTTGTTAATTTTGTCTTAATGTCGGTTTCAGCACTTTTAGCATCTTGCTTTTGACTTTTAGAGTGAGTAGTATCTTCTTGTATCTTATTCTGTTCTGATAATTAATTGATGATGAACATGATTAAATAGATCATTAACCCATATTATACCACTGTCCCTAAAAAGGGACGCTTAATCTTTCGACTGTCAACGTCAAAATATAGCATTAATGAACAAACTTAGAGATTAACGGGAAGCTATGTACCAAATATATTAATAATATACATGGATTTGTCTTGAATATTATCTGTACTACTACTCAGATGATAGAGTTCTGTATTTTTAAGATTTATTAGTAAAAAAATAAAAAAATATTTTCTAATACTCATTTACATGATCCATTATACTTAACTTCTAGAAATGTGATAATCCTTAGTTGTTTGATGCATTGTTGTGATGCAGTCAAAATATGATTGCAAAATAATTTATCTGTTTGGAGAAATAATCGATTATGTAACCGTCCCGATTTAGGGACGTTGGGTACGAATGACCCCCGTGACATTGAAAAATGAAAACATTCAGAACGTCATTTGAATAAACTTCTGACTCATTTTATGTGTTGTGGTACACATGTTCCTTTCATGTTTTCTAAATTTAGTTATGTTTTGTAAAATTATTTCAGTTAGTTTTTGTTTAAATCTCATGGAATTTGAATTCATGCAGTCTAATCTATGGGAAATCAAGACTCCATATTTTGGACGTCATGGCAACAAACAATGTATAAGGAATAAGCCCATTCGATTTGGTTTCAAAACATGGGTGTTGGCTACCAGTGGAGGCTATGTAATACAATTCGATCCGTATCAAGGCAGTAAATCAACGTATGACAAAAATCTTGGATTAGGTTATAGCGTGGTCACCAATCTTCTTGATTCGCTTCCAAGCCACCTCCCCTTTTGTGTGACATTCGACAATTTTTTTACGTCATTACGTCTTGTTTCTGATTTAGCCGAAGAAGGATTCGGAGCAACAGGGACAATCAGAGGTAATCGGCTTCAAAAATGTTCGATTTCCTCTTCCAAAGAATTAAGTAAACAACCGAGAGGAGCATTTGATTACCGCTACGATCGACAAAATGAAATCATAACTGTAAGTTGGAATGATAACAGCGTTGTTACACTGGTATCCAACATACACGGTGTCTTCCCTTTGAATAGCGCCAAAAGGTGGTCAATGAAAGAAAAGAAATTCATGCAGGTTGAGCAACCACGCATCGTACAAGCGTATAACAAAGCTATGGGAGGGGTCGATCGTATGGATCAAAGTGTCTCTTGCTATCGAATAAACATCAGGACAAAGAAATGGTGGTGGCCTTTCTTTGCGCATTGCTTAGATATGGCATTCAGGCCTCCCACGCCGTCTCAGAAAAAAAATTTAGGTTTTCGAAAAAAATTTAGGTTTTTTAGAAAATGTCTATCTTCATGTCAGATATAAAAATACGTATAAAATTTTTTGGGTTTATAATTGTTTTCCTATATCTATGTTTATATACTAAATGTATCATGCAAATCTCTGCATTTTGAATTTATGCCAGTTCAATATTTACATACATTTCACCAAAAATTTTACTGATTGGTGCTAAATGCATACCGAAACCACCATTTAATTTATGAGTAAGAGCGTGTACCAAACACCTAATCTTGCAATTGGACCAACCCCTCACCCATTTTTATTTGATAATTTTCAGTCGGTTCAATGTATATGAAAAAAGTTTAACTAAAGCTATTCAATATGAGAAATTCATGTGTACAAGCAATGTAATCCACTTGTGGACTGCTTAAAATTATTAGATTATTTTGCTATTCTAGATTTATATTCAGAAAAATGTAAAATCACAAATATTGTCCGAAAAAGTTATAATATTGATGAAATTTCTCATCAAATATAAAACAAAAAATCAACTTCGGCTAACTACCAAATGATAATATAAGTATCTACTAAGTAATATAATGTAAGGAACGAATTACATGAATGTCTCTTGATTGATAAATTACAAAAGAAGGATTATCATGTAGTAGCGTCGTTGATGCAAATAATGAGTGATAGTGGACAAAATATTTCAAAATAGCCTCAAAGTATTTCGATGTAGCCTACATAATTATGATTAAGTCCTAAATATTAGGACAATAACCGTTAAGGACTCTTTTCTTTGACTACCTTTATACTATGATCCAGGTTTAACCGATTGATGAATAAACATCATCATATACTATATGGAGAAGGTTTATATCAGAATATCAATATGCTACTTCGACACTAAGTTATTTGCATCATTTCGGTAATTGATTAAGGAATCTGCACTGCATTCATAACAAATCACTTCGCCTTTTCTTTAATTGTACAATGTCTTCTGCCAGTTTCCTTTTCCGGTCCATTCCCATTTCGATTTGTGAACTGGCCATTTGAATTTTCTGAGTGGAGAGAGGAATAGCTCGCATAGCAGTCTGTAGTTTTTGATTACCCTCAACGATAATGTTTTCGGCAACTTCCATGGCTTGCTCCAGTCGACAAATTTCACCATCGATTTGACATACTTCATTACTTTTCATAGCAACTGGTTGATTGCTTACCTCCGACTCAGCTTCAGACAATTTTCGCTTGGCATCAAGATCAGCGTGGTATCGTCTGCGTGAAGCTCGGACAGATCGAATCAAAGTATCGGTGATGGCAAATTTCATCTTTCCACCAACTCGGATAAGTTCATCCTTCACATTTCGTAAGGCTATTAAGGTATCCTCATTCAAGGAAGTTCCATGACTTTGAAGAATAGCCTTATTCAAGGAAAATCCATGTTCGGGTCCAGCATTCCCATGGGATATTGATAGGACACATTTTATTAGAGCTGATAACTGAGGGAACCGGAGACGTCCATTTTCTTTCAAATCAAACACAAGTTGCCAATACGCATCAATAGGCTTTTCAAAGTCAATATTGTCATCGTCAATTGTACACCAGTCATTTTCGAGATTTTTCCAGTACGACTTCTGTTGATAGGAGCTCACAGCAGCTGCCGTCTCCTCGAACCATTCTGATGGAATTGCTGCAGTTTGGTAATCCTGCCATTGACATCTGATCATGTCGCAAATGTCCTCAATTGCGGTACCACTTGGTACGTTGAAAATTTGCTGAACATCATTGGACAGAGAAGGCAGTATATTGAGGGCCAATCGAGAAACCCCCACCAACGATCCTTTTTGGAGTCGTTTTTGAGGGCCGATGTACTGTGCTGATTTATAAGTCTGTTCGACAACGGCAACGTTGACTGCAATTGAGTAACAGCTCTCACATAAAATTTCAAGCACCGCTCTTGTACCAACTTTCTCGTTTCGGCGGGAACACTCAGTTGTACCAGGAAAGATATGGCCCGAGTCCCAATATCAATTTTGTCGACACGTTTATGATGTGTCGTAAAATCAAGAGACGAAAAATCGTTTCCCGAGAGGGGTTTCCTGCTGCCGTCATCAGATGTTTTTGTGATCCATGATTCTTTCATGAAGTTCTTGGCGATTCCGTATACCAGCGACACCATCCTGTCATACAAGTGATGAATCATTGGCTTATTGGTTTGGAGCACTCTCACGTAAGTTTCAAATTCACTTGCAGCAAAGGCCAAAAAGCTAAGGAAGACTTGCGACAAGTCATCATTCAATATCTGCAAAAAGTAAATGAGCAAATTATTTAACTCATAAAATCGCAGATTAAGCAATCTTACCGAGAAGCGTAATTACAAGTATCAATTGTTTGAACAGAAACCATCGTTTTTTTAAACATGTGTGTAAACTTTGTGTAACTCTTAATCTGCTGATTAATTTCTCATTCTGATTATCAATTTCGATTACAATAAACATCTCTCCCTCCCTCTCTCTAGGTCTACCAGTACATCAGTATTGCTTCAAGAGAATTCCATTAACTATAGACCCATTTGCATACATTTCAAATGTTCAACTATCAATAGGAAAGACTTGTATCTTCCATGAACAAATCATACATTTTAGATCTACATGTATAATAATATTTTATCGTATTTCATTCTGTCAGTAGTCTATTCAAGATCAATAGAACGAACTGGAAGATGTTAGTCATAAAGTAATCAAGTTTCATCTCTCAACTGAGTGCATGCGTAAGATTAATAATACTTCTGACAATAATTTGAAATTATGTTAAGTATTTGTAGCTTAAACCGAAAAATTCTTAAAATAACTTCAAACTCACCTTTACAATCCTCTGATATCGATTGGTGTTTTTCACTTCTCTCTTGAAATTAGCTTGTAATGGAATAAAATCAGTGAAGTACTCCTTTAAGTTTGAATATTGTTCCAAAATTCGCAGACAAGCTTTACGCAAGGAAAGCCATCTCGAGGTTACATGCTTGACAGCGAAATGAGGCTCTAGATCTGTGAAAGTTTGCATCATCAAGTAGTCCTCTCTACGAGCGGCAGACTGTTTGAAAAAAGCCGAAACATCAGTAACGAATACATCAATATCGAAATCCATCTCTTCAATTCCTTTACGAAATGCGTTATGGACCTTGTGGAGTGTACATGTCCCTACATCAATTATGCTTGTCTGATGTTTATCGACAAGCTCTTGACGAAGTCGTCCTTGGAAAGCTTGGTTGACGTTATAGTCCGGGAGCCAGCGCAAAGATGTGCAGGGAACGAGGTAGTAAATTTTTCATGGTCAGACGAGTTTGCTATACAGAGAGGAGTTCAGATCACAACGTCTGCCGATGTCAGTCATTTGCACCTGTCTAGTACAGGCCCATGTTAACTCCCGAAAACTACCTCAAAATACATGAGAAGAGGTAGCATAAGTCCTCTATTCATGTACAAGCCAAAAGCTCAGCTGATTTATGAACAGAAAATAACAGACACGTAGGAATTTGGTAAAATCCTTAACAGACACCTCGAAGCACCGTCGAAATATACCGGTTTTGCAGGATCGGAGGTAGAACAAAAGATTACAAAAGATAAAAAGCGCAGTGCCTAGTATTTTTCATGAAGACCCTAACAGACATCTAGCTAGTTGCATAATTGCAAACAGACACTTAAAACATGCGAAAATGCCCATTTTTCGATGAAACAATCAATTTGTTGATGAAAAATATTCCACGCTTCACATACATCATCAAAATGAAAGAACTGACCTTACATTGATATACTGCCTTTGGAATGGGTGTGACAAGCACACTTAAGAGCTTTTTATCGCTGTAAAACTAAATTTTGTATGTTAGTTTACAACATATATCAAGAACATATGATAAAAATTAAAAATATCATCTCCAAGAAAATATTGCTTCTATAAATACAAACAAACGGCATCTCCTGTTCACAAATACACGTTACCGGCAAATTGTTGTTTTTCACGACCTATCATAAACATTTGCTACAATTTCTCGCCCCATCCCATGACTGCGTGCCTAGGTAAGTAATTTGATCTTTGAATATAATAGAGCACTGCATGACGCTGCATCAGTGGAGTACACTACAGACTGTCTGTGTTTCCGTGATGCTATACAGCCTGCTGCCGGTCGGACAGGTACGAAGATGGATGAGTTTTCACGTCACAGTAACTTCACTTTCATCGTTGATTTACGCAAACAAAGTTATGATTCTGTATCCTATTGGCGACAAGCTCCAGCCACAGCCTTAATATAATTCGGTGTAATCAACATATCTCATACAGAAAAAAAGACACTGCATGCTCATAATAATTGTGATTGAGTGTGATGAATATTACAGTGTTCAGAACAACCTTTGGTCAAGGAACCTAAAATTATTGGTGAACTGAGAAAAGCTTTCAATTTTTGAGCGATTTATTTCATGGATTTTGTTTTTCTCCGTAGAGGTCGTTGCTATGTACATCGAAAATCATCAACAGAAATGTTAAAATGTTTTGGAAGTGTAGAAGACAACTAATTTTCGCGGATGAAATCTTCTTCATTCATCGTCTGAATCACTCCAGTTACTATCACTGTCTCCGACATCTTCATCGACATCCATGTCGCTTTCACTGTCATCGTTATCATCATCGAAAGACTGAAATCAAAAGTAATGTTGGAATAATGAAATACTGGTAGCTGAAACATCTACATTGTTGTACTGATTCACGCCAAAATTCCGCGTATGTACTATCACTGTGTATGTGCAATAGAGAATCTTTGCATTTAAGAATCTGTTTTCAGCATAATCAATATTGTAACTGAGATCAATATTGTAATTGAGATCAATATTGTAAGTGAGATCAATGTTGTAAGTAATATTGTCGCTATAAATGGATGCTAGTATTTTTACGTGATAGTATTTTTACGTATTAAATAGTGAAATATCAAGAACATGGCAGCAATGTATTATGTAAAAAATCCCTAGGACTTTTGGATTTATTTGTTGAAGAATTAGATTGATACATGATCCCGTAATACATACCTGTGTGTTGCCGTCAATGTTGTTAGGCACGGGTGGTCCATTGAACCACACAGGTTCATACAACCCGTTAGACCAAGTCCATCCGAAGTTCTCTGGGACGAGTCCAATTGTTGGATTTGGGAGATGAGATCTATTCCACAGGATTGATACATATTGAGCTCGAAGGATCTTTTGTCGCAAGGTTCGCCAGCAAGGCGGAAGTAGGGCGGGGTTTAACCTTTTCACGTTGGAGAGAGGGTTATCCTGTAAATGAATACGGATTTTTGTTATTCCAAGAAAGAATTCCTTCTCAAAGTGATTTCATAGTCTATAGCATTTTGTATTTTAATATTCTTTGAGAGGATGTACTGTTGTGTAATGCCAAGGAAGTTAAGACATGTATATATATATATATATATATATATATATATATATATATATATATACCAGTTCATATCGGTCTACTTGAAAAAGATTTATAAAATATTCAATTACCTGATGAAATTGTCCAGTCAATCGACGATAAACAGCGTATCGAGCTTCATCTATATCTGCAAATGAGGGATGACCGTATATGGCACAAATGAAGGAAACTAACCCTTCATAATCCGGCTCTTCTGTTGTTGAAAGCTGAATAAGGGCAGAGGAAATTCTACCTGACTCGTCTTTTTCAACTAAATCTAATGCTTTTCGTTTTCCCTTGTTAAAAAAGGAAGAAGTCACGTCTGACCGGTAAGTGCATGAAGAGCTAGGAGTGCGGAAGTGAAACCTTGTCTCCTTCCTTCAAGGGATGCAGCAATACTAGATATGTCAATAAATCTTCTATTGAAGGAAGTTCCAAAATCCATGATCAATTTAGATATGGCATCATTGCTCACTGCCAATTTCAAAAGAAGAATGAAGACATCTGTGTCAGTTGACTTTACCAGCAACTTTCCAGACAAAGTTGAAGCATGGAATATGATGAGTGTGTCTGCCTCCTCATGGTCCCCTTGGAGAGACATTGGATGATCGTTGGTCAAACTCTCATCTTTGCTGTCAATCTGGTATCTGATACAAACACCACCGTGTGATACAAAAAGGGATTTCTTCTCGAAAAAACATCTGTATTCCTGTTTTTTCCATTCAGACATAAAAAAAATCAACCAAAGAATCTTTGAAGCTGCCATTCTTTAAAAGATTTGACATCATCTGTAAAGGACTTTGGTCAGGTCCAAGAATAGAATGAGGTCGATTAAACTCTCCTCTTCTTCTCCTTTCACTCTCCTTCAAGGATGTGTCAAGGTAGGTATCAAAGAGAAGATGAATTTCAGTACCCTGAGATTTCATCACCGTGGATAGCAACTCTTTAGCAATTGCACCGTAAGTGCGGGATCCCTTCATATTTGGTAAGTGGACTCTCAGCAGGTGCCCACCATCGATTAGTGTCACGTCTATATCATGTTTTGCTTCACAATCAATTGGAATGCCTTTCTCTTCTAATGTTTTCAGAAGAACTGCTTTAGAAGTACGTAAAGGAGAGCCATCAGAGTGAGCTAAAGACAGAGGGACATCAGTGAGTGGATACGAAAGAAGATATTTCATATCAACAAAAGAATTGCTTTGACTTGCAAGTAGAACCACTCTCCCGAAAACATCCAACATATCTCTACAGTGTCGAACCGATCCTCGCAATTCTCTGTATTTCACATTCTCTTTGGAGAAATTCTGCACCTTCAGTCGCTTCAGTGGTTGTAGGAATCTTTTCTGGTCGCGCTCGCATTCCTGCAGAAAGATTTTTCTTTGCTCTTCTCCCCGCGATAATGTATCGGTTAGGTACTTTTGCGTTTGTAATGACGCTGTTTTTCCGGTTACGACGTTCACCAAACTCGACTTTGGTATTTCATCCGAAAATGGGTTGCAAGTCTGTATAATTGCATCAATGAGTCTCGACAAATCATCGTTATCGCGTTTTATGCGATGGGGACAGTTTTGCTTAGATGGATCGTGAGATGAATTCAAACCTAAAAATAGCTTCAATTCAGAAACAGCGAAACCACGCTGAGCAGATGTCAAACACCAACGTCTGACTGCATCTTTGGAGTTGGCAAAAGCAACAATGCCCGCTGCTTTGGATGACGCATTTTTATTAACAGTTTGCTCCAAACATAAATCAATGGATGTCCTGGAAAAATGTTTGGGTGTACGCCTTATAGAAAAAGCACCCATTTCTAATAGTTCCTTGCATCGACTAGGCATGTCACCAAGTTTTTGTTGAAATAATGCGCTCCAACGCGCATAGTTTGGCCTGTTCAGAGCAAAAAATACGTTCATGACATTAGGAAGAACAGATAGAAACCCATCAACATCATTCATTTTGATGGATTTCTGAAGCTGTCTATATAAACGATTTATCAAGTAAATGTAAATGCCCCAAAACGCCGGCGTTGAACCGTATCTTCCTTCAAGGACATCACACAAGAAAGTGTCATAGAGGCGCATAATTCGTAAGAAATCATCGTTATTCTGCAGATACTCTTCCATATCGGATTCATAACTGTCGGAAATGTTTATCAATGACTGCACATCAGGGAAATCAGTTTGTTGGAGAACCTCGGACTGGAAACGTCGGAATAGAAGAGACTCCATGGCTGTGGCAAGCAGCTGGTGAACACGTGTACATCTGTTATAGAATTTTCCACGAAGAAAACCAGGAAGCGATCCCTCAGCTAAAATCCCAGCCTGAATAAGAAGATATTCTACACCACAATCTGCTATGTATGTTCCTAGTGCTCCAAAGTACGCAAGCTCGAGATGGAAACATCCTAGCAAAATGAGAACTTTGTCAAAGATTGGTTGTTCCATCGCTTGTATAGTGTATGCCTTCAGGGCAATGGCCAGGTCATATGTTACAATCGCATATTCTTGATTGGTTTCATTCGCAACTTCTAGGCTACGCTTTAGCGTTTCACGAACAACGTCATTTTGGGTGGGCGACTTCAAAATTGGTTCCATGTATCTTACTTTCTGTTGAGGTAGGAAATCTCTAACATAGGTTGAATAAAATCCAAAGAACATGGGGGGAGAAAAACTGAATGTCTGAAGGAGCCAATAAAAGTCCAATACTTCTAGTGGAATATCTTCACGTTCTTGAAAACTTAAGACAAATTTTGCCTTTTGGACGGGTTTCACAAATGGAGTCAGCGCTCTATCTGATCCTTGAAATCGTCTCCGTTTTTCGGGACATGTCATGGACTCATTCTCATGTGAATGATCTCCCTGATCTTGGTTCTGATAACAAATACCGAATGTAGCATGAAATGTTCCTCTTCCGTCAACAGTCTCAATCTGAGCGTCAAAGTTATCCCATGCTAAACCTGTAGCCAAGTTTGGCAGAGTCTGTAAACCATCGGGAGTCTGTTTGTCATTTTTTGCAATTGTATAAGCGAATTCGCTTTCTATCTGCTTTACCTCCGAGTAATTAATTGAGTGACCAGCTCGATTGAGTAATTGCACAACAGTCTTAGATCCAGTGAGACTGCTAATACCTAAGCCAAAATTGATATTTTTCCATGGTTTCACGCTGCCGTGACTGGTGCAGAATACAACATCAGAAGCAAGAGAACTAACTTTACAGTCAATGTCACCACTAGTACTTCTTACTCCATCAATCAGATGTTTGAAAAAATAGACTAACTCAGGTGGAATGTCGGCTGCCGCTCGCTTCAAAGAATCAACAGTGGTAGGGGTAGGTATTTTTGTGCTTGGCAATTGCAATATTAGAGCACGCAATTTCAAAGCAACACTTCGTAACTCAACCTTGAATTGATAGCTTTTATCACCGAAGAACATCATCTTAGCGTCTTCGAGACTAACATTTGCATTGTGAATTAACATGCCATCGCGCTTACTAAGAAAAGAAATTGTGATTTCATCCCTGAATTTCTTTTTGATTTTTTCAAGGAGGGCACTTTTTCTATATAACTCAATATCATCTGAATTTCCCCTAAAGAAATGAACTCAGATGTATAATTGCTGTAAATTGATGAACAGGAAAGAACATTATCATTTCGTAAAATTTCATCGGTAATAAAGTCCTTCAATTTTTCAAATGCTATTTCGTGGAACTTGCGCGTACTGGGCATCGAACTATCTGGGGCAGAGTTTTCTGTAATCTTGACAAATTTGCGACGACAGGACGGATGGTAATGTGCTTCTTGAGCTAAAAGATCTCCGCCTGAATTGAGAATGCCGAGAACACGCCGTGAAGCTTCAGTGTCTTGCATACGAGCTGCACTTTCAATCCTTGCGCAAGCATCAAAGGTGGAGCAGGCAGATAGATTCTCAAAACATCCGTTGTAATATTTGCGACTCTTATTGCAAATCAGACAGCATTTCTCAAGAACTCCTCTATTTGTCGTTACAGGAATGGTATTTTGCGAGCGAGTAGGCCTGTCAGAAGTACTTTTCCTCTGAGGTGTATCTGACAAAATCTTAGGTCTTTTTACAGCCGTGAATCTTCTCAAGCATGAAGAGTGATAACAATCAACTGAGGATGGTGCATCACTACAGCTGATTCTTGATGTGGCTTCACGGAATGAGTCTCTCGTAAATTCGGATCTCAATGAGGCCGCATTTCTAATATTAATCCAGCAACTGCTTTGAAAACATTTCAGTGATTCCGATGAGGATTTCCTACATATAATACACCTATTTTCTAGAACGTCGCTATTGATGCTCATATTGCCTAGCGACTGCTGAAAATTTGCTGAGTAAAAAAAGTTGTAAATAGCACGTGCTTTTCGTAGACTGTTAGCCTTAGTAACGCTTGAATGAATACATCATTAAAACAGCAGAATTCCATTTGCTCAAAAATTGAGATATTCTTTAATTTTACCAGTTTCATGTGCATAGTTCCAACATGCCATGCTGCATTCATCACACTCAATCACAATTATTATGAGCATGCAGTGTCTTTTTTTCTGTATGAGATATGTTGATTACACCGAATTATATTAAGGCTGTGGCTGGAGCTTGTCGCCAATAGGATACAGAATCATAACTTTGTTTGCGTAAATCAACGATGAAAGTGAAGTTACTGTGACGTGAAAACTCATCCATCTTCGTACCTGTCCGACCGGCAGCAGGCTGTATAGCATCACGGAAACACAGACAGTCTGTAGTGTACTCCACTGATGCAGCGTCATGCAGTGCTCTATTATATTCAAAGATCAAATTACTTACCTAGGCACGCAGTCATGGGATGGGGCGAGAAATTGTAGCAAATGTTTATGATAGGTCGTGAAAAACAACAATTTGCCGGTAACGTGTATTTGTGAACAGGAGATGCCGTTTGTTTGTATTTATAGAAGCAATATTTTCTTGGAGATGATATTTTTAATTTTTATCATATGTTCTTGATATCTGTTGTAAACTAACATACAAAATTTAGTTTTACAGCGATAAAAAGCTCTTAAGTGTGCTTGTCACACCCATTCCAAAGACAGTATATCAATGTAAGGTCAGTTCTTTCATTTTGATGATGTATGTGAAGCGTGGAATATTTTTCATCAACAAATTGATTGTTTCATCGAAAAATGGGCATTTTCGCATGTTTTAAGTGTCTGTTTGCAATTATGCAACTAGCTAGATGTCTGTTAGGGTCTTCATGAAAAATACTAGGCACTGCGCTTTTTATCTTTTGTAATCTTTTGTTCTACCTCCGATCCTGCAAAACCGGTATATTTCGACGGTGCTTCGAGGTGTCTGTTAAGGATTTTACCAAATTCCTACATGTCTGTTATTTTCTGTTCATAAATCAGCTGAGCTTTTGGCTTGTACATGAATAGAGGACTTATGCTACCTCTTCTCATGTATTTTGAGGTAGTTTTCGGGAGTTAACATGGGCCTGTACTAGACAGGTGCAAATGACTGACATCGGCAGACGTTGTGATCTGAACTCCTCTCTGTATAGCAAACTCGTCTGAGCATGAAAAATTTACTACCTCGTTCCCTGCACATCTTTGCGCTGGCTCCCGGACTATTAGGTCCGTCCATCCCAATGTGTAAGAGAAGTTGTGGAGTTGTTTTCATTTTGGTTATCACTTCAAAGAAATGGTCTATTAGATCATCACTATTACAATGACCGACGAACAATGACGTACAATAGATTGAAATAATCCTATTTTCACTGGGCGACCAGTACTGTATGTAAGCATCATATTGCTTCTTCACTTGAGACGTAGTGGTCTCATCAAATTTGAAGGTATATGGTACGTTCTGTAAATCATTCACTTTACATTCAGAAACATACGGAGAAATACCATGCTGAATAACATATTTCACTTTTGTTTCGCCCATTTGGTAGTTCTTGGCAATAAGTGAATCAGGAAATATTTCCTTGTACAACTCACTGTCTTCAGTTGCACTAGCGAATGAGTAATTTGATTCAACAAATTTAAGGGCAATCAACGTCTCTGCTTTGGTGACTTTGTACTCGGGCGAAAACATAGAAGTTGCAGTAAGTTGAGTATCTTTTCCCATTACCAACTGAGATTGCTTCTTATTTCCAGCACTTTTCTGGAATATGCTGACTGCTTTCTGGTGTTTTACACCCTTTTCGTGCAATTTTATCTGCGCAGCGCCCGATTTATCGATCTTAAACGATTTCGAACAGTATGTACACATCGCAGAATACTTGTCCGCACTACATGGCTTGATAAATGGAAATTCCTTTTCCCAGTTAACACAATACGAAGTAATACTGTGACTTCGGTCCGACATGTTGTTTCTGAAAAGCAAAAAATAATTATCTTCACAATTGTACACAATTTCTTTAAATTGATAAATTCAAATAAAATGCAGAGTCGTACGTAAATTTGCAAACACATGTATAGGGGTCAATACACGTAAAATGTTCACTAAGGCAAAAAATTTAGATTCGTACTTTGACATTGATTTTTTGCGGTGATAATACATAGCCTGAAGAATATAAGACTTGAGTAGCTTGATGTTTGGAGATACTATAGAACAGTTTAAGTTATTTGAGAAAGTGTTTTATAAGGAAAGTGAACATGACCTATTTTCAATGTAACCTTTCATCCAAGATTTATTGCGAAAAGAAGCATTCAAATCAGCTTGTGTTTATTTACTTTATAACTTCAGTTTAGTAGCTTAAATGGCGGGATGTCTATCTTTTTCTATTCATGCCGATCTGTTAAACATCTTTAGTCGCACGAATAGTATATCTACAGGGTGTCACACTATTGATATGCGGTGGACAAGTAGAGATAATTCAAATAATCACTGTATCAGCATGTGAATGATTTGTTTTTATGCATTTAAATCATCGTATCATGGAAATAGTCTGTCTACCGGGTGCCACATAATTGATATGTGGCGGAGCGTGAAATCATAAATTCAATATGAGGTACCTGAAAAGATAAGTTTTCAAGTTACGCAAACAAAAATTCTCTGAGATGGCGTTCCTGACACGCACTTTAGTAATTTTAAGTCGTTTAACATTATGTCAATCCACATCAAAAGGCGATGTATCAATTTATAAAAATATCAAATTTTCTCGAAAGTGGGGTACCTTGGACCACCGTATTTTGCTGGGTAATGTTTACCAACATTTTTTAGCAGTATGCCTTAAATCATAGGAAAAACAATCATAAATCATAAAACCTACATCTTTGCATTTTGCATACAGTTTAAGATCAGTGGAGATTGAGCCTTTTTCCAAAACTGGTATTCATGCAATGGACAGATCACTGGTGCTGCGAAGATTCCCGAACAGTACTATTTCTTTGACCACTTATGAACGTGAAACTTATGAAAATCCACAGCAAAGTTTACTTTAAGATCTAAGTTGTAAATTTGATTTCAAATCACGACATTACTAACAGTCGAAGCAAGTCTTGTGGGGAAACATGTATGATGAGGTAATTGAATTATGATGCTGAGCATATTCAAGACTAGACAAGTATTCATACTGTAAGCTATGCAGTAAACGTCAAATATGAAACTCAAATATACCGGTATATACATATAAATTCCAAAATGAACAGAAAAAACAATGTTCATATATATAAAACGAACAATAACACGATGTACATGAAGTAACAAGAACGTCTTACTTTGTGTTTGAAATATCCTTTCCACTTTCGGAATATCTTATTCAATTTGTCCATTGAAATTTATGCAGTTAACGTCAAAAGTAGCAAATTGGAAATTCGAAATTTTGCAGAAAAAATCGGATAAATCGCTGGTGAAAAATCGGTACGAAAAACGATTTATTCAAAGTTCATAATATCAACGTTTCATCTAACGATTCAGAAACGATACTTCTGAAATATAAGAGTCAAATTTCATCGTTGGAGAAAATCAGTCAAAATTAAGCTGTGCCGATCATTGCATGAGTACATAGTTACACGTAGACAATTAACTGTAATAGTCAATTAGGTCAACAAACGGGTTTTCTAATTCAAAATATTCAAAAGCCTCAGACACAGAAAATGTTTCTACCTTAGGTCGCATTCTTGAATGCTCAACTTGTACTTAATACTTCAAAATCAAATAGTGAATAATTTAATCTAAATTCGTACTTGAGTGCAACAAAACGACACAAAGAAAACCAATGGTTTCAAGAAAAAGTTATATTAACATGCATCAACTTGAACAAATATCAAAAATTCTAAGGTCCCATAGTTTCTAAAGCAAAGTGTCAGTGTTAATGCATAAATAAAACCATCCGCTCATACAGAAATGTCAGACTTGTCAATATGATATCAGCATACGGAGCTTGCTTCGCCACAGCATGAAATCATCATAGGAATAGAAAAAAATGCTACCACAGCTATTCTCATTTCCACCATTTCGTTCAATTAAACTATCCATCACAACAGTGAAAATGAAATAAAGAAAAACATATCTGAAAATCCGTCTCTGCAATGTAGCTGGACAATTATAACATGCAATTATATCGGAAATAAGACAAATTACACAGCTCGACATGATTTAAAATCTAATTCAATGTTAAGTGTAAAATCCTCTTAATAATGTGAATGCTGTGTATCGAAATCGAAGTTATTTAAAGATTTCTATTTGTTGATATCAAATAAATAATATTTACGTTCACTGAAAAATGTATATTACGAATTAAAGTTTTAGGTTTTTTTAGGTTTACATTAAAAATTTAGGTCAAATTTTAGGTTTTTCCTTGAAAATACTAAAATTTAGGTTTTTTTAGGTTTTTAGGTCAGCGTGGGAGGCCTGGGCATTGCAAAATGCCTGGCTATTACATAGAAAAAACAGTTCAGAAAAATTGGATCAACTGTCTTTCAGACGAGAGATTGTTGATGTCTACTTGCGACGGTATTCAGCTTCAAATGAAAATTCACCAGTAGCACGAAAGATTGCACGCTTGGATAATAAAGTCCCAGGTGAGATTAGACGTGATAGAAAAGGGCATTTCATCATCTCAGAAAGTACACAAAGAAGATGCGCCTATTGTGGGAAGAAAACTTACAGACGTTGCATGAAGTGCCAAGTGCCTCTCCACCTTGAATGTTTGCAAACCTTCCATCAATGACTTCTGATTTAAATGTTGTAAAAGTGAACAATCGATCACTGCATCAATCCTTGACTTGATGAAGAAGTGTAAATTTAATAAAAACGAAAAGAAAAAATCATATGTTATATATGTCTTATGCGGAATACCAGTACCCATTCGTACCCAGTGTCCCTATAAAGGGACGTTTACTAAATCGTATATAATTACTTATAACCTTGATTATTTTCATAAATAATGTCGAATTGGTGATTAATCAAAGTAGAAAAATGCAATTTTCAGAAAGAAAATAAAAAAATCAATTTTGGGTTAATGTGGGTTAATAAATCATTAACGCTTCCGGGACAACTGGGCCCGGTAAAACTGGGCCCAAAAAAAAAGTACAAAATGACTCTCCTTTTTTGACATAAATGTGTTGCACAGACTCTGCTGTACACATAAATGCCCATTTTCGATACTACAATGTCCTTGTCTATAAAATAAACTCATTTTTATGCCAAAAATCGCATATTTTTGTGTACTTTTACCAAGGGCCAAGTGCTTCAAAGGAATAAACTTTTTTCTACATATAAACATGCCATAATAAAGGAAATACATTGTAGTTATCAAGTTAGTACCTTTTTTAGAAGCTTTCGACCTACTTACTTTCTAAAAAATTTTTTTATGAAATTTTTTTTTTATTATTATTTTTTTTAAATGAGTTTATTTTATAGACAAGGACATTTTAGTATCGAAAATGGGCATTTATGTGTACAGCAGAGTCTGTGCAACACATTTATGTCAAAAAAGGAGAGTCATTTTGTACTTTTTTTGGGCCCAGTTGTCCCCACCCCTCATTAACATGATGAAATAGAGTCAGTTGCTTGAGGATGGCAGACGGTGTCTGTTGAAAGCGCTCGCAAAGAACCTTGGTGGTTTTCTTTTTGCTTTTGGTTACATCGACCCTTGGGATGTCCTCCGAGACAACTGACAAAATGTAGTGTATGAAATTAAATGCCTCAATTGCATTCAAATCTATATTTGCAGTACGATACGAAAACTTCATATCCGAAACAAGGAACATTTAGCACAACAAAGGTCGTCAGTACATAGACATTTAATACATTGTCAAATGGAACAAAATAGTAACTGGAGAACAAACGTAAAAGTGATCGGAGATCACAAAGATCCCATCAATCTCCGATTTCTTGAAAGTATTTTAATTCAACAAAGAAAGTCGACCATTAATTCCCACGAAGAGAGCCTTGAACTGAGCAATTTAATTATTTGATACTATGTACCTTCCCAGACTTCTCTATCCATCTCTTTGACTTTTAGACATTTTTGTATTTTGCTATGTTAATATACCAACCACTTACATTTTTGACAAAGCCGGTAGTGGCGAAAGCTTAAGAGGAGAGAAAATAGAATTTTAAGTAAAACAGCAGCAAGGCTATTTCTTTGATTTTAAAAAAAGGAATTACTAATGATTTCAACAAAAATGTATGCTAGATGTAAGTTTTGCAGTGATGCATGTGGCCTACTTAGTTTAGGCTTTTTTCTTAATTGCAGTTGTGATATTATTGAGTATATATTAGACTTTGGTTAGTAATTTTAATAAACAGTGATTAATCGTGTTTCCTTTCAGAGTATTATGTCATATAATGGATCGGCGGTAATCGCCATGAAAGGCAAGGGATGTGTCGCTATTGCATCGGACATGAGGCTAGGGTTGCAGTATTCCACCATCAGTATGGACTTCCCAAAGGTCTATGAATTGGGTCCTCGCCTTTTCGTAGGCTTCCCTGGTCTCTCTACCGATACACAGACAGTGTAAGTGATGATGTCTGATTGTGTGATGTTATCGAATATTACTTTTTTCTAAACACGAAAGGTAAGTTACATGTTCTATAATAATAATTATGATTATAATTATCTTTATTAGTCCACGACAATGATTCAGTAGACATGTATAACAGTGAAAGAGCAAAATACATAAGCATGGAGAAATTACAAGTATCTGGGTGAACAAAGCTGTGTGAAGGAAGATTGGAGTCTGATGGTTTTGGCGAAGTGAGGAGCAATAGGAAGGCGGTTACGGGGGGTAGGATTCCGCAGGATGAAGCACTCTCGAAGGGGGTGAAGAGAGTCATGTGCTATCATCTTGATTAGGGAGCAACAACTTCTTTCAAGGAGGGTGTTGTACGTGGGAGTAATGTCAGTACCTATTATGCGGGAGGCTCGCTTTTCAACTGCAGTAATTTTGCGAAGAAGGTAGCTAGGGAGATTGACAAAAACAGGACCGCAGTACAGAAGTATGGAACGAATGAAGGCGAAATAGGCTTGGCGAAGAACAGAATCACTACAGGAGGCAGGAGGTTCCACAGAATAAAAAATCTTTGTGAGGCCTGGGCGACGATTTTCTTAACATGCGCGTTCCACTTCATGTCGGTGGACGCGTGCACGCCTAGCATTTTCTGGGTTGACACTGACATTAAATGATCGCCATTGGGGAGAGATATGGGACTGATGGATAGATTGGACTTTGTCACAAAGTTCATGACGGTGCATTTTTTGTTGTTCAGAGGAAGACCGTTGGCAGCAGACCAAGAGACGATGTTGTCATACTCGATCTGGAGATGGTCGTCGTCAGAGCATCTCAGAAAATGCAAGATGGTCAGATCATCGGCGTACATGATTGCAGATGAGTTGCTCTCGACGACGGAGAAACTGTCAATCGTCATGCAGAACGCCAGCGGACCGATAACACTTCCTTGTGGGACGCCGGATGGAGCAGGGTAGGGGTTGGAAAGGCTGCCGGAGACTCGGACAAACTGTTTTCTGTTGCAGAGGAAGTTGCTTATCCAGTTGATGACTGGGTCAGGCAAGACGAATTTCGAGCAGGCGTCTATGATCACACGATGAGGCAACATATCGAACGCCTTCGAAAAGTCAACTGATAACACCCGCACAGCCCCAGATTGTTTGTCCAGGAATCGCAAGATTCGATCATAAAATAACGTCAAAGCGGATGTCGTGCCTCGCTCAGGGATGTAGGCAAATTGTCTTGGGCTCAACTTGACACGTATGGCTGGGAGAATCCACTTCTGCGAGATGATGGTTTCAAGGCACTTCGACAAGATGGGAAGATTAGAGATTGGGCGATAATGTTAGGGAGCCGTAGGATTGGGATGCTTGGGAATGGTCACAACATTAGCGCATTTGAAGCAGGTAGGTACGATGCCGGACTGGATGCTCCAGTTGAATATCAGAGACACTGCAGGGGATAAAGTGTCAGAGAATTCTCGGTAGACCCAAAACGGGATGCCATCCGGACCGGGACACTTCTTTTTGATTTTCAAAAGTGTCGAGGAAACCTCACTGATGAAATCGTCAGTTGTCGAGTCACTGCTTCGGATTTGGGATCAAGAGAGCTGCTGGAAATTGCTGAAGGGACGCTGTCGTTGGTAGTCTGTGGTGGGGAGAGCGGAGAATATACCGATGCAAAGTAATCAGCCAGTTGTTGCGCTGTGAAGGGACTTTGTTTAGCCCTGGTTGTTTTAGGGTCCTCACATCTACTGACAGATTTGATGGCCTTCCAAATGGCTCTGGAGTCTTTTGAGGATACTGCATGTTTGATATAATTTGTCTTACGAGCTTTGCAGTGCTGGATCACCTCCTCAAGAAGACGTTCGTACTTTAAATTCTTTCCCTTCTTGAAAGCTCTGTCTCGGTCGTCAATGAGAACCTTCAGCGATGCTCTCATCCAGGGGGGATCTGTTTCGCGTAGGCGGATAACACGGGGAGGGAAGTACGAGTCGTAAAGAGCGAAGAGACAGGATTGAAACAGTTCAGTCGGAGAATCAAGTGAATGTTCGGAACGAACAAGCGTGCACCAGTCAAACTGTTGTATCAAATGGCTAAATCTGGCCTTGTTGTACTTTGACATCCTTCGGACAGTTTGTTTCACAACGGGAGGTCTGTTAGGACTGAGACCACAAGATTGCAATATGGTCAGATCTACCTATAGGGCTGAGGCGTTGAGGAGCAACAGAAATCGAGACGTTTGTGAAAATTTGATCGAGAGTGTTGCCGGAGCGAGTAGGGAAGTCGACAATGGGTGTGGTTCCGGTGAGTCGGGAGATTTCACTGTCATATAGTCTCAAGTCATTGAAATCACCTGCGATGACAATTCTAGCTTGACACGGGTCGAGTTTATAGGTGAAGCAGAAGTCTATGATATCTGTGATGCAGGAAATCGCATCTGCGTGTTCAGCAGGACTGTTCCAAAAAGGATGGTAGAGGGAGATTATCAAAAGGTTGGGTAGTACGATAGGCAGGAATTCAGTTCTACACGAGGTTAAAGCTGGAATGTCCAATTCGGATAACACAACAGGGTTGAGACAGTCGCGAACATAGCAGATAATCCCTCCACCAGAGCGGTCTCGATCTTTGCGTACCACACAATAGCTAGGAATGGAAACATCGATGTCAGGAATAGAGGGATCGAGCCAAGACACACAATATCGCAATGTCGGGTCGATGCTCTCGAAGTAAGATAGAGAAGTGAGATAGAGAAGTAAGGAGAATAGAAGGAGATCTTCTTGAGAAGGGTATCCTGCACAAGCGCGACTGCGTCCGGCGTTGCTTACAGGAAGCGTTGGGTGCGTTGAGGTCGATGGTCTTCAGATGTCGGTATGAGTGTCGGTCACGTGAAGAATCATTGGATTTCCCTAGTGGACGGGAGGAGATTCTGACGGGGATGCGTTGCGGTGGAGATGACGTAGCACATGTCGGGACTGACGCGGTGGGCGAGAGAGAGGATGAAGGAGAAACGGGAGGCGTCAATGAGAAGTGACTCACAGTGGAAGCGGCTCTGTGGGCGAACACCTCAGGCACAAGTTTTACGGGTTGAATAAGCAAATCGTGATACCAAAGGCGTCGCTTTATCAATCGGGGAAGAGTTTGACCTCTGTTCTCAGGGTTAAGCTGCAGTAATCGGTCGCGAGTGTAGCGGAAGCGGGAAGGAGGTGACTGCATTGAGCCAGTTTGCGCGATTGGGAAGGAAAGGTGGAGACTTGTGAGTCATCGGCTATAGCTGCATACAGGGGGTTGAGGAAAACGGGACAGATCACGAAATCTCGAATGTTTCGGATCAGAAGAGTTTTTGAGCGTTGAGAAGGTCAGAAAGCTTGTTAACGTAGGAGCAGGATGGTGTAAAAAAAGGCCGTAGACGTACAGTCGTAGGAATGATGGGCGAAAGGGAAGTTGGAGTCTGAACAGTGGCAGGCGCGGACAACCGCACGCCAGCCTGCAACAGACAAGTTATTGTTGGCTGTCTCATGATATATCCGTTGTATATTTCCGGCCTTTATTTTTATGCCACTATTTGGCTACCGGAATCATATTACGCTGATTAATTAATTCGCTTTTAGCAACTCATCAATTTAACATTAGTCACTACTTTAAAATTGTCAAAGTATCAATTAACAGGTGTAGCGGGTCAAGTAGGAAGATGCCACCTGTGTCTAGGGCGGCGTCAAACACGAGCAAAATGTTCCAACTGCAGTTGATCTGTTTGTCAGCAACATTCATCAGGAATAATGCGGCGCAACTCTTGTCAGTGATCTGTGACCAATCCAAACTTTGCAAGTACAAAAATATGTTCGTTTAATTAAGTGTACTGTAATATCTAACTGATTGTTTAGGTATTGTAGCAATGTAATAAGTTAAATTACTGTTTTAAGTGTGTTTTATAAGTTTTAGCACAATGTCGCGTAGTGCGCAGAAAGTGTTTTCTTTACAGTGCGCTGCACATGTAGAAGGGTTTAACATGAGTAATAGATTGGGGCTTCGGAAGAGAAGATTTTGAATGACGAATTAACCACTTATTGCTATACTTTGACGATATATAACCAAATAATGGACTCCAGAATAGGGTTGTTTAAAGAAATTTTAAAAAATGTTTTTATCAATATATGATTTTTATTTTCATTGCTTTAGAAAAACAACAGTTCATACTTTCTCAAAGAATTATAGAAAAGCATCATCATCAGCAAGGGAGCCAAGTTTTAATAACTCAACAAAGAAATATGCCATCAAACATTTTCATTGCACTTCCCTATTCAGTGCTCTTATGACGATTGACTCTTTCATTAAAATCTGAAAGATTGCATAAAAATGATGCCAACAATTCTTTCTCTATGACTTTCTATTTAAAAATTGCAATAAACCTGAAATCGATTATCACGTATAACTCATGCTCAGTAACTATATCTCTTTCTCCCTCTCTCATAGATGTATGTGCATGTATAGTATCATTGAAGATTGATAGTACACATAATTGAACCATGATGATCATGGCCAAAACAAGCTCTAATTCTTTGCTCATTCATTGAAATCTTATATTTAATTGAGCACTTGAAGTTGAACAGGCGTCGGTATCAATTATTTTTTTAATTAGAAGGACAATATATCCTTCTAATTAAAAAAATAAGTATAAAAAACATAAAAATTAGAAAAACATGTGTTTTTTAGTAAAAATACATGCGATAAAAAACAATTTTTTTAGAATCCTACTGCAGAATGAATGGAATCATGCAAGGAACGAGAGCCAGAGGAGATGGAGACATTGCGCTCTACCTTCCTATCGATGCTCCTACTCAGTAGGTGTGTCAGGTTTTAAGAATTGTGGTTCAATGTCATATTGAATTGCCGAACTTTATATTGAACTACTGAAAAAATTTCTTGCAGATTTCAACGCCTTCGATTCAGGAAAAACCTCTATGAGCTGCGCGAGAATCGAGCGATCAAACCCATAACCTTAATGAACATGTTGTCCAATTTGTTGTACGAACGTCGCTTCGGACCTTACTTCGTAGAACCGGTCGTAGCTGGTATTGACGCTGTTACTGAAGAGCCCTACGTCGCGTCCATGGATCTTATAGGATGTCCGATGGAACCTGAAGACTTCGTTGTCAGCGGCACCTGTAATGAACAAATGTATGGCATGTGTGAAACTCTGTGGGAGCCGAATCTGGTAATTCAGTTTTCATCTATCACAAATGAATATCACATACATAAATCTATCAACCACATTTTTGCAGGAACCTGATCGTCTCTTCGAAGTAATCTCTCAGGCATTACTGAATGCTGTAGATCGAGACTGCTTTTCCGGATGGGGAGTTCGTGTTTGGCTGATGTAAGTACTATTTGAAATGTGCATTAGTGTAATGTTTTTGTGCAGGCTATTACAGCATTTAGCATTGCTCACCTTGAATGCCTACGTACAGCTGACGTCATTGATATCCGAACACGAGATTTTTTCGTAAATTTACATCTGCATACAATATGCATTCTAATTCATTAATATGAACGTGCCATTACATCACGAACATACATTTGAGTAAATTGAGCAGTTAGAGCAAATAAGATGATAAATTTCGATGACTTAAATTTAGGTCGTGTCCCAATGGCTTTCTAATATGCCCTACACCTACATTGTGTCTAAAACATAGAGATGATGCAGGCTATATTTGTGCATGCATAGGCTAAATTTATTTAATTCACTTTACATCCGTCGAAAAACCTGAAAAGAGCAGCACCTGTCTGTGATGAGCTGCATTTGTCACTGACAAATAAGTTAATTTCCTTTTTTCTTTATGTAGCCATTATATCATACGAGTATGTCAACTTGTCCTGCTTTGCGTTAACATCCTTCACAAGTTACAAGTGACTAACTAAATTTGATTGTGTTTATCTTAATTAGTATAGTGCATTACTAGGAGGCTTGTTAGATAGGCCAAACATCAACAGAAAGATATTCAGATTTTGCATAGACTAAAGCTTCTATCGACGGATCGATTGACGCTGCTAATAATATAGTAGACTATTATGAAGTGCTTATTCAGTCGGTTTTGGATGAGAGTGGAACATGCATCTGTTCTTCACCAGGAATAGAAACATCAGGAAACTTCGTAAGATATCAGGAATACATACATATGCATAGTAAATTGACATAGTAACCATGCTGGTCACTGAGATATGAGATTTCAAGTCAAACATAGGTAGACATTGTGAAACACGCTATACTGCGGGAGAAACAAAGCACCAACCCAGACCGTCATCGTACCAATTCCCCGTCGTAGAAACGTTTGCTTTATAGAAAGATTGACCATTTTGTGACATAGGCCTACACATGTAACTACCTATCATCTTCCGTATTGGCCTACGTGTAATTTGTTGCCCTGATGTCAATTCATAAATAATCAAGTAATCGCTTCATGGCATTGAGAGTAATAAATCACATTGCTGCGCATCGGTCGTATTTTTTGTTCGATATTTTTCATGTGGTAGGATAGCTCAACTAGCTGGTTAAGGGCCGCGCGCTTCGATACGGAAGTGCAGAAGGTTCGGAATTCGAGTATGTCTTCCTCTGGAGGTGCCACCGCTCTCACGAGGTGTTGCTAGCCCTAACTTGGTGAGAGTTGCGAGTGTGTGAAGGCTGTCCCATCCCTAGCTTTCTAGAACGACTCGGTGCCTTTGATGGGGCAAGGATGAATGACAAAGGATGAAATGTCATCAAGCAGTCAGCAATCTCATATTGACGAATTTTTTAATCCCTAAGCTCCTAATGAATTGATGTCGAGATCGAGGAAGTTATTATGCAGTGAGCTGTAACATTAACCTCTAAAAATTCAAAACGTAATCTTGCGCATGTGGGACACTCTTTTTCATCATGCGTACCTAGAGCACTTATCGGTGTCGTCATTGAGAATCAATGAGATATTCCGTATTTTGAGACATGGCCTATATGCGATGATTTTTAAAGCAGATTGTAGATCGCTCAATAGTATTTTTGCGGGTAAGTCAAGGCGGATAGCATTTTCATGAAGTTATTTTTAGAGCATTCACGGTTCTGTTGAAAGATCATCTATCGCAGGTATACAACTCATCTCCTGTTGATTGATTATGAGATAGTATTTAGTGATAGCTGAATAATCAATTTAATTCTGAAGAAAGCAATATTCTCAAATTTTCTACTATCTCTACAACTTACTCTTGTTAACAATGATTTATTACTAATGATTATCATATAAATCCTCAGAATCATTGTGAAGAGAAAAAAAAACTAATGTTCATAAAGTCCTGTTTTGATTTTGATTCTGTGTTTTCGAGCTTTAATCACATTTATATACGCAATGTAAATTTTTTCAAGAGCGTCTTAATTTGTCCTATTTTTGTCGAAAAACTTAATACTATTTCATGCCATTTTTCAAAAAAAAAATAGACCCCGTTTTGTCCATTTTTCTATTTACATGCTCTTGATACCCTGATTATATGTATTTCACACGTAGATCGATGATTAATCGATGCATGCTCTGTGGATGAATGCGTTATATTTTCTTTTTCAGAGAATCTGACAAGGTGACAGTGAGTGACTTAAAAGCAAGAATGGATTAGAACAATTCCAGGACACTTTCATCCGTCTTTTTTTGAGAATACAGAAATCCCTTTGTTAATTCTGTCTTTTGATTTTTCAAAGTGAAGATAAAATTTTGTAGCCTATTCGAAAATAATAACTATTCCTAGAAGTGATCATAATTTTCACGGAAATTAGAGAAGCATGAATGCTACATGCTCGGCATCTGATTGGTTTTTAACTACCGCTTCCCGTTACAAAAAATGTGTCGGCCCATTGAATAGAATGCGCTTTCATATGGAGCAAAAAACAATCAGACGCCCTCGAATAAGAGACTCAGTAAAACTAGCCTATTTATTGTAGTAACACATTGAACGCAAGATAGGATGCCTGCAAAATTGTATTGTACGAGTAATCAAATACATAGCACTCGGTGACATGCCACGCGTAATTACTGAACACCCCAAACATCCGTGGGTAGAGACATTCTATTCTTCTACGCGCTGCACTAGGAGTCAGAAATCACTAGATCTGATGCTGTTAAAACATGGAGAATGCTTTTGAATACGCGCGGGCGAGCGTTTATCGCTTGCGCGTCGTCTACAGTTGTATGCGTTGTCGCTTGAACCACGGATGAACCGCTAAGCATGTTCTTCCCTGAGCATGAAATTGAAGTCCTATCACATTGCGTTTAGCCTCTGATACATGTAGACACATGATCGAGACGCAAAGTCTTTAACAGAACTGCCGACAGATGTTGCATCAATGTCACGCATATCCATACTGATGTTTAGGCATGTGTAATTTCGCTCAATTGAGCGTGGCATGTCAGCTAGTGAGGTCCGTTGAAATGGCTCTTTTAGCTCAAAATTGATTTCTGCAGAATTATCTACATGAGCTTTCAACAGTATGTGCCATTGAATGAATGACACATCAATTTGCGTCACACCAAAAATTGGAAACGACTCTTGTAAAGAGTACAGTGACTGGCTGACATCTAGGACTACATGGACTTTTGTGTGGTTGCACAGACGCCAATTCAAACGTACGTCACGCTTTTGAATCAACTATGAAATTCATATGCGTTTGAAAATTTTCTCTAAAGAATTGCTGCCAAGGTTTATCAAAGAATTGCTGTCTTGACTAGTTTGATCTCGTGAAATATATCAATGCACGCATGCCAGTATAAGCATATAGGCAATCAACGAAAAGTTTATAGCGCTGAGCGATATTATGAAAGCAAAATTTAAATTTAGCTAATTGTGGATAGAATAGAATGTGCATATATCATTATCTACTGTACGTGGTTGCGCCATGCAAGCAAAATCAATTGCACAAAGACTTACATTTATGAAGTCAGCGTCGCATTTAATAGTACAAAATGAACTTATCGTTGGCAATCATAGTAGACAAGTGGAAAAGGAATTTCGTCGACGCGCAGAAAAATATTGGGCTGAATAATCAGTCAAGTCGAAAAGTAGATTTCTTGGGACACGAAATCGTGAGAGTTGCGTGTAAGTGCATCTGTGTGAATTATACGCAGAAGATTCAGAGAATGATGCCTCTGGTTCATTATAGTTATATGAATAAATAACGAAAAACCTGGAGGACATGCAGAATGACAACGTGCTCATTCTAGATCTACTGAACTCTTTTCCGAACCGATTGCGAGATGTAAAAGCATCCCGTGGGGGACACACATACCATTAGTGTGGTTGAAATACAAAATTTGCTTATAAATTTGAATTTTAGAAAGTCCAATATTTGCGGGCACATCTTCGTGGGACACCCGGTAATTTGTAACAATTTAATCCTTGCTTACTCAGCCTACATATGTCGTTTGGAGCTTTACATTGCAGATATTTACCTGCACATTGCATTGTGATCAACAAATTAATGATTGTGTAAGTGATAGCTTGCCTAAAATCTGCTACCGTGTCGCCGTCGGCAACCGTGTTAGATTCCATGTGCGGATCCGACAAAAGTAATCAGTGCATTTTCACTCTTATAAATATTTTACATTCACATTGCCGTTTACTCATTATATGCAATAAGTAGTATCTCATACTGTTTATTATATTAGTTTAGCACTGAAAGAAGAGCTTGAAAGCGATTCCTTTAATATTGACAACCTAATAAATGCGGTTTGATGAGATCGTGTAAAAGTATTTACGTCTCAATATATTGCGTCAGATAACATGTGAATTGATTTCACTTCACCATTGCAACGGGAATTGTGAAGGCATTGTGACGGGAATGTACCACAATAATGCGATGAAAAGACAAATTGCGGAAGGTGTAGAAATTAGAAAGAAATGCAAAGAGAACATCAGATTAATAAACAATAAGACTGAATGGAACCAGCCAAATTTGCCAAGTCTATCCATCCAAAGAAATTGATAGACATCAAATTGTGTCAAAGTGTGCAATGACATTTAATGTTTTTACAGTTCGTTACTCTCAGATCCATCATAGTCTATGATCTGCTGTATATACAGTATGTACAAATTTCAAACCCGATCATTCATTTGTGTTTGATTGACAAGGCCGGATCGGTGAAATATATTTCAAAGTTAATAATAATAAAAGTGCGTCAAAAGACCATATTTCAAATTTTACAATTTTAACGAAGATCAAAGTACAATGACTTCGAAGTCTATTTTCATCAGAATGAAAATTAACAGAAAATAATTCTACCATAGAGTAGGGTTCTACGATGAGCCTCTACTATCTACGATCTACAGGTTCTACGATCTCTATGAGTTCTACGATCAGCCTCATGTTCAAGTTTGTAGCCGCGCTTACAAGACTCTAATGATATAGGAGCCTATGACATGGTTTTGACGGAGCATGAAAAGATAAATGAATAAACGGACAACCGACCGAATTGTCATCCAAAATGTGCGCACCATTATAGCAGTTTGTGCCATTCTTGACTATAGTAGGCCTAGCCTAGAACAAATAGATGCCTTTTTAGCATTGTTTTCTTCCAGGGCCAAAATAATTTTGTCAAGTCTATTTGTTGATTTGAACACAATTAATTTCTGCGGGTATAGGCTATCTTGCTTTCAAACCATGGAGTCAAAGTTCCAGAGTCACGAAATCTAATCTCGCGTTCTGAATAAAAAATTTAGGCACCTCAACAAGCCATTTCAATTTCAGTAGTACCATAAGGCCCATTATAAGCCTACTATAGAATTGGTTAAAACATGTAATTCTTTGACGAAAACATTCAATTCAAACTAGAAATACAATTCCTATTTAGAGGAATGCAGTGTTAGTTGTTTTCTCTTAAATTTAGATTATGAATCCACTTGCACAACCAGCAAATCTTTTGTCGCACGTAGACCTTGATCTTTTGCTAAGTTCTTGATGTGTGTCGGCTTCTGAGCGCTCATCAGGTCATTGCATTGCCTGGTACGGTAGAATAAGTAAAACCTATTTAAACTGCTGAAAATAAAGGCATAGGCCTACCGGCACTCGAATTGTAGCGATTTTATTATTATCCAACAGATCGTAGGCCATTCTATTTTCAACGATGCCGAGGAGGCATTATCAGCGCATCGATTAAAATGGACATGGCACATAAAATGAGCTTAGCAGCTACTACAATCGAAACAGGACCGGCCAGGAAATTTGAAAAGTAGCCTATTGAAAAAGCAGCGAAAGAAGATAATAAGTATGATTGAGCATTTTTTTATTCGGACGACTCTAATTAGGCTTTTCAGCTGATTTTTGTCTAAATGAAATTCAAAGCTTGTTAATCTGCTCCATTTTCATCGATGAAATTAGGCCAAGTCTTCAAGTTGTCTATGAAAGAACTAGATATGCCAATTCCGAATCACAGTTTATTATCAAAATATATTTGTGAGAAAAATTCACATTAGAAACCAAAAGTAACACAACTTTCAAACATATGATATGCACAAATGAAAGTGGAACATAGATAATGAAAAGACATTTATATACAGTGATAAATAGGCGCTGAGCAAGTCCGAAATGCTGGAAAGGTTTCAAAACAGTCCATCGTCACTTGCGTCGTGTAATAACCAATAACAGTGTTGTGAACACAAGGAATGATGCGATGAGGCTAATCGTTCCGACTCCACAGGACGGTGTCTTCGTTTCGAAGGCGCGAGACTGGAATGTAAATATATACAGAGTGTAAATATGATTTCATCAATAAGGAATGTGCAACGTCAATATATCGAAAAAACATGCCCCATTTGCACAATAGAATGAGGTATTCTGAAAAAACGGATAAATTCGGACTATAGTGTATTCATCGAGAAAATATCGGATTCATATAAATGAATCGATGTGCATCGAAGTTTTCTGTTATAAAATGCTGGTGCCGTTATTTGCTGTTCTTCTATTGGGCAATGCTATTATTAATAATATGATAGTAGGATTGAGTCATGGCATTTATTCCATTTATCAAAAAATTAGCTCACCACTTTTATTTCGATAAATTCCGCAATAATCTACCTGCATGAATGGACTAGTTCGGGCATGTCTGATGTAATTTTATCTTGTGACCGCAGTCGCTACCACCAATACCTTTATAACAAGGTGACTGCATGAAGTGCACGTTGCATAGATAAGCAGCATATGTCGTCTCAGGTTGATTAATTGAACGAACATTATCTCTCGGCGCTGTAGTTTGATAGAATTACCATCACAAGAGGACACACAGCAGTTGTCAGCCACAATTGCGATTAGATACCAAACCTCAGCGGGATGAAATCTCATGTCTATATATTTATGTTCATAATGCAGTTAATTCTTATTATAAAGGTGTCTGCAATTGATGGACAAGTGATGAAGATGAAGACTGTTGGAAAATCTAAATTGCACTTGAAGGACTGTTATGGTGTGCGATGATGCAATCAGTAGGGGGAGGGGTTGATGAAATTATTACGGACCCGATTTTGGGTGAGTGAGGGAAGAGGTTCAAGAAGTAAAAAAAGCGATTGCGTTATTGCTGTACGACCCTAACTGAATTTTGACTAAGCTACAGCAAAAATTGGTAATGGCTATTGCATGCATTATTCAGGCAAGTTCATTTGTAAGTGCATATCCGAATCTTCAAATCCGATGCATCCATAGAAATGAATACTTCACCTTAAACAGCAATAATGAAATCAAAAACGTTTCTTAGAACATTGGATTATTAGAAGACAGCAGTTGATTTGGAGAACTAAATCACTCTAGTTAACATAATTCGTCCTCTTAAAAGATGCAACTTTGTTTCTGTACAATAGGCGAATTTTGATGGCTCGAGTTTTATTGGTGTCACGTGAATACTTAAAGCCAGGTACTCTTCTCATTCTGTATATGAATGCCTGGATACATTTTAGCCATATTTTCCACATATCACGTAATGTTGTTGTCAAAGATTTCTCGACCTCCCTTCAACGCTCTGTCAGTTTTTGAATAGAATTGTACAAGTATTGATTCGAACTGCCAATCAAACTGGCCAAATTTTGATAAAAATTAAGGAGTTAAGAGATGACCCCAAAAATGACCATAAAATGATTGAAGTTGAAAACTCTTTCTCATTTCACCAGGTACTTCCAAAGTCGAGATGCATCAATATCAAATCATCATTATTGGAGAATAATTGATAGGATCTGAAGCAACTATGGAATAATTCACGAACACATGAAGTGATGTCAGTCGCAAATTGTGCTTTAGTCGCATAGTGGTGTATGATACATCTAAATCTTTAAGTATTTTCGCAGTGATGGATAATCTGATAATTTCGCTACTTTATTTTACAAATCATAATCACGCATGACTTTAAATAGTAACAAGCGAGTGAGAGAAGTGCATTTTCGTTTACCGGATGCGAAGTAAATGTAAAGAGCTGACAAAGTCTTAAACTTGGGAATCCCAGACGGTTAATTATAGCAGCTGGTCACTGAAATGCATCTGGCAGTCCCAGTTTTTGGTTTTCAATTATCTGCATATTGAAAGTCATCACAAGCGCTAATCAGAGGTAGAAAGTTCAGCATTTTCTGTTTGTGATTGCGGAATCAAAGAGAAGTTCAAATCTATTTTAATACACACCGTAATACAAATTCATGAAAACGAAGTACGCATCAGTCGAAAAATTTGGTTTATGCGCATCAGGTATCATCTCGACAAATTTTAGGTTATCTGTGATGTCAGGCGTGGATCCAGGCTCATACAAATTAACATCTAATGTCGCAAATCAAAAACACAATTCTGCACAATAATTGTTTTTACAACTTCAAGGTTCATTCAATAGAAAGATGTCCACATACACGAACAATTTAAGCATTAAATTTGGCAGTCATAGACGTTACGTCTCGCCTTACAATAACGGGTCATATGCCACAGGCAAGGCCCAAACTATTTCATGACATTTCGCATGACTGAGAATGATAGACTGCACAAAACTGTCGGATGAAACGCAGCGCCTACGGCTGACAAAGAATTAATTGCTCCACTTGTTCAAGCTTGATGACAACTTTCTATCCCATGTCCAGGCGAACTGGCTCTTTGAAATCTTCTATGATTTCATCAACATTGGCGTATTTGAAGTTTTCGAATGGACCAATTTAGTTCTTCTTCTGAGAAAGGATGGCATATTTACACAAACACTGTAGCTAATCTGCAGTTTGCTCAGTGTTTGTAATCCGTCAGCTCAGAATTTTCGGCCCACGGTTTTGGCTATGCTTTAATGAACGTGTGACCAGGCCTATGCACTTTCGCTGATGTGCATTTATACCAGTCCTTCACTACAGTAGGCTACATGACGATTCCCAGTCTACGAGTAAGATGCAGATGAATGAGGAAGAATGAGACATGGCAATTATTTCAACATTCTATCAAAAACAAATCTTTGATACGTACAACTATTAAACAATAACCAGACAGTCTTCAAACATATTCATGGCTTTATCATATTAGGACAAAAATACATATGGCTGATGACTTATATGATGGCTGATCATTGTCTTATAATCCTTAGCACCGTCATTCAATAGCTTTCACTTTTCAGCCAAGATAGAAATTAAGCCAAATAGGAATTAAGGACAAGCTGCTATTTTAATGACAATAAATATCAGCAGCTTGGATTTTAACTTCTATATTGATTGAGAACGACTTCATTATCGGTTCACAGAGCTACTTTTTCAGATGTTTATTCTCGAACGATACCTTGCAGAATGAAAGTTCTAGCGCATTCCTTTTTAGAGCACAGATTCTGCAGCCTTCATTGATACCCTTTCTTGTGCTCTTTCAACTTGCCTTGCTACTTCTTGAAATTGTTCAGCTCCTCTTCATCTTGCTGTACCCTTGCTGAAAATCTCAAGTAAGTTTCATGTGTACATCACGTTCCTTTTCCGGCGCAACATGACTTCTCGCTCGTCAAAATTATTCAGTAAATACCACTAAATGATTACTCGCCCGCCGATGTATAGCATAAAAATCAATCATTTAAATGCCAAAAGCATATATTAGGTCTAATACATCATAATGAACAATATGTACGTACATGGAATACTTCTGTGAAATGCGTTCAATTAGATTCATAAATCCTGAAGATACGTTCGTTCGGTAGCGATCAAACCACATCAGCTGATCCATGTAGGTCGGTTTGTCGAAACATAATTAAATAACTACAATAACAGTCGACCGTTGTAAGATCGAAGCCTACGCTAATCAAAAACTAGAGCACACGGCTACTGTCACTACGACTTTACGACTTCAGTCACTCAGAAACACTAGCACACTATCATGAACAAATCAGGTCATGTTCATGTCCCTTGTTGTTTCACTTTTGAAAATTTGATTTCAATCCCTAGAGTGCGTGCATGATAATGTCGCATATCTTGGAAGTCCTGTGGAAACATCAGCTAGCCAGTCGCCAAGCCATAATCAATGACTCAGCTTAGCAACTGCTAAAATGGCATAGATATCCTGTAATGCATTCATCTCTGACCAGCTGGCTTGGCTAACATAGCACGTTGGCTATTTATCAAACTCATGACATCAAAAAAATGTGGATTTATTTTCAAAAAAGCCCTTGACTTCCTCACTAGATCACGCAGAACTCTGGGTCAATTTTTCAGTATCTCGAAATTCCTCGAGATCTCGAAGACGTAATCCCGGGATCTTTAATCTCGGAAATAGGGTCGAGATCCTGGGATTGTAAACCCTAATCAGTACTTTCAATAACATTGGGAAATTGTTTGGCTAGACGCTTTATTCATTTAAAGTACTTTTCATCCGATTGGTTTGAAGGATCGACGATTTGACATGATTGGAGTTACCCGTTTTCAGAAGGGAGCTATTGAATCAACTTGGATGTGCCAGCTTGAAAAAATCGTTCACTGAAAGCAGCACAACTGTTTGATCATCAACAAGAGAGCTACAAAGAGTTGTCTTGCAGATTCACCCATGCTTATCCGATAAGGCGACAACCAAATGGACTCATTCATACCGTCAACTTCCCACATTTTCTTCGGGACTTTATCTGGTGAATTAATCGAAACAACCAATGCTTCATGACGTGTTTTAATTGAGAATTTAAGCCATGGATACGCGTGCCATTCTTCTGAAACATTTTTTCAAAGCTTTGGAGGGGCCTCAGAAATTCCGCTAAAAACTTCAAGAAGCATTCTGTCTCAGGGTCTTGAAGCTCGTTCGCAGTTTGGTTGAAGTCTGCACCAGTTGTCCTTGATTCGGTAAACTGCATCTGCAAAGCCTCAAAAAGGCTGATCAATCGTTTGACGACTGGTAGAATTTGGAGTTGGTGGGTCTCTACGAATCGAAGAGGCAACATCCTCTTGATTTCTGATGCTACACGTAACAGCAACTGCTCCCGTTGTGTAGTGGAATAGTTAATTGACAATAAATATTCCGGACAAGTTCCTCGATTTGCTCCCCCAAATGACAGGACTTGCAGACGTGCTTGGACACATTGTGTAAGTGATGTAATGAGCAACCGCCTACGTCGATGATGTTGGGTAAAGAATCTTTCAAGCGAACGATAACACCGCTATTCGTTCCTCTCATCGTGTTGCAATTATCCGACATAAAAGATACACGTTTTTGAAGATCAAGTTGATAATCATTTAGAACCTCCAAAATGGCGCTGACAATGCTTTCCGCATAACTTCTTTCTAATGTTGGTAAATCAACATGCAAGCAATTTTCACCTCCATGGAATCCGGTAAAATATCGAATAATGACACCCAGGTAGTTATCATACTTGTTTGCTTCGTCAATAGGAAGCGAGTAAAAACTCGATCTTCGAACATCTTCTAAAACAGCGCCATGTGGGAAAGGAAACAGAGCTTCTCGTGTCAGATAGGTAGCCTTCTTAGCATGAAGTTCCATTTTGTAAGGAATTTTGGAATCATGTACTATTGCTCGCAAATCTTCAACGAGATCGTCCTCAGAATTAAAGCTTACTTCTTTAAAACCATTCGAGCAACGCATATGTAGTAATTTCCGAAATTGTAACACAATCGGATAAGTCATTTTCTTCAATCATCTTCGCCTTCACACTATCTGTCACAGAAATCATACTAGTTGTCATTACTGCGTCTCGAACGAGATATAATACTTTGTCTCACGCTTTTTGCATGGATTTTGACGTTTTTTAAACCATTAATTAGTATCGGTGCTAAAAATAAGAAAGCAGATCTGTGCAAATTCTTTTATTTCTTTCTCAGAAATAACTTGCTTCTACGAAAAAAAGAATTATTCTGTGAAAAGTCATCATCGTGATTTTCTGTTATGCAACATCGTAAGAAGACAGCATTGAAATAAGATCCATCAGAACAAAACCGTTTAAAAATTTTCGGCCCGTGTCAATTTTTTCGGGCCGCACAACGAGCACTGAGTTCACTGGCTACTGGTCAGAGGGTAAAAGAAAAGAGCTTGCGTGAACTTATATTACTCAAGACTTTGAGATCCATTCATCAGCGACAAATGTGCGCATGTTTCTTCCAATGTTTTTCCGCATCTAAAGTTTCCTCTATTTGCAGTAGTGAATCTTAAATTTTCAGCCTTGTCAATTTCGAACCACGCCTAATTTTCATTACAAATAATTTCGAAGTTGACATTGCTGAAGACTTAAGATTTACATCATAAATAGAAAAGAAACATCAGATAAGGCAAAAAATTTGTTGAGATAAATTTCTCTGATTTAGTGAGCCGTGTCGAATTGAAGATGATGACAAACTTTTAAACCTCAACTAGAAATTCCGCATTCGTGGTGTAAATATAATTTTAAACTTATCTGGATAGCGCATATGCTATCGATTTGTCTTAAACACATTCAATCTGCTGAATAAAACAATAAATTACAATTTGATATTTCATGTAAAAATTTATCAAATTCACATGATATAAATATTATCAATATCATTATATATTGACAAAATTAATGGACATTTTTCAACAAAATTAATATCATCTTTAATTGTCATTATTTACATTCATAGAAAATTGACCATACAAAAAAGCAATCCACTTTTTCATCAATGCAGTTTTAGTTTTATTTCATCAAGAAAATTGACTGCAGCAGTCGCTGTATGACGGAGATTGTTTGAAGATGCATTGATCGACAGTCATTTCACAAAATTAATACTTTCAATACACAAAAGCCTGGGATTCCTGAAGCTGCTTTTTTAATATAGATTGAAAGCCAATTTCCCTGAAATGAACCATGAACTAAAGTACTTTATGCACCTGTCCACGTTGCCTGCGAAGTACATAAGCAGACATTTTCGTTATCAAACTACTTGTCCATTAAATCTGAATTCCTTGTACATCCTTCTTGGTGCAATCTTCCGTTCGCAGTATCGAGGGTTTAATTGACGAATATGTATTGTCTCCTACCTTAGTTTATTTTCTTTTAATCCTAGTTTGTAATGTCGACATTCGAAGTTAGAACAGCTGGCTGATAATGTTCACTGCGTATTGATCCAATCTAAATCACTGCACTATCGACAAAAACAAGACGTTTGCAGATGGCATTTCATGAAACCTCGTGACCTGACCCACCGTCTTCACAGCATGGGGTAGAGAATGTACTGCCGTCACATGCAATTCAAGTAGTTTAGGAAAAGTATTCTTGAAGAAAAGAGATCAACGTTGTACGCTAAGAACGTGTTTCGTTCAAAAGAAGAACAAGGCAAATGACGCGTGATATTGAGCGGGAAAAATCTGGCTACATCTGAAATACATTCGGATCCAAAATAAATTCAAATTCTATCATCAAATTCTATTAATTTATCAAATTCAAAATAATAATGAAATCAAATATCTTTCATCTAATGAGAAGAATGATGAAGTCAGTCATCAGAGCTGCATGAAAGATCATTCGTGTTTATTTAGAACTATTCATATTTCCGCATACTGTCTGAAAAAGTCGATGATGATTCAAAATTTAGTAATGAGATTAACACGAGTGGGCTGAAGTATGACGTGTATATTAGTATCATTATGTGAGAACTTCAGAGCACTTGAGAACAAAACAACTCAAAGCATGTGCGACAGCTTGATTGTCCGTGAAAAAGCGAATAAAAGTAATTAAAAGTAATTGCTGAAAGGAACTATATGTTATCTTATAACTATGGGTGGTACAATGAATGAGATATTCATGCAAAATGTAAAACTAAATTAATTTCATTTTCTTACAGAAATTTCACCCAATGTAGCAAAGAACATAGACAATTCAAATTTCTAAACATTGAGGTTGCTTAATAAAAAAGTAAATAAGATATAGACATATATATTATTCCATACACGAAAAAAAGGAAATCAACAGATTTTATAAACATGTAGAACTGTCTCCATCAGAAGCTTTTCGCACGTCTGTTGAAAGCATCGCGATTGTGTTGTGATGAAGCTTTGACGTCACTACCAGCGTTGCCAGACCTAAGCTTATTTTTTTCGCGCAGCCAGAAAAAAATTCCGCAGAAAAAAAGTATAAATTGTTTCCTACATCTTTGGTATTATCCCTTTTTTGCTCAGAATTTGTATCAATTTAAGGCGATCTCTTTGCCAGTTTATGTTTGCATTACTTTCATGGTCTTTATTCACTTTTCAGTGCATTCAATGTCTATTGCAAAAAAATCTTTAAGCTAGTTTTGCAGTTTCAGTCTGACAACGCTTTTTATTCATTATTTAGTGCAAGATGAATATCCTGAGAAATATAACAAAATTGCAGACTGAATACTTTAATTGAAAAGCACTGTATCTGTTGCAATATGGTAAAAGTCCATATGGCAGACATATCACATTTAAAATTGAGCAATATACACAATATAAAAGAGGGTCAGATTGCACTGGTAGAATTTACGCAAATAATTTTATCTAATTGATCAATGAAGATATGAAAACTTTCATGTATTGGTCCTGCACACAATTACTTGTACTTGACGAAAAATTATAAATGGTTCATATTGAAGGGACCATAACAGTAACTATAAACAAACAAACAAAATGCAAAATCTCATAGATAGGCCAATCTACTCTAGTTTCGCTTACTTTGCTTAAAATGATATTCAAAAAGTCATAAACGTTCTAAAATGAATAATCCAACCAAAAATCAATTTCAGCAGAAAGTCATTTTTAATTTCAGCGGAATCAGAGCAAAATGTAATAATAATAATCCCTTAATGACGAAAATGTAGAGAACACAACAATTTCTGGCGAGCTTCCCTATGAGCTTAATTCATCACTTTGTCAACGTGTTGCGCATAGGCCTACTGATAAAATCAAGTCACACAAAATAAGTTCAAAAGGACACCAACTCCCTTTCTTCCCGACCACAACTCGAGTAACTTGTGTTCGAGTTTCGAACACGAGTTAGCTAAAAAGCTAAGCAAGCAGTCTTTTTACAGTAGTACGTGTGCCTCTGTTACACAAGATGTCTTAATTCAAACTACTCGTATTTTACCAGGCAAATATTATGAAGTTGCTCACAATTGCTCATCGGAAAACAGATCTGTTAATATTAACCAACAGCACCTGCCAGCTTTCTAGCTGACTTGTGCCCGACTCCTGGTCGGTCAAATTGCGGTCAGGACTGAGGTGCGCAGCATCATCATACACAAACCTGAAACAACTGTTTGCTGAAACACATCGATACATTTTTATTGGTGTTCTGAAAGTAGTCGACACCGAAGCTGAATAATCAGTTAGGGCTATGCGCAGTGCACCGGTTCTTTTGCGAGAACCGGTTTTTAGCCCTGGGCACCGAAAAGTTTGAATTTTGATCAAAATGACATTTTACTGAACAGCTACTTAAAATTAATTAATTCTATCTACAAATCTAAGTCGCAGCAGATATGGAAGAATGATCTTTAATATATAATAATATAATAGTCTTTAATTTGATATATATGTAATGATTAATCCAACTAGGAGAACATTGTTCAATTCATCTTAAACTTCTATTTTCAAGTGATGAAATTTAAACATTTTGAAAATCAAAGATATATTATCATTAAACTACTGATGATAGAAAAATGTGAGAAAGTGACGAAAATAGAAACTAGTTCAAGTTCATGAGAAATCTGTTTAGGGCCAAAAAAATCTTATTTCTCGTGACCTAAGAATCTCGGAATTTCATAATGCTCATGTCATCGTCCATCTCACAGTTTCATAGGAATCTCATAGTTCTGAATCTCAAGATATATCCGACGTTCTGTCCGAAAGATCTTTTCGTTCGATCTGGCACCATTGTATCATTGCAGAGAGACTGCCTGAAACTGAGTGATGTCTAGATGTTGACCCTCATGCACAGTAATTCGATTGATTCATCTGATTCGATTCATTCTGTTTTTCCTGATGCTTTCGTTGTGTGTAATTGTACGAGATATTGTATCTCGTATTTTTCATGACTTTGAAAAAAGTGTCAATGATAAACTCTTCCTTTGCTATATGCTGCACGTGTATACGCTTTTTACAATAAAAAATTAAAACGCGGACGCTTCGTTCGCCACTGACTCAGTAATTTAGTCAATGCAACTTTTTGCCATTTTCTGGTTTCGACTGAGTATGATGAGAGTCAATTGCAAGTTTGCCAAAAGAAAATTAAAAGAAGTCAGTTTGCTGAATTTCCCTAGTACGAGTACTTTATGAAAGTTGCATTGATTAGAAGACAAAGACCCCAACTTCAAGATCTTGAAGTCTTTATTGACTATCAGTCTAGAGCGAAAAGTAAATTATATTTCGGCTACACTTCAGTGCTTCAATTCAGGTTACAAAATTTTCGGTGTTCGGTGCACCGGCTATCATTGTCGGCGCACAGCTCTATAATCAATCCATCTCAACTGTCGTTGTAGCCGGCTACAAAATAATTACATTATGAAGAAATTAATCAAAAACCACTCCGCAGTCTAAATCGCATGTCGCACGGATAAATCATGGAAATAACAAAATATTGATTTGACGTCAGCTAGCTGTCACATCAACTCAGTTAGTAGTAGTGGCATAATAAATGCCCTGTCTTAAGAATTTTTACCACCTAATGTTATTGATTTCATTATTTTATTCTGATGTTAATTATTACAACTGTCAACAAAGACATAATTCACATTTGAGTACCTTCATTCAGTTCATTGTCTTTTAGGAATCACAGAGTCTTCGACTCCGATGCTTGCACTTATATTCGCTTCACCACATTGGCCGCAATTCTTTCTCTCTTTTCTTTTTGACCGCGAACTTTGTAAAGTTCCACATCTACCGAGAGCATTGCCACGGAAGATTCCGAGAAAATGTCTAAGCTGGCTTCATGTGTTTTCAGCCCACAGTCTTCTTGTATCTTGGCATTTTTATCGGTAAGGAACTCTTTCTTTGACACAAGCTTCTGAAGATAACGACTAGCCTTTTCCTTCAACGAGATTTCAGCTCGAAATCTTTCTTCGGATATATTTTTTTCTTCCACTGCATTTTTTCCCTTATATTTTGTCTCAGACACTGCGGTATACGTTCCTTTCAACAAGGAAATCAATTGTGGGGTGAAAGAACTTTGATACGACTTTATATCCTTTGACAATAGATGGTCTTTTACGAAAAGGAATTTGTTCAGAATTGAGTTGGACAATCTATTCCGATTTTTCACACGAACAAGAGATTGAATAGCTAAGCAATTCAAGGAAGTTTTTTGCGAAGAAAGGGATACAAAAATTGCGCAGGAAGGGGCGTGAAATCATTTTTATTGCGCAGCTGCGCAAAATTGCTCAGGCCTGGCAACACTGGTCACTACTCCCTATGCTAAGGACTTGGACGGTGCTGACATAGTCAGGGTTTTCTGTAGCGCTGTGATCTTTTAGCCCAGATGCCCTTCACGGACATTTTTGAGGCTCGACCTCTGGACCGAAAAATCGCTAGGTCAAGCACTTAATCACAGTGCCACGGACACCACGAATTGTATTGGTTATAAGAATTGGTATGATTCCAAGACAGTATAGTGAGAACTGAGAAAACATCTAGCGACTAGTAGTACGTGTCAGTTCTAAGTTCATGACAGTGACAGCACGTGAGTGAGAACAAGCACTCATTTGCTGCAGCTCTGCTTCTACCGAAATAGTGCATGGTCTGTAGAAGAGACTAAGGGAATCTGCATGGAGCTACATCGGAGAATGGCTACAACTATAGTTGGCGAGTTCATCACCCTTATGACTTGCTACAGGCTGCCCAAACCGTTCGTTGTGGTTAAGAAGTGCTTGTTGTGCACCGGCTCACAGATTGCAACAATACTTCATCAGTGGACGGATAGTGGATTTGCAAGTATAGCAGACAGTCTGTGAAAGCTTTCACGAAGCTACGTTTAATGTGTTTTGGAAACAAATGTACATTCTCTATTTATGACAAGCCCTGATGTACAAATGGATTGATAATTAAAATAGCCATGAAACATCTCACTATCTGATCTACAATATATGAACAGCAAGCTTTCGCATTTCACTTTCCCATCAGCTAATATGACAACTCTTCCCATCCCAACAAATGTCAACTCACCCCAACCCCTATCCTGAATGAATGTCCACGTTTCACGTGACATCTATTTCATGTAGTCGTGATGTACTACTCAAATGAAGTCCTCGCTCTGATAGATCTTTAGACAGAATTCTGTTTTCCAACTCGTCCGAGTGTATATACAGCACCCTTAGACAGCTGCTGTAACAAAGTCCGAAAAAGGCGATTTTTCAACAATTTCACTTCATCCTCGCCTGAGACACAAACTACTGCAGCAGGCACTGAGATATCATCACTGTCTGACATGGAGATGGTCCTGGAAAAAGGATTGGTGGCTTCATACTGCCTAGCATAAAAGTTTCTTCAGGAGGATCCATATGCCATCTCACCCCAGTCTCCCCAATTTACAAAAATGAACCTCCAACGACACTACCCCCGTACTGAAGGCTTGGACGATGTTGACATGGTCAGGCTTTTCAGAAGTGTGGTGGTTCTTTTAGTCCGGATGCCCTTCCTGCCGACTTCGAATGACACTTTCGGGTCTGGACTTCTAGGCCAAGCGCTAAACCAACATGCCACGAAGGGTGTTGGAATATAATACATGGAAAGAAAAGGCAATGAAAGAAAACTTACCCATCCACCTCGACTTTTCACCCAGGACTCAACTTCAGTGGAATCGGCAATGAAAGCTGTAGACCAAGGCAGGAAGTGTCGGAATGCGTCACAACGTCCCATCTGAAGACATTGATATGTGACTCGTGAGCAGAGAGCGAATAGGAGCAGAACTTGTTGTCGGTTTATCTCTGATTGAACAGAAGCCGATGACGTGGTCGGAGATGTTGTAAGGAAGTTATGAAGAGCATTGTGATATTTCTCTATGGAATCGTACGTCGTTATGATCTACAATGAAGGAAGTTGACAAGTTACTCCATAAATAAAGCATACAGAAATGTCAAAAATTACATGAAAGGCATGAAGAAACGAAACCCTGATTATTTCTATGTGAAAATACGGTTCGTTAATTCATCGGGGCATGTCACACACATCTCAAAATTCATTAAAGTTGCGACACAATGTAATTCCATTAGAGATACGTTTGAAATCCAAGCTTTACAGCGGAAATAATTTGCCAAACGCATGTAAACTCATTACTTTGACTAAAAATAATAATTCAAATTTGTCAACTAACAGAGCTGAGTTTGAAGCGCCCCAAACTCGGATTTGGTATCAAGTGCTTGTAGAATGCAATTCATCCACCAAGTGCCAGGGACAAGGCAGTGTCCCACTTTCTAAATAGCGCTCTCAACCGATGGTCCGGTGGCCTTGTGGTTAGAAAGTATGCTTGCATGTCCTCCAGCTCCAACGTCGCTGGTTCGAACCTACCCACGACTGACGAGACCCAACAGGCCAAAACATGTCTCGCAGTAGTTGCATCTGGTGAGATATAATAAAGGAAGATATTCTTATGTTCCACTAAAGCAAGGTCTACAGATAGTTAAATACTTAAACTAATCATAATTACACTACTAATTTTCGAAACGGTCGGATTTACAAACACAGTATCAGATTTCTTTACGTCGAACGTTATAAAAACTTATGGACCAGCGCATTATTATCTTCATCATCACAAAATGAATGAGATTCACTTAAGAATGTGTTTTCAAATTCAAGATATTAATGCGCAGAAGAAATTGCAAAATTAGACAAATTGATACACCGCGTCTTATAATCTTTTTAGGCGTTGAACACACAGTTACATATTCAGTTATCAGGGAATTGCGAAGATATTGTAAACGTTGCTTAATTTTATTCTAACTAGTTTTCCGAAAAATTAAAATTTGTCCACTTTCGTTAGTTCAACCTATCAACGCAACTTATTTTTGTATTTCTGAGTATCTTATCAATAAATCAGGTTACTTTTCACAAGTTCCGTCGGCAGTCTGAAGTAGTCGAATTTTTGGACATCGATAATAAATACTGTTATCTATGCGAATGGGCTTTACGAATGAGATAAAATGAACAACTTATATATAAATTCTTCCATATGCCGGCACTTCTATATTGACTTTAAAGTCGCCAAGTGGATAAGTGTTTCTTTGACTAGCGGCGACAGTCAGCGCCATCTGCGTCATGTCTACCGCGACCTCAAGGATATCTGCCATAAGTACTGTTCAAGCTCTATCTTCTATATCGATTGCCTATCTTGAGGAGCAGAATACAATCACTGCAATGAGCAGATAGCGACAAACTTTTAGTCACTACGTAAAGTTTATATGAACGGAATTGAGAAACCTCTAATCAAAATAAATGGATCAAAATTCCAAGCGACAGATTTATTTCTACATAGCTACTTTACTGACCAAAATAGAGCATCCATGCCGCGCTTTCAGTGTTTTATCGGAGGCATTCTAATTAGCAACTGCTAATTTATCATTTATTAATTAAATATGCTTCTTGTTGCATATCATTATTCATTTTTACCTCTTGCTTCCAAACAAAGGGATATCTGGACAAAATAATGTGGAAAGACGCGAACTAAGGGAATTTTTACTTAATCACTGATATTTCTTTAATCTCCTCCAACACACCTACATGAGTGACCAATAGAGGACGAAGTCTGCATATTAGGATCGCATTCACACAACAGAAAGGAATATCCTGATTATTAGCAACTATCATCACCAAGCAATTTCTTGTGCATATTGATAAATCGATTAAATTTTACGCTCACGCACCATAAATGTACTGTGACTTATCTTCACTTAGACATCTGCATTTGGAGAAGTCGGCAAACATTTGATTAAACACAAAGAAATGTCGAAGATCTTTTCTTCACGTGCATAAATGTAGTACAGTCTTTTTGACACATATTTGACATGATTGTTTTAATTAACGTTAAAACTGATTGACAATGCTGCAGATCAATCTATAAATGAGTATTGAAATGGAGTCAATTATGAAACACATCTAAATATTTTTTAAAGTTAATGCATATTCAATTCAAAGTTGAAAAACATTTCTTTGACATAACCAAAGCATCTAATGATTCTTGAAGATTCACTTTTCCGATATCGCAAAAAGTAGTCAATTAAAAATGCTTTCACAACTTTTTAGCAGGAGATTAATTCATTTCCATGCATCGATTTTGAATTATAACCTCTATTTGATTATGTAGCATTCTTTAGTCAGTAAAAAAGAGCAAGATAACCATTGAGATACCCACATGATTTTTCTATTGCATGGATATAAAAAAATATCCAAATATTAAAAATGCTTTCAACAATGTTGTATGTTTGCATTATAGATCCTATCGATCGACAACGCCATCATTTGTCGGTGATCTGCGCTACTGTTGAAAATTTGGGAGTACAAATAATCATATTTGACTATTTCAATCAACATACAATGCAAAATATGTGCTTCTGTTTGAGCTAACTTCAGATATTCATTAATGTTTATCTGTTGCATGGATTTCACGTTTCTTTAATTGTTGATAATAAAAATGTATTTTACTTCAGAAATGAAAAAGGCAAAAATTTTTCACGCATCTATCAATTTCTGCTGAATATTGATCATTCATGTTTGCATAGATAGATATGCTCCTTAATCCATGTATGAAATGGGTTGCACATTAATGATTCATTACATAACTATACAGAATGATTACACTTTGTAATGTAATCTTTGGAATGTGGAATGCGCATTCAGGTATGTCCCGTTCGATATTTGAAGGAGTGTTCTGAACGCGTGCCAAAGGTCAAAATCTCTGCTCTGGTGGGAACTAGTGAAGAACTGTGTAGCTCGTCTTCTAGAACACAACATCGAGATTGTTTGTCAGTTTAAAAAATTTGCGTCGAAAATTGGTCAGTGGAAAATTGAGGACACAGGGTGGTTCACCAATAGTGACTCAACTTTAGTTATAGATAAACAGCAATTCGAATGAAGTGCGGTGGTAGACCTGAAATCTGACTAGAATCTTGCAAAAACCACGCAATGTGCTAAGCAGGTGGCACTTATGTTTCTATTCATTGTGATCTTTCGATTAACGTTCTGAATAATCCTATGAAAAGTCATAGTATTGAAGTCAATAAAGTTTTCATGAGTAGTCAGTGGTGGTTTCTATAAGAATATCAAAGAAGTCAAGCATATAATGAATGAATGCACAATTTGAATTGGTTGATGAAAGTTCCTGTGTGTCTCAGTTGAGTAAGTGTGTCGAAATTCATTCCCCTTTTTCGCCAAACGTCACTTTGAGGGACTTGATTAATTTATACCCGTTCTTCTACTGCACATGAAATTATTTCATCATTGCATGCACATTTTAAATGCAGTATTTATATTTTAAACGATTCTTAGTCTACTCCTTTCAATTGTGACAAGTGATTATCACCTACCTAGAGACATGCTTATTGAAAGAAATTCACGACTGACTCGCTCCTCCGCCACTTTTTATGCTCCGTTTTCAAAGAAAACATGCTTTAGAAATTCATTTGCGAAATTTATTATTATTTAACGTCACTAATCTAGTACTCTCCCGCTGGAGGCAATAGTAAGATTTCATTGGATCGTTTACACATTTTTATTTGAAATGCCTTTCTTGACACCGTCGCGGTTCGACCACACGGTCAAAGGATCATCAGGCCAAGCACTTCACCACTGTGCCAAGGAGACCGCCCTATGTGCCCTATAAGTAGGAATTTCAGCTGCATGGAGGGACATCACTTACTCTATCCGCAAGGTCGCACAGGGAATCTTCCATCTCACTGGACTTCACACCGACCACGCGAACAACATGAGTAATGAATTTTGGCTCCATACCTTCATCGAATCTGTAACTCAAATAAGTAATCAAACAGTAGAGGGTTGGAGAGAACAGATGGTAGGAATTTTACTCACCCTTGAAGAGCGTCAACGATCGGGTCTAACGTCAATTCATCGCAACATGCATGCTGTCGAACCAAATGTTCAAGGATGGAGCGAGTGGCAAAACTGAAGTCGATCTCCTCACCATCACCAGTGGCGCAGCTACGTGAAGGCAGACGAAGTCTCGGGAGAAGCGATGAACCTCTACGTCGCTGCAGATCAGCCATTTCTGAAGCAAGAGAATGGGTGGAGTTGCATTTCAAAGAGTCTATTAACAGTTAAAAAGAGATGAACAAAAATTGAATAGATTTTAATGAATTGTTTAATCGGTGATTCCAATTTCAAATAATTGACGGTATAAATCAGGGGTGCGCAACCTTTTACATGTTTCGGCCGCCATTTCGAAGGCCCAGAGAATCACGGCCGCACTTAATATGTGCAAACAACTAGGTCAATAGTCAATCCTTTTTATATTCCAACCTTCAAATTATCTTTCCCTGATGAATGACACACTGAAAATCGCATAAAGGCCTACTTCGTAAAGAATAAGTTAGCAACTTAACCCATATACGACCGACGGTCATTTTTGACCCGAAAAGATTTTTAAGCTTATGGTGTTATTAGCACTTGTATCCTTCTTCGGGTCATGGACTTGAAGCTAACGCGCGAACAATTCGAGCAAGCTTCAATTGTCCCTTTTGCTTCTTTCAACAGATGACTCTAGCCGTGAATGCACATGAATGCAACTTCCCTAAAATATTCTATTCATGAGTTATTGAACTGCTTGAACGCCTTCATCGCGCTGCGGGCGCGCATTTTGTCAAGCAGCATGGGCCTAAAGGTGTTCGACAGTTACAAGGTGACTAGTATGCCACTATAGTGACGATTGTTTTTCGATTGTCTTGAACTCCAGAAATATTTGCAATATACATGTACAATATTCTTTTTAATTTACTTCTCATTGTCACGGCCGCATGCGGCCCTACGGCCGTAGGTTGCGCACCCCTGGTATAAATGGTCAGCCATCAATTAATTAATTACATCAATTTCATATTTTAGGTGGCAGGATAGCTGAGTTGGTTGAGGGCCGCGGTTCGGTAAGGAAGTGCAGAGGGTCCAGGGTTCGAGTCTGTCCGACTAGGGTGGTACCACCGCTCTCGCTGGAGGTGACTAGCCCTAACCGGGTGAGAGTTGCGAGGCTGCCCCCACCCTAGCTTAAAAATGGTTGAAAAGATTACAATGACTAAATTGATAAGTCAGTGGAGGACGAAACTTTGTATTGTTAGTTAACTGCTTTAATAGTTTATTTTTGATTCTTTATTTCAAAATACCTGAACACATCAGGAAATGTAGAAAGATTCGAAGCAATGTCATACTGTCTATAAATTACTATGCAGGAAGATAAAGTTCTCGACATCAACTGACTTCAAAACGTCTCTCAAGGAGCCAAGAAGAAAATCTTTCGGACGGATCACTGGCCGCTAGAATGTCAAGATAGCCTACATCTTAGCAAGGGAAGCAGCAGCAGCAGGCTGTGCAGTATTCACTATGGGATTTCGGAATTCTGAGGTCGCGGGAATTAGGATTCCGTGGCCTAAAATGATTTGCCATGGATTTTGAATTACCTAATTTTCGCCACATTTTCTAGGAAGTGCATCGGTAATTTTATGATATAATCGTGATTTTCAGGAGGGCAGGCACATTTGCTTGACATGGAGATTTAAAATTTGGATTGAAACTTGCAATTAGCAAGTTAGTGAAATTTTCGACGGGTATTCATTAAATATTGCTTTAAACACACTACTGACATATCGCCTAAGTTAGTGCGCCTGAAATAATTAAATTCTGCTTTTTGTAAACACAATGTAAATAGCATAATTAAATATTCAGTTGCATCCTCAGTTGAAAAATGCAAACAGACCTGAATAGCTGCTATTTCATCCAATGTCAGGAATCATCAGCAGGCCTAGTTTACATCTCTCAACATCGACACAACTCCCTATTTAAAGTTGCAGCTATGCCCGGGTTAATTTGAGATTCGCAATTAGCAAGTCAGTGAAATTTTCGACGGGCATTCAATAAATATAACTTTGAACACACTACTGCACACCACCAAAGTTAGTTTACCAAATACAATGTAACAATAATTAAATATTGATTTGCATCCTCAGATGAAAAATGGGACCATACCTGAAAACTCAGTGTTTAATTATTCCATTTTCTTTGAATTGAATTGATGTGTTCTCCTAGTTGTATTAATTATACTGCAAGCTAAAAATATTTTTCCCTCGACTTTGCTGTGACTAATATAACAGATAAAGTGAGTTAAGTATAATTGAAACTTCACATTAAGGCATCAATTTGAAGAAATTCGTACATTTCGGTGCACCGCTCACAACCCTAGAATCAAATAATTGATTGATTCTAATTGTACTTACAATACATTTTTCTCAGAAAGAAATTTGTTTGATTGATTGTCCGGCATTATTAACTGAAGGCTCTAAGAATAGCCCGATGAATACATTTTTTGGTCTACATGTAGATAACCAATCGATAGACATAATAAACTTTAAGTAGAAATCTGTTCGACCAATTTCACATTGCAAGAATAAACATAAGCATTAAAACTCTTCCTGTCAATACCATCGATGTTTTTCTGAATTGAATTATCGATAATCAATGGTGAATTACTCGTTATATTTCATTCATATTATAATACGAGAAAATAATCAAATCATATTACTTAAGTTTAAAGCGTTGTGCCACCTTTGTCATATAATCTTAGATCACGACGGGCTGCGATTCTCCGGATTCGTGTAAAACCCTAATGGGATGCGTGTAAATGTCATTTTATCTTAAACATCATGAATTTTTGCTTCAGAACATTTCCTCGCAATCAAACCACAATTTATGGAATTTATCTTTCTCCGGAGCCTGTCTCTGTTCAAAAATATCAGGCCTATGCCCTAGTGAATGTTGCGTGCATCACAATTCTTTAACTTCAAACCATGATTCTGAATGAAAAGGACTGAAGACGTTCATGCACATTAAGCAGTAACTTAATAATGGTAGGATAGCGAGATGAATGCCAGTAGATCTAATAAAATGAGATGCGGGCTTAAAGGATAATGGAAAAGTACGTGTCGTAATAATGGTGATGACTATTACATAAACAAATTTACTGCCAGCTGAGCATGTACTGTTCACACTATTCAACATTAAGTACAATAACCTATTAAAGATGATGGTTTTGTTAAACAGGTTTTCGCTCTTTTTGCACAACTCAAGACAAAAAACTTGACTAAGGGTCAGGGCAGTCATCTATATCAAATCTCCTACGTGCAGCTCCGATAATCAATTTGACGAAAAGATGCTCAGGGTTCTACACTTACTCATTGCCAGCATTTTTGTTTTCAGTTGACATGATAATTACGCTCTTGTTGCCACGACTTTTTCCAAGTATTTCATCTGGTGGAATCATCAGAGCAATAGTTTGATAAGTACGAGTACATATACATGTAAGTGCAATCCAGCAATTCTATCACGAATTTAATTTATTTACATTACAATGAAATAAAATAGTTTTGGAATTTTTCCTTAATGCTGTTTTGATCGCCTGTTGCCTGATGGAAACTGTGGATTCTTATTGGGTGCATATTCGTTGTTGTTGGAAACTATCTACTAAGTAGTGGATTGGTAATTTGTTTCATGGAAAATGTTTATAAAAGGAAAGTTTCTGTTGCTAGAAACTTGTTTCTAGCATGGTCTAGGCTTTATGAATATCCGGCATTCCTGACCGTGCTAAAATATATCGTATTATTGTAAGCCATTTCAATGACATTTCCGATTTGATTTTTAATACATTGGTCAAACTGCACATTAAATATCACCACTGCTAAAAGTACATGTTATAGAAATGAAAAAGCAAATTTGTTTAGGCAGTAACAATTTTACGGGTAATCATCTTTTTATAAAAAGGACAGCATGTAAATTACCTCATATATGTAGGATAAATTTCACACGCTTTAGAATATTCATGTGTCAAATAAGATCTCAAAATATATTTCAATTATAGCTCAACCACATTGATAGCAGTCTCCGCGCCAATGTGTTTTGAGCTGAAACTAAATTGTTATTATTATTGTTAAAAGTAAATGAAAACGTTATTTCAACCTTAACAAAACATCCCAATAGATATAACTCACAAATAGCCTACCAGATAGAAAATTCGGGCATCAAATCAAAGTCACTTTCGACTATAGGCCTACCTGCATATCTATCGAAAGCCTAATAGTTGAATAATGTTCAATAAAGTCAAAGTAGTAGTTCTAGTACAAGAAATCTTAAATTATATATTTACAAGAAATAATCCAACCGGTACGTCGAAAAGCATCTCTTCTAATTTCATATGCACAAATAAATAAATATTTGTCTGAGACCAGCGCACAGGTTCCGCGCACGCGCAGCTCAAACCACTAATCAGCGCAGCTGCGCGGAACCGTGCAACAGTGGCAACGATGGTTTTAATGGACATAGACATCGACAAGCGAATATATGGAGAAATGGGAGCTTTGAAAGCGCTACGGAAGCTGAATCAAATAAGATGAAACGACAAAATATATGAAAATTTCAATAACACAATTGCAGAAGGACAATATGCGTTTTCTCCAGCGAATTTCGATCTAACAAGAACATATGCCTGACAGCATGAGATCAGATACTAATTTTACATTTCATGGCTGAGTCAACCAGAATGAGTCACATCTCTCCTTCACGCCGGTGCGTCCTCAAACCCTTGAGGAGTGAACCCTAGAAATGACGTCTTAGTTCCCATATTTCCCAAAAACGATGGTCATTAGAGCGGATCACAACAGATTTATTTCGTCGCAGCGCAGACAGTGAATAGGAAAACTGTCTATGCAAGTGGAAAACAGACGTGCTAGTCGGAAAAGGACACAAAGGTCAATCATCAAAAGTTCAAGAATCCTTGACCTTTCATAGTCAGAGTCCCGGCTTCACCATGGCTGCATTGTAGCACTAGATCATAGAATAAAAAACTCTATTTTCAATATTTTCGAAAATAGAATCGAAGCCAAAACTCTTGAAAATTAATTACTTGTGGAAATGGTGGGGGTTATAAAATTATTAAACTTTAAAAAAAAGTTATGAAACTTCTTATGGGTTATCTCCCCCACGTTTTCAAATCTGTCTAAAATCCGTAGAAATGAATCAATCGTCACAAAACTTCAAGCACACGTAAGCGAGGTTATTCTCTACCCACGTGCAAAAATTTAGGCAAGTCGGACAAGTACTTTTTGAATTAGGAGCGATAACTTGAAGTGCAGCGATGCCGGCAGCTTGATCTGACTTCTTATGACCTCACCGACGGAGTAGAAAGCAGCTGAGGTCAACAAAGTAACTTCCCGACAACTCGTGAAGCGATGATGACCAGGCCACATCCCTTATATTAGTATGCATGGCTTAACAAAGGTGAGGCAAAGTAGTGGTCGTGGGAAGATTTCAAATAACAGTGGATGAGACGAAGAGGGAGAGAGAACAATGCAGACACGAGTAACAATAATGCGTCGAACAGACGAAGTCAGATCAAGCTGCAGACTTCGCTACACTTCACGTGATCGTTTCTCATGCAGAAAGTACTTGTCTGATCTGCGTAAAATTTTGTGTGTGGGTAGAAAATATTCTTAAGCACGTTTACCTGAAGTTTGGTGATGATTGATTCATTTTTGCAGATTTTAAACAAATTTGAAAACCTGGGGGGAGATAACCCATAAGTACCTGGAAATGTTCGAAATTATTGCATGCACATTTAAGCTTCCCTGTTCTCTCGAAAACAATCCGCGAGTTTAATGGTTTTTACAGTTTCAGTGAGATGACATGACGGAGAGGGAATCTGACAATTGAAAATTTAGAGATCACCATGGCTACAGGTCTGCACTCTGCAGTCGTCGGAAATTCCCTCAACACGACACGATTTTTTCAGTCGAAACACGAACACGACTGAATTCCTTTAACACGAAACTGCACAAACACGAAGTTCAAACCACCTACTTGATTAGCGAATAATTCATTTAGAGCAAAATTCGATACAAAGCAGTAGTTCACTTAAGGAGGCTCACCGGAATATCGGGTAATTTCGAGGCTTGAATGCATAAATTTGAAATATTTGCATTAATTCTTAAAAAAACCGAAATTTGCGATCCCTGGATGGTTGCACATGAAGTGGTTGATGCTCAGGGTTCAACCATGCATTAGTCAACTACAACGCATCTCTAACCGCAGATAAATTCCATCCATTCAAAGCAGACTTCACCTCTTTGCAAGCTGATATCAAGATGAATACATAATAACGTAGTATTAAACGTTGTATGTCGCAGTTATCAGAGATGAAAATGTAATAAAGTAAGCGTAACGAATCGAGACGCATCTTCGAATACTGTGAAAAACCTACTTATTTTTTTCTAATTATCATGTATTCGAACAGCTAATCTGACAATACATTCAGTATTTAAAAGTGCAATGATGAGTATTTGCGGTGCATTGCAGCGATGGGTGCCTGCAGTAGAAGCAATTGAGAACTTGAATGCAGTGCACCAAAACATGAAAATCGCCACCATAATCTAGTACCGCATCAATAAAAATAGACTTATCTGCATGTTCAGTCAGTTAATTCGAAGTTTTTCAATGATAGAAGCAAGACGCTGCGACATTGTGGTTTCATGACTATTGAGTTCAAAGCAAAGTCGTGAGTTTCTCTTATAAAGCCACTCACGCACGCAGATTATGAGCGATGCAAAATGAAAAGTTATAAAGTATGTAAAGTATGTATCCCGATGTAGTGCTCTTTGGAAGTCAAATCTCAGCCACAGTATAATGTCGGAATGCACTATAATGCGATGACTTTATGCTCTATTTCTCATTGAAATACTAGATGACTGGTGTAAATCCTGTATAACTTGCATCATTATTATTTATTATCATATTTATTATATTATTTCTAAAAGAACATTTACTAAATATACACAAAAATTACTGGTTCCGAAATTGAAATATGTAACATTCTAATCCATTGTAGGCCTACCGTCTACACTCTACATGCATGATAGTCGTGCAACAGGTCTTCTTAATACGTCCATTGTAAATTACTGCCCATAGGTAGTTTTGCATGCCATTAGATCATGTATAACTTGCATCATTATTATTTATTATTATACTTATTACACAATTTCTTTTACACAAAAGAATATTTACTAAATATATACAGAAATTACTGGTTCTGAAATTGAAATGCTGCAAAGACATGTGATGCTCACTACCTGCTTTCATTTTTTAAAGGATGCTGAAGATAATGCGACAACCTGAATCAAGAATAAATAAATCATCACTATCCTATCTAATTGCTGTCTGCTGTAGCCGCATATCTAATGAGGAAGTGACTTCATGACATGGGGTAACCAATTGATTGAAGTTCCATTGTCTTTCTATTTATTTTGTCATCGATGCTGGAAGCTTTCAGGCTCACAAATCAACTTCAAAAGTACTCACGAAGGACTTTCATATCCAGCATGGAAGAAATTGCTTCAACTAGCCGGACAGAGAAGTGTCCCTTAGTCAATGGTGTATAAACAAAGTTGTTCAAATAAATCTAAGCCTTTTTGTAGTAAATCCAATTTAGATTATTTCTCGAATTTAAATACTGTTGATAACGGGTGAACATTGTTGACTTTATTGATATTAAAACTGTGTAAAGTTGACATGGATTCATTGATTTTACAATACTGATGTTGAATAACAATAGACATATCTATTATGAACACCACGCTAAGGTATAATAAATCAATGTAAGAAGAAGAAGAAATATACATATATTTCAAAATGAAAATCGCAAAGTTTACAACATAGGATAAAATAGGATCGTCACAGATCAAAATCATGTAGAGTCAAATCAGTATAGCCATTGAAAATCGACGCTGATCATACACTAAATGAATTGTGTCTTCTGACAGCTTTACACAGAGCGATGGTTACACGATTGTTAATTTTGTGAGATATAATCAGGTTCAAAGGATGGTTTGTTGATTGGCTTTTATCAAACAGGGACAGAAAAGCTTTTTGACGCATGGCATGAAAAACACTCACATCTTTTTTACACGAGCAGTTCTGGGAACAAATCATATTCCGAGCACGCCTACACATCTTATCGATCATGCTAGTTACCTCAAAATTCAATTTATCGAACAAAGGTGCACAATATAGCAGAACGTTTCGCACTGTGCTATCAAAAACTTGCAACAAATCATCATGATTTAAAACATTTCTGAGAACTTTTATAGTATACATCCGCCTCGAACAAATTTTTCCAATATTGGCAAAATGCATATTCCATTTGAGATCATCGGTCCAGGTTACACCCAAGATTTTTATTTCATTGACAATAGCAAAAGGAAACGGGAACATGATGGAAAAATTACTTTTACAAATGCTCATCGCTTTCGTTTTGGACTGATTTAATTTGAGACACTTTCTTTCAGCCCACGACTTGACATGGTAAAATTCGGATGTAACAATCTCAATACACTCCTTTACAGTTTCTCGCTTTATAGGTGTAATTTCACAAATGTCATCAGCATAACTTGCGATAAAGGTACAGTTAAACTTTGCTTTTAGATCATGGCAATATGTTACAAACAAGAACGGCCCGAAAAGGGAGCCTTGAGGAGCACCACTACTCACTAACATGGGCTTACTTAGAACACTGCCTATGCGTACAGACTGATATCTGGCATCAAGATATGAACTGAGCCATCTGACAAAACCATTCGAAAAACCTAGATTCATCAGTTTATCAATCAGAATACGATGCGAAATTGAATCAAATGCTTTGGAAAAATCGTAGTTGGTGAGTATGCAGCCACCAATGTCTGGAGAGTCGAGGTATTTGGTTACAATATCATGGACACTGATGAGACAACAACAAGTGTTTGACATATCTCTATACGCAAATTGAAAACTCGGAATATGTCGCATAAACACAGAACGCATCGCTTTCAAAATTTGATGCTCAAGTAATTTCGCTGGTACGGTCAATAAAGTAATAGGTCGAAATTGATCAACAGATGGAGAACGACATTTAGGCACTGGGGCAACTATACAGCTTTTGAATGATGAAGGTACAATGCGATTCAAGATAGAACTGTTAGTGAGATGACATAATGGCTCAGCCAAAAAAGGTGAAGAAATCTTGTAAAATAAGTTGGGAATCCCATCTGATCCGGTTGCCTTTTTAGTAGATAAACTGTCCAGAAAATTGAATACATCTATGGGATCGGCCCAAGGATTCCAGTCATCATCTGATGTCGGTAGATCAACTGATTCCTTACAAGTGAAAGAATCGACAAAACATTGATTTATGGCATTAGCAGCACTGTCAATGACAGGGAAATTCATCACAAACTGGGATGAGTTGTTATTGCTCTTCCCAGTTACATCATTGACGACATTCCATATGTTTTTTGATGAAGTCTTCGACTTCTCGATCCAGCGGCTTTTGCATCTCTTGATTTCATTGTAGCACTTTTCTTTGTAATGTTTGTACAATGAGAAATTCCTCTTGCGATACGCCATCCAACGCTTATTGATTAGATCTTTTAAACGAGGAGTCATCCACGGCTTGTCTCGAGTTGTAAGAGACACCAAACTGGTTGGAAAAATGGATATACATTCATAAAGTTTATTGTAGAACATATCAGTCTTCTCATTCAAGCTTGGTTCCTTGTACATATCATCAAAACATGTACTTCCAAGTTTCTGCATGAAATCGGACATATAACATTTACTGGTGTCAAAAACAATTCTACTTGATACAACATGTACATTGTCCTGACTACAAACAGGACGTAACAATACTTGACCATGTGATCCACGACCTCCTAAAGATAAAGGTGGACCAACAACTGCATGAGAATTTATCTCATCAATGTTTGGGTTGACCATAATTTTGTCAAGAATATTAGAGCCACGTGTTGCAGATACAACTTTGTCGACAAACTCAAAAGTGGACTGAATCTCACAGGGATCAAAATTATTGAAATCTCCTGCCAAAATGATATTTATATCAGGGAAATCATTTGTAACAGAGTCAATGATACAACACAGTGAGTCGGATATCACACTACGTTGTGCAACAGTTAGATTTGGAGGGATGTACAAAGAAATCATAGCAAAATGATTGCTGTTGTACTTGAAAGAAAGACATAAAGATTCACAAAATTCAGTAGAGTGATTTAAACATTTAACCGGAATGTTTTGTTTTGTCCACACAGCAATTCCGCCTCCACGGCGATCTTTCCTATCACAACGAAAGATACAATACCCTGGGATATCAAAATTGGAATCGTCATGAATTTCTCTGAGCCAAGTCTCAGCAACAATTACTATATCAGGAATATGACATGAACATGACAGTCTTAATTCGTCAATCTTTCCAACTTTCGCAATGGAACGAGCATTCGTCATGAGAATTGAAGGGGCTGCCAGTCATTGCGTTGACCGCAGTACAATTATACCATTTTTTATGAAAACATTTTCACCATTTTCCCGACGCCTTCGAAATTCGAAGCGTAGAAGGCGTTCCTGTTCTCGTTGTCTGTTGGTTAAGTCATGCTTGATGAAGACTCTTCGATAAACGTGGTCTTCAGGTAATCTTCTCAACTGAAGAGAGCATTTCATTACTTCATCTTTGCTGACATTAGAATCCAGCATCACCTTTAAAGGTCTGGATCGACCATCTGTGGTGGGCCTTCCCAGGCGAAATACCAAGAGCACAAAATAATCCGGATACCTTTTCGCGATCAATACGTTGAAAGTCATCACGATCAGGCTGTTCGACTCTTTAATTCCAAATATGATCACGTTGTTTTTCTTCGAATCCCGAAGACTAACTTCATCCATTACTTCAGACATGAAATTAGTTTCAACTTTCTGAAGATGTTGATTCATTTCAGTAATATGACTCTCAAATTTAGATTCAACATTTTCAATCAAGCGCTTACATTCTAGCATAAGCTCGGATTTTATTTGACTAACCGCTTCGCTAACAGCTGTTCTTATCATTTGAGCATCAACAACAGGGTCAGGTTGTAGTGTGGTATTGGTACTCATCGCCTCTCTCAGAGCAGCTTTAAGTTGAGTCTTTGTCAATTTGTTGAATGCACTATCCGACATGCGTCGAATATTATTGAGAGACAGGTCGTCAGAATTGCTTGAACCGCCTGCATTTTGCATAGAAATTGATAACAATAAAACCTCTAGAATGGAAGTGAAGCTTCATGCAATGCACAATAACGGCACATAAACAGCACGCATTTTCACTTAGATACACTTGTCAAACGACTGTATCATTGGGTTAGAATCAGTCACATGTGAAATTATAAGTTTTTCATTGGTTCTTCATGCCCCAACTTAGTTCCCTCGGATGTGCCGTGACCTTGAGTCAATTTCCATTCTAGTCAACTTCAGATAAACAATCTATTTCTATAGCATTTTGTGACATGTTCATTGACGTATTATCCATCGTGGCAACACGCAAGTCACGTGAAAAAAAATCAATAATTCAGAATTCCAGTGACAGCGGAGGTGTAGCAATGGTAGTTGATAACAGCTGATTTTGATATCAGTTGACAATACCAACTGCTACAATCATACGGCGGACTGAGGTAGCACACTGCACTATTGATCCGAAGACACTTGGTTGCACGCACACTTGTCTAAATATAGCTTCCACTTTGCAGTCGTGGACACTGAGGAATTCCGATGAATGCGTGAAGAGATGACACAAATGAAGCGATTGATAGTGATGAGCACAAATCAGGACCGTTGGTAATAATTTGCCAATAACTCAAGTATTGTCAAATTGTTGATGTTCAAACCAAAATATTGATATTCAGGAGGATGTATCCGACCGAATGATACCAAAATTACCGATGATTACTCACTAAATAATAGAGAAAACCGCAAATATATCAGAAGAGATCATAGAAAGATAAACCACATGACCATCAGCACTACCAATGTCATAATGAATAATAAAATTAATGCTTTAATTGAGTGAATTATGTTAGATTATTCATCTAACACACGTTTTCATCGATGTAAATAATATAATGTCTAGAATAACGGACTAATATTCTCTACTTGAAAAGTCGAAATTGTAAAAGACTTAATCATTCAAAAAATTCTGAAAATTCCTGCTCAGGCTATCCTATATAACTTCTAAATTTCTTTTTATTTTCTTGTACCAGTGTTTTTCTTCAATATATGAGCATGTGCTGTCTAGAAATATTTAGCAAAAAACATTTGATGTTACATGTACAAAATGTATGGTAATTGCATTAGTTGATCTAAAATTAGAAAAGAGATAGCGCTAGTGGAATATGGAAGTTATTAAAAATAAATTGCAGACTGACAAGTATGAACTAGTACTCATCTCCACATAATAAGAAAAATTTCAAATTTATTACCTTCAAGCGGGAATAATCAAAAGATAATACGGCTAGACATGAAACTGAGGTAAGAGAAAATTATTGGAATAATAATCGTTATTTGGGATGGGAAAGTGGGAAATTCAGTTCCATCACAAAGCTTGTGAGTAGTAATTTGGGTGTTGTAGAGTTGGGAAAGGGCAGAAGTGTGTAATGATTGTGGCTGAGTTTCGAAATTTGAATAAAGACTCATCTCTATTTCTAAAGCGGCTGATATTCCCACATATTACACAGCACTGTTGAAGCAAGCTGAGACGGGTACGAGAAAATTTGTGACAAAGGCTCAAAAATGACATGTGACGAATCCGTCTCCTTGCAAATTGAAGTCAAATCCGTCATTGAAATATGATAACTTCGTCAATATCCCAAAGCTGCGAGTCACAATACAAATAAATCTCTCAGCAACATGAATTTGATTTTTGATTTTCAGACAACAGCAACAGACAACTCCCAATCTAAACAATATCATGTCCAAAGGAATGCTCATAGAAACACAACGACGATCACGTGATGCGCTCACGTGTTTAGGAGAATCAGCGAGTCATTGCGTTCACAATGATTGCTAATTTGTCTGTTTGATATTGTTCATCTAAAAGGGAATTAACGCCACTATTAATTCAGCAGATTTTAAGCTGCAGCTCAACTCCTGATAGGGACATGCTGTTCAGGTTAAATTGAAATGGAACACATGTTTCCGATGTAATTGACATTCTATATACCGGCTTGTTGACCATGGGTTATCTCGACATCCACGACCTCAATGACCCCAACTTGATTATCACATGGATTATAATTGATTACCTTTGCTATGGCAAATGCGGAGAATTTCTTGGACAAGTGTGCGTGTGCATGGATGAAGATCAACGGAGCGATGTCCCACTCATGAAGTCTCTGTCTTTAATAAATGATGGGTCAGTCTCCTCACAGGAAAAGCAGCTCTCACCAGGTCAAGGTTAATGACGCATGTTAAGAGCTGTAATGTGGAGCTGACAAACATATAGACCCACAGTTCAAGCTTTCATTGCTAACGCTGCATTTTGCTGCGTTCGGCGAAGGCCATTTGATGAGCCAACTCATGTGTAGACAGTGATCCGGAGACCATGCCCGTCTGTGCACAAAAAATACGCTCCTCTCGTTTTTGAAGTATCGTTTGCACTCTAGTCCGTTCCAGAAGCAGACGCTGCAGAACGTTTGTTAATTTTCGTATCTGCTTGGTTGCAGAATTAATTAGAGGTTTTATGTGCATACATGTATAATGTATATTGTATGTGAAATATACATACTCAGTATGTTTAATGATAATTTTGTTTGCTAGAAGCATGATTCCTTTGCTTGACTGGCATTGAGTAGAGACTCACCACAACCCTTCTGAACACCTATTTTAAAGGCCTTGTTGTAGCCTCTTCAGAGTCAACTTTTTATCTGTCCAGATGGCCTCGTATCACACCCATGTACCAGATTTTCGGGCACCGCAAATATAAGAATATAACATAAATATCAATTTACTTACAATTATGTAAGTAACTTTGTATTCAGAAGATATCTATGTTAGAATGGCTGAATAATCAAAGAGGACCACTGGACAGTGATCTGCTATAGTGAATCATGTATCAAAGAATTGTAGACTTCGATTAATTATTGCTTCATTTATTGACAATTTTACTTTCTACGTGTTCACCTGTTGACTAAATCAACAGCTTACGCATTGTTTACAATTTCTTCCTGGTTCTCTGACAAAACAAGAGGAAAAGACACCTAATTATCCTAACATCCTAAATAATTACATTTAATAATAATCTATAATATAAACTAAGCGAGCTAGATTCCCGTTTCCATGTATTGACAAGCTTTGATGTGCGAAAATACAATTGTTCACTTCATTAGATATCACGAAGTATGATAATCGTTAGGAACTAAGTTGACAATTCTGTAGCAACTGCATTTAACGCTTCACCACATTGAGCTGTCTGTGTATCAATTTATAGCTATTGAGCAAGCTAAGCTTAATCCATGTTTACAACATGACGACAGCAATGAATAAATTCATAAGAGTGCACGTTTCAGACTGATCTGATGAGAAATCTAAAAACCAGACGACGGAAACGAGCAATGAAAAAAAGGTTGAGGAAATATTTTTCAACTATTTCTGATTTTGCTTTCATAATCAACGATGCTGAGTTAGCTTAATCAACTATTGCTTGGTAAATAGTAATTGCATTATATTTAAGTTTGATACAGCTAGGCATGATAATGGACTTCAAATGAATGGTCTCGCAGAAGATAAACAATTTTTAATAAAATAGATAACACACGGCATCATGATGTGTTGATGCATGGAAGTCTAAAATTGTCTTGGAATTCGACATGGTTTAAAAAAGTAGCGCATCTGATCAAAGATTTCATGCAATCATACGTAAGGAAATACATGTGTAGTGACAACATTAAGCACGTATTCATTTCGACGATTCCAGAGTTTGTTCAAGTACTTAAATGAGTCGAATTTCATTGTGTCTCACGAATTTCTAAATATCGGGTAAAAAGCAGTAAGGAAATAATGCAGATCACGATTTCAAATCAATTGAATTCTTGACAAATCACGCAATGACGGGTGGATTGTCAGGATCTTTGATGTGAGGAGTTTGCTTATGTCTGATGTTTTTGATTATCACAAACGATTCAGGATCTGTTAAGTTTAGTTTGCAATGCATTTCTAAAATTTCCAAATTTGACAACTTCGGGAATAATAAAACATTAAAAATTCATCACGCAAAGACAAGAATTCACCTATAGGCCTATGTGATCCACAGATTGATGACAAAATTCAGCAAACTAGTTAGTGACTTCTTTCCATCAGATTATCAAGAATTTGAATAAACACATGTTTAGATAGATTCCATCGTTTTAGAAATTATTCTAATATTGTAGATATATTATTTCATTAGTTTCTATTATTCGGATTAATTTTTAAAATTCTTATTAATGAACCTTTTTTAAATGGATCGTGTACTTTATATTTTGTAAAATCGTTATCAAAGTAAAGTGATGTTCTAAAGATTCAATAATTTGTGTCTTATCAGGTTTTTCCACTTTTCAAAAAAAAAATCAGCTAAAAATCTAACATTCCATAGTTAGACGTCGCATGTGCAATGCTGTGAATTATCATCAATAAGTCTAGACTGCAGACTATTCCAAGAAATATTCAATGAATCTCTCAAATCGATTCGACCCTTGGATAAAATTGTCACCACAATAATACATTTTGAGGATTTGTGGAGAAGGCAATTCACACAAAAGTCTACATGAGACAATAGCTGCAACGATGCTACTCAGACTTCATAGGCTATTAATAAAATACCAATTATTCATCTCAATTACCAACTTTTGACATCTTTGGAGCAAATACTTCGAGGAAATATGAAATCATCTTCCAATAATTTATTACCAGAGACAAAGAGACGATATTCAATTTTCAATACTTTTGAGATTATGGAGAATTTGGCTCGGAATTCATACTTCATCCGACATAAATTTCTGACATTAAAATTTCTTTACACTAGCGATAAAGATGATGAGTTACAACAAGACTCATAACTCTGGCGCGGGCATCTATCAGAATTATTTGGAAATAATTCTTTCGTTATGGTACGTGATGGTTCTGTGTGAGTGTGGGACCTAAAAACAATTGTATTATTTGCATAATAAACGCAATGATCTTCAAACCAGAATATATAAATGGTAGTGAGATTAAGTTGCATATATGTTAAGTCAAAACTTAGCGGATAGGCCGAGCCTATTTGACAAGAGTGTATGCAGCAGAGAATCAAATTAAGTAAGTGAAGATTTGAAGTTGGGGACAAACTAGTAATCAATTATAGAATATTGGATAATTGCATAATATTGCACAACAACCATGATAACATGAGAATGATGAGATGTTGCTACATGTAAGTCAGTGGTGGGCAACGCGTGGCCCGGCGGGACATATGGGGTGGTTCACCTATCTAAAGTGGCCGAGGACATTATTTTGAATCGATGATGTGAAAATGACTCACTCCGACTTTGACCTATGGGAGGTGCATCTAAGGGTGAGGGATCCTCTTGAGAATTTACAAAACCATTAATTAACAACTAAATGAGCAATATGATGGCACAAAAAACAAAAATGCACATTCGAATTATCCAACCATGCTTCTTTCGTGATGAATATCTTCTCCTATAAGCGCAAAATGATCATCACCTGCGTGAGTTAATGCTAAGTCACATAGCATTCGATGCCTTGCTGAACATGTTTCTCTACGTAATAAACCACGCCTCAATTAACCTAGAAAGAGACTGTATTCACTTTACTTTGACTACGAATAGAGGAATCCAATCGCAAGATTTTGACAGGCCAACATTTTTTTCAAATATTCTTGCTGAATATGAACTTATAGCAGGCTGTATGTGCACTTAAAAGTACGGAATAAAAGAAAATTAAGCCTATACTATTGCCTTTAAAAATTGGTGGCCCGCGAGCCTATTTGCGGGCCACTCCTTGTCGCCCACTATCCCAACTTGGTTGCCCACCACTGATGTAAGTCATAACAAAATCAAAACAAAAAGAAATGGAAGAGCATGATGACATTAATGACATTGATCAGGGAGATCACACACCATGTGCGTAAAAACATAGCAAAGTAAGGAAAATATTAGTATTTACAATCAACCACCAGATAGCAAAGTTTACAGTTTACAGCATTTTCAGGTTTACAGTACTAGGCTTACAGTACAAGTTTTTGAAAACACCACGATATTTGTATTGATGTCAAAAAAAAACTTCGTATTTCGTACCGATCCGAGTTTAGTTTTCAAAAACTAATGGGAAGTACGATAACATTGAAGATTTAAGTATTAACGATTACCACTATTGATATCAACCATCGAAGAAAAACAGGACACCTCCATTCATAACTAGAACTTTGCAGGGTTTCCATAGCTATCCTTTATGAAGCGCTAGTGGCAATTGCTACAGCTTTTCAGTTCAGTAACCAATGGACAAAGGGGCCTTCATATTTCCAGTTCAAAGTTTCAATTACATGTTGTACACATGGATGAAACGAAGATTCCCAATTTTTTTTAAGTTCACGTGCAGGTAGTTCCAATGCTAATTTGATTAACTGGTTCAATATTTACGTGCTATGTTTAGTAGAGGTGATCAGACATCGTGTCCTTATCGCACTTGTCGACATTCATACAAGCTGCAGTAAACTTTCGCCTATGTTTCAACTGCAGATCAACGTCGCGTGGGTATGATGAGTCAAAACCCTTGTGACAGAAAATAGTGGGAATGTACAAGTCAATGTTTGTATCGGTCATGTCAAAGTGATAAGACGCTGCTATATTTGTTTTTTCATGCCCGCGAAATGCAAACATTAACCGTCTCAGTTGTGAGAAGATTTTCAAATGAAGATCTATGTAACATAGCGAGCTGCCTGAATTATTAATACGTAAGAGTGAAATTTGATGCAGCAAGCTAATCTGACACTGATCATGGATCGCGCAAGTAGATATCTTAGCTAAGCAGACGACTGAAGACTCTATATTAGTGGTTGAAGGTCAGTGATTGATATATTTAGCATCATCGATGTGGTTGTCTGTCACAAGCAACAAAGTAATTTTATGTAATGAACATAATATTCAATAATATCCAGTTACATTTATTCAATGTGAATAACCATTATCCAACACACAGTGCATCGCAGGATTTCAACGGATTAATGAATTGTATTAATCAGAGTTTCCCTTCATGAGCTTAATCATATATGTACGGAATGAGTTAAACAGGGAGGGCATGGAATTTGAAGTAAAAATTGTAAAATTACTGATATCATCTTTGAAATTATAGGATTTTCATTAAGAAGTAAGTGGATACAGGTGTATCCCAATAATTCGCTTAATGAAATGACGGGATGTTTTTGTTATCAAATTGTGACCCTCATGATGTGCGCATATTTTTTACGAATTAAATCATTTTCAATATCAACTGCTGGGCCACCTAGTGCAACGCATCTATAGCTCCGTTGAACGAATGTAGTTGGTGGTCGAAAACGCCCTCCGGAATGTTGTGGCTGTCTTTTTAAGTACATCAAATCAATCCAAAATCAGAGATCAGTTGGTGCTTCCAAATATGAGCTAAAAATCCGTATCAGAAAATATAGAGAAACAAACTTTGCTAAAAAACAGTGCATACCGCCACTAGGAATCTATGCACTAGAGACAAGATGGCATGGAGAGAGCAATCTTGCGAAAGATTATTTGCATTTTTGAATTCACTAGGTCTGATTCCATCAACCTCCATGTTGATGCTTATGTAATGACGTTACGCAATTTCGCTTTGAATTTATGTTTTAAATCCTGAAAACTGATCATCGTTGAAACGGTAGGGTCAATACCAACTCTAACACCAAATCGTATTTATTTAAATAAGCCATACGTAATTTCATCATCATGCTTAATGTCAATAATGGCAGTAATACTAACTGCTGTATAATGTTAGTGTAAAATTGGACTATGATAAAATTACTGGCAGCAACTAAAGCTTATGGCATTGCTTGAGTAGTGAGTGACTGGTGAGTGATATAGGAATATTTCACAATTTGATCGTAAAATTTTTATCAGTAACAAGTATTTATACGAACTTTACCACTTTCATTGTTACATGATCTCAATATTAGAGTTCAAGCAAGTTGATGCATAAACCACGGTACACATTATCGTCTTTGTAAGTATCAGCTCATCATTTTAGCAACATTTTCGAATGACTGGAGAAATCAGGATACTCAACTTGGATTTCATAATCTTAAACCGCGCCCACTGATCATAAAGCTGCCGCACTGAACGGAGTCAATCTTTAACTTCACCGTCGTCGCGATGTGACCCTGGATTCATCTCACCATATTAACACAGACGGAGTATTCAGGGCAAGACATGAAGTGGTGCGTAACGACATTCTGTCTGAGCTTCAGTAGATAACGTTTTTCTTTCTATCTCACTATGCTAGTTCAAAATGATACGAGATATTTCCGACATCTAATGTGAAGAGATAAATTCAATCAATGTACGAGGAATCGATCATAAATGATTGATCAGTGTAAATGATCTCATATCAAATATATATAACTCAATAATAAAAATTCCGGCACCTTTTTTTCGACATAAGTCTTTAATGACGAAGGAATGGTTGAGCCATCAACAACATCGTACAATGGATCTCGGACCTCACATATCATTCGTCCCACAGATTGTTCAATGTGTGAACATGCTTCCCCATTGATAGTAGTTAGAGCTGGATGCCGGTCGACTAGTTAGATCAGGACCCGTTCCGGATGATTGGCCCGGTTGGAAAAATGAATTGCTTCATACATAGAGTAAGTAAATTAGACAGAGTAACGGCTCAGTAGGTATCAATTGTATCTCCAATGTATGGCAGTTTCGATTTCATCGAATGAGCTCTTTTGAAATCTAGTACCACATGTGAGACGTGCATTTTTTTACCGATTTGAAGAAATCACAAAGGCTGATTGTTATCATGATAGCACTACAGAAGAAAGAATAATATTTTACAAATCCTTCAAGTTATTGATTAGTTTGGAGAGATGTTTTTGAATTAACTTTCATGGAACTGACTATTTAAGACTCAGTTTTGTCAATAGGAGTATTGTCTTACGCTTGTCTTCCCATAAATCTATGCAGATGACTGACAATACCGGAAATGTTCTTTGTAAAACTCCTATAATATCAGACAGGGAATGACACTAAAATCATACATCATTCTTCTAGAATAAAGTCAGAGATTTGTGATGTATCCATTTTAAGTAGGACTATTTGTTTATTAGTCTAGCTATGATATTAACTTTTACAGTGTCTATCCAAATTCTTCATTCATCTTCAAATGTTAAACAACAATTGTAGATTTCCTCAAATTACTTCATCAAATTTTCAAACTGCTTTGCTTGTACACGCAATCGCAAAGCAGCATTTGAAAGTAATATCTATCATTTCTTTCACTTGCTGTTGCTATTTACGGTAGTGTTATTACAGCCGAGACAAAGGCATCTTTCTACAAAAATATTCTATTCCATTCTATACGTCTTCAATAATTATAGAAAAAAATCTATTAAGGTGCGCATGCACTTTATAAATAGACATTATATTGAGATAATATTTGCGCCTATGGGCGAGAGTTTCTTTTAGTTTACTGAAAGAACAAAATGTCATAATCAAAGACAATGATCGTAATTATCTGTAAAACATAGGCCTACACGTTAATAGGTGCACAATATTATAAAAATAGTAGAACTTAATTAGGTGAATCATAAATTCATACCTAAGAAAATTGAATTAATGCACACGTACAAATATAATTGAACTCTATCCCAGCCGCATAGAGTAATTATTGTAACCATCTATAACTCATAACTGAACTCTACGCTATGATTTATAGTGACCCCATGTTTACTTTACAGATCCACATCGCAAGTTGGAAAAATCAGCTATTAACTTCATTTGCTTAACTAACATGCTTGAAAACTGAGCCAAGAAACAAAATACTTAAGCTTGATAAAATGTGCCTTATAATTGAATTAAATGACAATGTGCCTTTTGTTGATTCAATTGGTTTGTGTTGAATATTGATGTTCTAGAGAAACTCGATCTGATATTTGTCGCAGTCAGGCAGAGCTCACGAGCTTCCTTTAATAGTAGTCATTGACAACTGTGGCTGTAGTCTACAATTCTTCCTAGCATTTTCATAAAATGAGTGGCCACTGGTTAGACAAAGTCATTGAGTATATACGTCCACGGTGCGTCGGAAAAAAATTTTGCCAAAAAAATTGTCCATCAAATTTGAATCATGCATTTTGATATATGGGTCATGTGAAGTGAAAAAATGCCTGATTTGAAATATTTCATCGGGGGCTTTTTTTTGCTAGGCCTATTTAAATATCATATGATATTTCAGGTACGAAATGAGCTGATATCGTAAGCTCAAGACACGATTACTTGCTACAAATATGTTTTTCACTAAATTTCCAAAAGACAAATGTACCGAAATAATATTGACAAAGGATAATAGTTGTGTATGAAATCGGCTATATACATAGTATGCTTATAAGTAGTATTTATAGGTTAATATATTTTTTGATTTTAGAACATAATTTTGTTTCAAACAAAAACTTCAACTAATTGATTGATTAGGCTATATATGTAATACATGGAAATCATACCATCTCAATGTACTACGCCATACCGGATTATATATAGCATCACTTTGAAGTACTTAATGAAAAATTCAATCCTCGTCAATAATGCTGATCTTGTCGCCGTTTGCAGATTATAAGACATGATGTGGAGGAAGAGATTTCTATTCTAATTCGAATTAGTTGATAATATATCAATATCAATAAGAAAATCAATTAACAATTACAAGCATTTTAACTCAATTCAATTGAAAACACGATCGAAGCATGATTGATACTCAAATTTGTATTATATTTATCACACTATCAACCTCCTGTGAGCTTTTCTATGTAAAATCTCGAATCTTTTAAATATCAATATAAACCGGAATCTCTACTATCCGCCGATGTTGTTATCATAGAGATACTGAACATTTCACTTGCAAGCCATTTTACATCAAAAAATATAAACTGCTTTCAATTTCATATCAGCTGGTATCAAAATTTTAACACAATGTTTGTCCATTAATTTCAAACTTTCTGTGTTAGAAGTGGAAATGTCTTGTACATATTCATCTCTATGATTCTATTTCGACATTGTTAACATTTCGGTTGATAATTACGTGATAGATCGTTTCCTTTGAATTATATTCGGTTTCATTAACTATCTATGGTACATATAGATATAAAACTCGGCTCGGTTTATATAAAGGCTCTTCATGGCAAAGATAGACTTATCTATTGATTAACCATGATATCTATTCGACTTTAATTTCAAAATTTTAGATGTACACTGATTTAACAAAAGTAGAACGTTTGGAAGGTTTACGTTATTCTGCATGATAATGCCTCACGTCGCACGAACACATGATGAGTGCCGTGAGTCATTTGTTTTGAAAAATCTAAAGACATTCGACCACTCACTGAAAATCTGCATTCCTTGATACAGGAATATTTGATCGCTGGTTATGATAAAAACGACGACCGACTACCAACTGGGATTTGTGGGACCTGCAGAATTGTCTTGGCGGAATATAGCAAAGGAATTTTCACTCGAGACGTTAAGTCGTTTGATCATTCGCAAATCAGTTCATCCTACCAAACGAGATCAAAATCTCAACAAAAATGCGAATGCCTCGTATGTCAACGAGCAAGATGCACCATCACCAACTTGGTTGGTGGCAAGATCAAAGGGTCACCTGGTAGACCTCGAACAGGCGTTGCTGTCCGCGAGAAGAAGTGTATAAAGTTGTGCAACATTTGTTTATCAATTATCGGTCCTGGCAAACCTCATCACTGCACAACAACGAACCTTTATTCAAATTTCAAGGATTTGGTCGGCCCATCCAATAGAACAGAACAGTTGGCATCTGCGGTGATAACGAATAAATCGAATAACGGCGAAAGTGAGGTGCAGCTGGCAAAATATGGCGGCGGTCATCCGTTACGAATTGCTGTTTTTTCAGAATCAAACTCATCTGCGAAGAAGACTCAGATTCTGTCGTCGAGTGACATGAATGATATCAGACTTTCTTTGAGTTTAAGCGACCGAAAGACTTTAAAACTTGGTGCTCATGTGAGATCAGGAGCTTCGACAAAGCTTTCCGTCGAGAGTAAATTGAAAGAAAAACTCTTCGAAATGAATCATCAACTTGATGACCTTTTTCAAGTCGTAAATATTGATTTCGTTCGAATGGAGAAAAACGTGATTATCGAGAAAACGCCGAGGTGGACAGTACTTTGTCGAGATGTAGATGAATTGATTCAACAAGTGAAGGAAAAAAGGCGATATCAAACAGAGGAAGCCCTCGTTAAGGTCGGATTGGATGGTGGGGGTGGATTCCTTAAGATTTGTCTGAACATTTTCCCTCTTACTGCAACTGGGAAGGACAAATATTTCAAAGATTCAGGAGTCAAGAAACTCATAATTATTGCTTCACCATACCGACTGATCTCAAATTGTGCAACCTTCTCCTTGGCATAATGGCTCATGGATAGAGCCATCCCTGTTGCTGGTGCTCCGCAAGCAGAGACCATCTGAACCAGCCGGGTGTTACCAGAACACTAGAGACATTGGAAACAAGCTCAGCTTTTATGTTCGTATTTTGTTGTGTGATGCTGTAGTAGGCGAGTCACATGCACGTCACGTGTAGTGAGTATATAATAAATTGAAAATTCTGGAATTATTACGACAAAGGTGCCGTTCGAAAGAACGCAAAGATGTTCGAGAATGTCGTGCATCCATCAATCGTGTCCAAAGAAGACAAATCTGTTCCAGTCATCCCCATTGTCCCACCACCGGAACTGCACCTCTTCACTGGAACGGTCAATTCCATATACAAAGGATTAGCAGCTGAGTGGAGTGGAGCTGTGTCCTGGCTGGAAGCATGCCAAGTACAGCGAGAGCTCATTCATGGCGGCAGCTTCACCGGCAACACTTGCAAAATTCTGCTTTCTAAAATAGACCAGCTTCAAGCGATGAGTCCATTATCCTGCCTCAAGTATTGCAAGGCCTTCCGAAGCTTTTCAAAGGTAAGTGCAAATGATTAAGTAGAAATTAATTACACTATCAAAAAATTATGAATGTACATATATATATATATATATATATATTCTCAAATGTAATGCACTTTTAATAGTGACAATTTCTAATTAATTGCACTTTTTCATTTAATCTAATGCGAATATGGAACATGTTAATGATAATATTACAAAAAGCACCAATTTATTGTAATTTATTATTTAACAATATAGTATGAATAATGTCGTGATAATATTATAAAAAGCACCAATTTAGAATTGTTATTTATTATCTAACAATATAGCATGAATAATGTCGTGATAATATTACAATTACAAAAAGCACCAATTTAGAATTGTAATTTATTATTAAACAATATAGCATGAATAATGTCGTGATAATATTACAAAAAGCACCAATTTGTCTCTTATATTTCAGATAGTTTCTGCGTGTTTCGGCGATAATCTGGACCTATGAGGACTATGAGGCACTCATACAACAATTCCATCAAGATTACGACGACCTTCAAATCGGCACAACACCGAAGGTTCATGCTGTGATATTTCATGTGCAGGAGCTTTGTAAATTTACGAATAGAGGTCTTGGTCCCTGGTCAGAGCACGCCTCAGAAGCAGTGCATCATGACTTTCTTGAGATATGGGATCATTACAAAGTTAAGAACATTGATCATCCTGATTTTAGAGAACGAATTCAGAGCAGTGTGCTCTTACAATGGCAGACATATGTAGCAATTTTTGCATTTACGAGTACTATGTGTTTTTCTCAAATTAATGGAGCATGCATATACAATCATAGCAATGCATATAATAAAATATTTTTATCGCCATCCAGTTGTTTTATTGCAATTCGTACTTCTGAATATTGATGACACAGTCACAATAGCCATGATGACGACAGTTTTTTCTAAGTAAAAAATTCATCTTAAATTTGTATACATTACTTATTGGAGTGAGTCAAGGAGAGATTGACAGGTAAATATCATACATGCACATTGTTGATATGATCTGATTTTCCTACATCTAATGAATCAGGAAATTAATCAATCAATCAATCGGTTAATTAGTTGAAGTTTTTGTTTGAAACAAAATTATGTTCTAAAATCAAAAAAATATATTAACCTATAAATACTACTTATAAGCATACTATGTATATAGCCGATTTCATACACAACTATTATCCTTTGTCAATATTATTTCGGTACATTTGTCTTTTGGAAATTTAGTGAAAAACATATTTGTAGCAAGTAATCGTGTCTTGAGCTTACGATATCAGCTCATTTCGTACCTGAAATATCATATGATATTTAAATAGGCCTAGCAAAAAAAAGCCCCCGATGAAATATTTCAAATCAGGCATTTTTTCACTTCACATGACCCATATATCAAAATGCATGATTCAAATTTGATGGACAATTTTTTTGGCAAAATTTTTTTCCGACGCACCGTGCGTCAATAGTTCACAAATTGACATTGATATTTTTTGTTTTAGTTGTAGTTTCTTTGGCATGCCTATCAATTTCTATGTCTTTTTATTGGTTAATAGCAGTGCTGATAAATTGTCATTAGGAATGATGTAGAGAATTCAACAAATGATCTGATTCAATTGATCTACGTGTACATGCAAGAAAATAATTTCAGACATGATGATCTGATATTTGCCGCAATCAAGTAGAGCTCACGTAATTATAGACAACTGTGGTTGTGGTCTAAATTTCTTCCTAGTATTTTTCTAAGATAATATGATATAATAAGAAAATAATTTCAGACATGATGAACACATCTCGACCCGGATGCCAAGGCTCGAACCAGACCAACTCTGGATAGAATTATCCTATCTAAGAGATGGCAGCACATTTTTGAGAATATTTCAAGTGGAGTTCAGCGTCACATTTCATTTGCAATTATTAAGGTAGTGAAGTTTTCGACGGGTATTCATTAAATATCACTTTAAACACACTACTGGCGAATCGCCTAAGTTAGTGCGCCTGAAATAATTAATGAATGCTGCTTTTTTGTAAACACAATGTAAATATAATAATTAAACATTCAGTTGAATCCTCAGTTGAAAAATGGAAACAGACCTGAATAGCTGCTATTTCATACAATACCTGATCCTGATATTGGATGAAATAGCAGCTATTCAGGTCTGTTTGCATTTTTCAACTGAGGATGCAACTGAATATTTAATTATTCTGTCTACGTCACATTTCATCCACAGGATGGGCCATTCAATCACCGTGTAATGAATAAATTCAAACGAATTATATTTTTAAATCTTCAAAATCAATCAGTTGGAATTTCGCATGCCTACTGTATGAACTTAAGCGCAGAATGAGGTCGATCTGTCCGTCGAAGCGGAAGTCTAGACATTGAATGTCTTTATTTGTCTCATTTGTAACATGCGGTGAACTTAACAAGGAACGATGTCGATGAATATTTGGACAAGAAATAACAGCAATCGACGCATGTGATGTGATAAGGCCTGTGTATGGTGATAGTTTTCTTGTTTGAACTTAGTAAAGACAATCCTGCTTGAGTACGACAATCAAAGTCCTGCAATTGCATGTATCCAAAATTGGATGGTAGTTAGAATAGATCCAGGGGATGAGTACGAGAACATTAAGACAATATTCAACAGCATGCTTTGAGATGTAACTTGATAATGGGAAGTGACGTGATGTAACGCTAAAATGACTTACGTAAAGCAAGGTTGGACAAATTATGTGAACAAAGAATCACGATAATCATCAATTCATGACCTCAACTAACCGTTCCATATTGTTCAGCCTGTTCACACAGTGCAACGAATTTAGACCAATTGCTCTTTACGCAGCCTAACAATCACGTTATATAACATTCCCCGTTTTTAGAATCACACCGAACCAGCTAATATATAACACGATTAAGAATGACGTATGTTGTATTTCTCCGCAAAAACAAAAACATAAAACAGATGTTTAAAACTTTCATGCGCCCAATTTCAAATGTCTTATCTGAGGATTTTTTTCTTTGCATGACTAAGTTCTCGATTTATAATCATATCTGATGCATTAAGTCATTAAGTTATTCTTAGCTGCACTGCGTAAAGACGCCACGCATGCACAGTAGGCCAGCATTGGACGATTCCTTAAAATAGAATCTTTTCTAAGTAAATGCGCAAAAATTCTTGAAATAGCAGGGATATAATTTTATTTTGTCAATTCATATTTTCAAACTTTCTTCAACTTCATCGAAGCTGAATGAGGTCATTAAATATACGGTAGGTCTTCTGTCACTCCATCAGTGCTTGATTACTGATCACCAAAGTCGACCAAATAGGCATACGAAATGCATGAAACGTATTAAATTACACAAATCGGTCACAATCTAGTGTGTATTTGGTAAGCTAATATGATAACTGGGAAAATCAAGCATTGGCTGCAAAGGTAGTAAATTGACTACTAGAGGTTCATCTATGAAGCTTTCACGCGATAAAAATTCAAGACTGCAGTTTGTTTCATTGAAAAGCAAATCTTATTGGAATTTATATGACCCATTAGCCATCATCTAATAACCGCTGTTTCAAAGTCCTTGTGACAATTTTCTGTTTTTCGAAAGATTTGAACCGAAAGTTCACCTATATTAGACAAGTCTGCCCCGTGGAGCTTTTCTGGGTAGCAAAGCAACTAAGGACTGCAATGAACTTTATTGATTAAATATTGAGATGACTTTACCGAAGAGTGACGATTAATATAATCAATACACGATTACGAAACTTTATCAATAACAAATAATATTAGTAAAAAAGTAGAAAATCAAACGCATGCATTGTTGGAAATGCTAATTGATGCCTTTCACTTTGAGCAATCGCTTGAAACAGCATCAGAGCTAAACTACATCGAAACCAAATTTTTTTATGAAGTTTTTAAATGTAAATCTTTCCATCTTTGATTTGCCTGCAACTGCAACAAATTTGCAAGACTATGATATAGTATTATTTGCTTACGCACGTGTATTATTAAACATATATGCACTACAATGTGCACTGTACACCAATGAACTATGAACAGTTTTGAGACCACATTTTGAAAATCGTGCATCAAAAAAAAAGAAAAAAATATAATTTCTTTTTCGACGAATTATTTAATAGACGTCCACCCAAATGCTTTTCGCTCCAGAACGGTTGATAGAAGATATCTAATGGTACTTAATTTAAATAGTTATTGTGGATAAAGACCAGAAAACCTGCAATTCACAACTGGATGATTGCAGTCTGATGATACCTGGTAGGTCTACATCAAGTCCTACTTAATGCTATAGTACCCATGAAAAATCGTAGCCTTAGTTAAAGCACCCTCTGAGATTTGGGCTCATAAATAGCTCATGTGATGCAATTGGTCAAGTGGAAAACTGTGGGCAATTTTTTCCAAAACGGTCAACTTCTAAGTAGCATCGCGGTGAATAGGAGCCTGTAAGTAATCTTTGTTGAATGAAAATGAATGAAGTTTTCTCTCATTTTTTATTTTTCGCGTAAAGTTAAAAAGTAAAAGGTAAAAACGTATGTACAACCTAACGCTTCGGGTATTCACCCGTCCTTAAGGGTATCAGCGGTAAAAGTGAATGAAGCAAATGAAGACTTGCTGTCAGACTGCGGATGATGTGAACAAGATTCAAAAATAGATCAGTTCATATTTGCGATTGATTTTCAGAGACAGACGTTTAATGTAGTTCGCCTCCATTAAGCGAGTATCCAGAGGGTCAGAACACTTTTCAAGAACAGTCAAATCAAAGTCATTGATAGTCAAGTCACTTGTTTGGTGCCTGTGAAGAACGTGATCAGTCAGAGCACTACTGGAGTTTCTATTATGCAAACTACAACTATGCTCCATAAAACGAAATTTAAATGGCCTATTACTCATACCATTATAAAATTGCTTACATAAATTACATGTAAATTTGTATATGATATCATGGCTCATACAGCTCAAGTCTTCGTTGGGTTGTACATATGTTTTTACCGTTAGCTTTTTAACTACGCGAAAAATAAAAGAGGGAGAAAACTTCACGAATTTTCATTCAACAAAGATGGTCAACTTCTAAACTATCTAACTCCCATAGTGCGAAGAGAAAGGCAGAAAACTAAATTATTTTTGTCGGTTTCATGGCCAGAAAATACAGCTGTGACAATTTGCATAGAATCATTTTGAGCGCAATCTGCCACGTATGCCACGCACTTTTTTCGAAATGTCGATTTTTGCGGAGTGACCTAGAAGCGGCTTTTATCTGCGTCATTCGTCCATAGAGAAAGCAATGCCATCGTCGATTGCTAAACTCAATCATACTTACTCGTAGATAAGCTAGGAACAGGGCGTCACTTTAGTGCTATTTATTATGTCAATTTTCAAACCATATACATAATTATTATGTATATTACATTCAATATTTAGTTACAATTACATAGAGTAAATTTACGGCCTCTTAGGCCATTAAGTAAAATTCACCCTCTCTTCAGGTTTTTGAAGCAAAAAATTTGAAGTTTAGGGTTTTTACGTTTTTACGACTACCTTGTAGACCTGACAATGCCATGTGAAAGCTTCAGGTACCTCGTTCCTTGCACAACCTCGTGCCACCTCCAGGACTAAGTCTGCGGCTCAATACCTTTAGAATTCTACAGTACGTTCATAAAGTCACTGTGCACCTAATAAATCAATGCATGCGCAATACTTTGTCGCTTAGAATTTGCCACGGCACTATAAAAAGTGGAGTTTATCTTGTAGAAACTTCGACTTCTGTGTGATCACAAAATATCTATTTACATACTACAAAAACATTTGAAAATGTCCACCCTGTTCACGAATACAAATGTCAATTCAACGTCTCATATTCTCAAACATTCGGTGAATTTCCTCGTGCCTGATAGCGTCAATTTGCTGTCGGCTGTTTTCTCTAGACTCCTGTAGATTTCGTGACCTGCTTCCGTAAACCTCCTGCTTCACCGCTACCACCAGTAAAAGTCCAAGACATTCAAATCCGGGATCTAGGATGCCAAACTCCTTCAGAGATAACTCTTGTTTGAAATATTCCACTAAAATATCGAATTGAGGAATTGGCTGTATGCGCAGTTGCTCCATCTTGCTAGAAATAAGTAGTCAAACTTTCATCGTCACTTAATTCGTCAACGAGTGAAGCAATAATTTTGTCAAATAATTTTTGCAATAGTAGTTGAATATCGGCCCAAGCATTTGTAGTCTTGACATAAGAGAATGTAATGGCTTCTCAACAAATTCGTGTGGGTTTTCACTAGACCATATGCGGGAACTCTGACTACTGAAATGCCTTCATAGATGAAACCAAGCTTCATCAGAAAAGAAAGTCTTATCGAGAACATTATTTACATTTAGATTTTCCTTGAACCAAACACAGTACTTGAATTACAAACGCTTGTCATGATCGGCATCATTCAATTCATGTTGGCCAGAGATGCGGTACGGATATAGGCCTATGTTCTTTCTTACAGCAGGATGAGCCGCCCCGAGAGATAGACCCACTTCTTGGGATAAGCGACGCATCGACTTGTTTGGGCAATGAGTCATAGCTTCAGAAATAACATTTTCAGGAATAACTTTTTTTATCACTTAAGATTAGGGCCTAATGGTCAATCTGACCGTGATGGATCGTGCACCGAGTCAGCTTTTCTGAACTCACTGATTGGACTCCAATCAACATTTCGATGAGGCAAATCAGATGTAGGAAGTCTTTCTAAAAACCCCTTCTTCACCTCATTATTATATTCCTCATTGGCGCGAAAAACCTTTTCAATCAAGAAGTTCTTCTCTCGCATTGACAGCATACCATGCTTAGCTTCGAAATGCAACGTACTGATCTTCACCGAGTTAGTAGCTGACAAATGTGAAGTTAAATTCAAATTCTAGATCATGTTGAATGTCGCAAGCTACTCAATTGCGCTTCCCAAACGAGCCAGTGACTCTGTGCATGTGATAGATATCTACAATTGTAAGATTACGACTGTTTTCTTTGGCAAAACAAAGTTAGAAGAGGTGCACAGTGACTTTATGAACGCACTGTACTTTTCGAATTACTGTGTTTGAATAAACCCTGTGCCATGAATATGATTTAAGTTGTGGAGTCAGCGTAAACCAGATGTTCAGTTGTGAAAAGCGCAAGTTATGTCAAATTACGGTGCATTTCGCTCACCACCGGTAAGCATGGTCACGTTCCACGGTCCGGTCAAGCATGGAACGTAACCATGCTTACCGGTGGTAAGCGAAATGCATCGTAATTTGGCATAACTAGCGTTTTTCACAACCGACCATCTAGTTTACACTGGCTCCACAACTTAAATCATTTTCGAATTACATTCGTTTTAACAGTGAGTCGTATTGAAACAAACACTGAACTCGTCAGGATATTCGAGTACAAATCGCACCTAATAGCCAGAGCACCGCTACGTAAAAAATCGTTACCGAACATATACCTACTTTAACCGAAGAGTCGGAAACAGGATTCCAGTACTTTCAAAACACGAACCGAAACGGTTTCGAATGACCAGAACATTTTTTCGGTTCCATCTTTTATGCTCTTTATTAAGTCGTCCGAACCGTGCTTGATTGTTACGCCAAATTTGAAAGGATAGGTCGGGACTGGGTGCGAAGTGCAACAAAATCATGGCAGACGTTTTCAAGCATTCTGGACCGGCTGCTTCCCGACATTTTTATTCCAACAACTCGAGGAATTGTAGCCAGGACAAATTTCAATATCACTTTAGTAAGCTTATAAATAGAAAAATAAATAATATAAAATAACTTGTAGGCCTTATAAAATAATGCAAAATTAGAATTATACAGATATCCTTAATTTCCACATTTTATTTTGAGTAATAGAACAATTCTTCTAAATTTTTGCAACATTTTACTACACCAAACCGAACCCGGTTTTATGTGAACCGGTAACGAGATTTTAAAAATGCAAGAATCCAACCGAACCGGTATTTAGTTCCTTCTGTTGGAACCGATACCGAAGAACTGAGTACATGTGATAGGCTAATACATCTAAGGTCAGACTTGAAAATTAAGAATCTCTTGGCTGCTAAATCATACTTAACTCCAAAGTTAGGAGGGATTAGAATACAGACGACAATTTTTGATCATATCTTGTGACTTATAATACCCACGAAAAATCGTAGCCTTAGTTAAAGCACCCTCATAGATCTGGGCTCATAGATAAACTATGTAATGGAATTGGCCAAGTGGGAAATTATGGACTATTGTTTCCAGAGCGATCAACTTCCAAACTATCTAACTCCCATAGTGCGAAGAGTTAGGAGAAAGAACTAAACCGTTTTTGTCGGCTTCATACCCAGAATATATAGCTGCAACAATTTGCGTAGAATGACTTTGAGCGAAATCTGAGAAGGCATGCCACTTGCTTTTTTTCGAAATGTTGATTTTTGCGGAATGACCTAGAAGCGTGTCAATAGACATGACTCTCCCTAAAGCCCGATGGAACTTACGTTTATCAAAATTCCTCTTGAATGCTTGTCTATTGGAAAAAAATACACAAGCTTGCTGTGTGAATATGACCTGTTTAATTGTTTACTATCTAACTGATAACGAGTAATGAAGTTACAAACAGCATGTCCGGCTAACTAATAATTTGTGTGTATGTCTATTGAATGAGGAAATGTCACCATGACAGGAAATTCAACGCTTTCTATTTCATCATGTGACCATTAAAAACGCTTGCCTACGCGTTGCAATAAATAATAACTTAGTAACCACCTGAGTGGGATATAGCCGTCATTGTCAGATCTGGAAACAGCAACTGATTCACAAGAGAGAAGGAAACAATCAAATGATCTGATATGATCTACAGAAAACGAGGAGTGATGCTAAGTGCAGTGGCATATTTTATTCATACGGATATTTATCTAACATTGAAAACATTTTGTCAATACCTTTGTTGCTCTGTCATCTGTCATTCATTCCAGTTGCAAGCGTTGCTATGATTTGATGCTACGGATCAGCGGTACCAGTAGACAGTATGGTAGGCACTAAGTTCAACACAAAACGTGCACCGAGAGGTCAGAGCAAATCCTATTCAAGACTTGCGGCATTACATAATTCGTCTAAGTCACCGAGGAACGATAACTGTTAGTCGTCAAGCCAAAATTACTTTACTTCAATACTACAAGAGAAACTTTGAATGCCGCAAAAGCTGGACCGTGGAGCTCAATAGCTTTAGGTCATCTAGAATCTAGATGATAGGGTAGTTTCCATTGACTGGGTAACTGGGTGAACAATGTAAGATTTTCGTTGTCCTGCATTTCCCCCTAAATTCTTTTGCCTAACAATGCCATGATAGACCTACACTTCGTTCATCATGTAAACTTGAAACACAAATTAATTTTGAATATTTTTGATGATAGATGCATGAAGCGGCCAGATCGTCGAAATAATTCTACTCAATCATTCAGCTTCATTATTCCGCTACAAATTGTTTTTTAAAACTTATGTATCAATACATTTGCATTTCACAATTGTAATTCAGTATTAAAAAACTATTTGCCGCAATTCATGAAGTTTAATGTCGTGAAAGGACAATGAGGAATCGAAATAGAAGCTGAAAAAATAAGCACATAGGAAAAAAATGTAAAACGCAGAAGATAGTCCCAAACAGAGCTGATGTCATGGTTGAGGCAGTCAACCTCCAATACACCTTAATTCTTCAATTATCCTTTATCTTTGATTTCTAGTGATTATCCTTGTATTTATAATATTTGATGCAAGTTCTTGATTCCTCGACTTTTCATTTTATTCATTTCAAGTTTCTCGCTAGTGAGAACCTGAATTTCTACAAAAAAGAAACAATTTCTAGGAAACTTTGAAATGCAGCACGATCATACAAAGCTCAATGTGTGATCTTGATAATTCTTTGAGAGACTAATGGACTCCTATTCTGGTATTCAAGTGTTCAAATGATCAAAGCTTAACTTTAATGGATTCAAGCACACATGTAATAAAAACGAAAAATAAGATAGATGATAAATATGAAACAAAGCAAACATATTGCAAAATCAAATTTCCAAACAACAGAATAGACTGAGTCATGCTAGTATCGCTAAATAAGATACAAGATCTTCCTACTAACTTGAAGTGCCCCCCCCCTACGCTAACTTTCATGAGTGGTTGCTGTTTGCCACACGAAGGGAAGAACTCTTGAAACGTCCGAAAGAAATCACTGTTGGTCAACGCATACATGTATTAAAGAACACAAATTGGAAACCTCTTCTGTCGGTGACTATCGCATGTATAACAGCAGGACTGGAAGAAGTTAACTGTCCAAATATAAATACTAAAAAGCAAAAATAATGAAGATAACATTTACAATCAAAATCAAAAATCACTCTATTCACTCGACTAATCTAAATCCTTCAGTTTAGTTATTATGTTATATATAAACAAGCTGATAAAAATACACCATCATTTGATGAGCACTGTGCTTTCAAATGTCATGAACTTTTGAGCTAACATATTTGGATAATTTTTCATCAGCTGTTTATTAGAAACTTACACTTCTGCTCACAGAAGTAATAGGTACTTTAATCCCCTGAGTAAAAGCAGATGATGTAGCATGAAATTCACCGGGTTATGACAGGCCTCGTAGTTTACATTGCGAGTTGATTCAACCTCGAATTCAAGTGATGTAGTATTATCTTAAATTCATCATTTTCCCTCTGGTTCTGCTTATATATCCAAAGCAGGTGCAAAGCAGGGTTGCCAGCGCATAATTAAGAAAAAAAGCATCAAAAGCATAACTCATATTGTAATTAATAACCTGTTTAGGCAACAAAACACGTCAAACATGCTGTCCTTCATCTGTATTTTACTATCTTATATTACCTAAAACGTATGGGATGTAAGTTTTTAGTGACTAAAAATGCGTTTTTATTTTATTTATTTCGAACCACAGCACGAAACTAAGTTATCAAGGAATGCTACAACTGTTATTACATCTTCAGCCAAATTATTCAAGAGCTTGCTTCGATTGACACATACAGTATCTCTAGAACTATACCAAAAGGAAAGCCTACAATATCAAATCAATCAATCTGTATTCACGTTAGAAGTCGTTGATGATTGAATCATGTCTACTCCAATTTGCACACATAACAAATTCAAACTTCACTGACCAACTTGTAACGGAGAGGGTTGTTTATAGCTGATATATGAACACGGGGAACTCATCAAATAAAGTATGAATAATAGGGCCTTCGCAACATCTAATGATTTTTCTTTATTGATAGAATATTGCAATCTATTAACGTTAGCAGGGTAATGGGCTTACCTGAAAAGAATCGTCACTAAATAAATTATTCTATCACATAAAAAAGCTTTTTTAATATTTTCGGTGAGTACTATTATTCAATAAAAGCATAAAATAGCAAATTTTGACCAGGAAAGCATTAAAAAGCGAAAAAAAGCACGAGTGGCAACCCTGGTGCAATGCCAGCATTAATTCGGTTTTATGTATGAAATAATAGAAGATGAAACTGCATTAAGATGACACTTTTAAAAAATGCGGAAATAAGCGGAACTTGAGCAATTGCATTTTATTGTCTGCAGGATTCAAGTGAAGTATGATTGATATAATAGTAGAAGCTTAGCAACATAACAGGGTCTGAGGGAAAATACAGATGGGACCAGCCAAAATAGTCCCTTCCCCTTTGGAATATGACATTGGACAATTTTTCATCTTCATCTGATTCGTAATGTCAATCAATTGAGTTTACCCTATAAGAAAATTGTAAGCTTGTTAAATTATCTTGTTGTGTCATACTAATTTAATTTACAAAAACGAAGACAAGGTCAATAACAAAATATATTGAAGAGCTTTCGACTACGTCTTTCTCAATTCAATAAAACAACAACTACCCCTAACAGAGCAACAAGAATTTTTTCGAAAGCTCTTTAATATATTTTGTTATTGACCTTGCCTTCGTTTTTGCAAATTAAGCAAGTAGGTCAATGGTGAACCGAATTTGTGTCATACTAAGCATGTATTTGGATAACAATCTTTAATCACGCCCATGTTTTGTAATCAATCTGTATCACAATCACACTTAACGAGGGGAAACAGGTGTAATCTACGGAATGAGAACCGGATTCAAGCCTGGAGTTTTGAAGCACGAACAGGTCTGGCCCAGGATGCCCATTTTAAAGATAATTTCCCTAGGTGCCACTTTAAACTTGACAGTTCTTTTATACTGCATTGATGCACCGTCGAGTTTAACTTGCTCCATTATTCTTCTGTTTGCATTTTTCAAATTCATGTCTATCATGACATAACGAACGACAGCATCATCAAACATTGATCGTCGGAATGCGAGTTTCCCTGATACGCTAGCATAGCTTCTACTTAAGAACGACTATGTAAATGATTTTGAAGACCACCGCGTTCTGCGCAGGATTAGTCATGAGAAGCTATTTCTCGGAGAAATGGCATAATTTTCAAAGCACTTCATTGGCTAGTAAGGTATATACTTGCATAATTGAACAATTCAATTCTCTGGCGTATGTCACAATTAGGATTAATAGTTGGGCATTTGTAGTTGGTCGAATGTGCTTTAGTATAATGTCGATTGTAGCATTTTCCTTTAGGTTTGAATTCAGTTTTGACATTTCGTTAAACACTTCAAGGGCATTGAACTGGCCTAGTTTGAACCCAAACACCGAGGATGAACATGCCTCGGATACATCTACATCTATTCACGCAGAGGATAAAATTATGCGATTTTACGATGCTGACCGACAGGCAATTAAATGAAACGAGTTTCTGCAGGGAGAGGCCGAAAATGCGACTTTCACAGAATGATTATATAACATACACACTGGCTATTACCATGGAGACTCTCTAGGACTCCATGCTATTACATGTTTGCGGAGTTCTAGCCGGTTCCTCTTCTTTTCAGATGATTCAATAAAACGCATATAAGTAAGTCCATTGGGAAACAGAGTAAAACTTTTTGTTAAATATGACATTTCCTATGTTTTCACTGAACAAATGAAAAAGCACAGGGTCTAGACCCATAATTTTTGGTATGTAATGTCTTCAAGTCATTTTCTATCATTTGTTTGTACTATTATTATGCTTATCGGAAATGTTAAACGCAGTTAGGCCAAAATGTTGTGTTTGACGACATAAGCAGACTTACCAAATCCTAATGTTGTAGCTTTATAGACAATGGTATATGAACATTATAGAAGCTTACCTGAGGACATTCAATGCCGTAAATTATGGCTCTAGACTTAGCAGTTTTCCCTTCATAAGGTAAAATGCTATCCGACAGGAACCAGGCACATAGAACTGTTTGTAGCATTTGGCTGAATGGGGAGTGTTCTAGATGCAGAAAAGATGTTTACTTTGGATAATCTGATCTTCTAAATATCGGGAACACAGGCGTTCTTGGGGACCACACTATCATAATTGCACTGCATATCCTCCTCTCTAAATTCATTATTCTTATAAAGAGAATCTTGTAAGGAATCCATTGCAAGTCACTTTTCACAAACTGTCAGCTTTCACATTTTTAGCATTTTACATCTAGCGTTCAAAATCCCACAACACAATTTTAGCTTGTAACAGTTACTTTTTACACTTCTTAGCTGCACTGCATAATTATTGACAGATTCATGATTGAACACTGACAATTGTTTGACATAGCAGCGCATATAAAAATATGGTAATAGTATTTCTTTATTTTTTTATTCTGGTAATCTGTTGTATTTCATAAGTATTTGAAAAATGCTATGTATTTTACTACTATGTCTTTTATCAAGTATATTTGTTCATACTGTAACATGTTTCAGGTACGTGTATATTTTCAGTATCTGGTTTTCTATTGTCTCACTTTGATTCTGGTAATGTTGTAATCCGCATATCATTCGCATCTGATGACTGTAATTGGCATCCAGCTGTTGTCATCATTTTGAATAAATACAAATACAAATATGCATGTATGAGAACTCGAAATTTAAAGCGATCACCAGTGAATTTTGCCATTTGTTGAAGGATGGCTTTTACATCCCTCAATCAACTTTTACAGAGACAAAATTTTAGCGATAAAATCAAGTGTCAAAACCTTAATAAAATTCATAGTCTTCATTTTCGATGTGACGATTTGAAAAATTAGGAGTGACGCTCGTCTCATAATACATATGTGACGTCCGAAACTGCTTTCGTGATGCGCGAATACACGGCAGTAGGTAGAATTCATGTCTTAAATAATGACTTGATGCTTCGATTTGAATTGAACCTCGACAGTCGACATTCATATAAATTACTAAACATTAACGCTACACATTGTAACCTTTGTCATTAAAAACTGATAATCGGATTGCTGTTGTAGACAAATGCATGCACAAGGTGTTTCTTTACTATCTACATTACCATATTTTCATACCGTCACTGAACTGCTTTGAATTTCAATTTGGCTAACTGGATGTTCTCGTAGCCAGACATACTTCCTGTGCGTACATGTTATTGAGCATTTTGTTGTACTCACCCGAGGAATTTGATAATTTTGTTCACCGCCGTTGAAGGGATGTACAAATAAATATATCAATGTGAATTTACAATCCTGGTGCACGTAGTAGATTATTACAGAAGCACGAGGTGGACGTTAGATAGCACACTAAAGCAAAGAGTTCAAGCAATCCACATGCTTCACTGACGCATTATGAATGGCAATCCGAAATGTACTGGTAGTAGTAATGATGTCATCAACAAGCGCACGCGTGGAAAATGTGATTGGCTGACTGCAATGCATAGCGCTCTATAATAAAACGTCACGGCCAAGAAGAGAGGTAGAGGAAGAGGAAATAGAAATGAGACACATTCTGTAACTCTTACCGGCAACAACAGACAAAATCAATCCCGTATGTGCTGTGCTGTCATTTATCTTCCTAGATGAATGGCTAAAGAGGAAGAATCTCTCTTTATTGCCCTTGTAAAATTCTCCATAGGTGATGTTGACAACATGCTGTACATTCTGCCTAATTTTCGTTTTAGATAACATGCTACTGAGTATTGTTTTCTGCATCAATCATTTTTCAAATACAGTCGACTCTTGATATAAGCGATACCTTGGGACTGGCTATTGTCCAGGCGCGTACCCAGGATTTTCGTTCGGGGGGGGATGATATTTGAATACTGACCTCAAAAATTTTAGAACTTATATGAATAGACCCAGTCGATTTAGCTGCATGTGATTTACCTGTTGAATCAAGCCAAATCAAATATAATATACACTTGCGCTCAAACAATACAAAAATCTGTAAAACTGCGTTCAAAATATATTAAAAGAATGCATATACATATAATAGTACCGGTACATGCATATCTCTCATGCATTTATTAGCCTATATGTATTCAATAGATATTATAAAAATGGATGAATAAAATGGATAATAATATGATGCAGATTTATTCTATCAATCGCAATCGAGAATCAAATATTCTCGCATATTCCTGTACAACGGAAGCGTAACACAACTTAATGTCCTTGTGAACGGCCAGAAGTGCGAGTCGTTTAGACGCCTTTGGCCCATCATTGCCCTATGATGGGTTTTAAGTAAGCGAAGCAGGCTGAAAGATCTCTCAGCTGTACATGTTGTCACTGGGGTGACCAAAAAAATGGTTAGGAGTTTATGTACATTTGGATAGAGATCCTTATCACACTCTCTCAGCGCCTCCGTCAAGTTGAGCTCCAATCGGTTGGACGATGGCTGTTGTCGCCAAAAGTCTTGCCAGCGTTCAAACTCTGCCGACATCTTACACATTTATCATGACCGAATCAGTGGTACAACTATGCATTGGAAATTAGTTTGGTGGCATCGCTTGCCGACAAAATTTATTCAAGTGCCGACAAACAAAAAATACAAAAGAGCTATAAGTATTACTGACGTGTAATCGTATTAATGCCAATAATGATGGCTGATATTCACGTAGGCCAGCAGATTCAAGTGATTGACTTTTTTCCTCAAAATGTTTAGTTCATCAACCTATTTGAATTATTTCCATGCTTCGTTGAATCATCAAAATCTTAGGATAAATCTATGTGACCTTAACAAACTTAGGAATTACAATAATCAAACACATTTCGTCTTGTTTCACTTCTCTCTATAAGATCTTTTGACGGTTCTTTGACGTAATCTGATCCAACCGTTCCTTAGTAGGTCTATCTAATCAGCAATCGACTCTTCCGTCAATGACATTTCCTCAGAGTGGGTTACGCCTTGGCTACAGACATCAGATAAACCTATTACAGGTAATGTTCAGATAAATTATCATACGTTTACTAACTCATACATTTTAGATAACGGATCATGATTCTTTTGTGTATTTTGCAAGTATATTTTGGTCCTTAATTCCTAACCTAACTACCCTCAAGGTGAGAAGGAACCACCCTCTCACGATCGGAGCTGCTGGCGAATTGAGTGCAGCATTAAACTTCCGTCTCATCCATCAGGTCGGTCCTTCTCGAATGGTTGATTCGATCAGGGTACCTGTTAGATTCACTGACTGTCGAAGTCGCTGCATTCAGCACTACCCCCAGACAGGTCATCCGATCAAGGTAGGGGCGGAAAAGTCAGACTAATTTATTAAGGTGGCCAACAGGCGCGTACCCAGGATTTTCGTTTGGGGGGGATGATATTTGAATACTGACCTCAAAAATTTTAGAACTTGTATGAATAGACGTAGTCGATTTAGCTGCATGTGATTTACCTGTTGAATCAAGCCAAATCAAATATAATATACACTTGCGCTCAAACAATACAAAAATCTGTAAAACTGCGTTCAAAATATATTAAAAGAATGCATATACATATAATAGTACCGGTACATGCATATCTCTCATGCATTTATTAGCCTATATGTATTCAATAGATATTATAAAAATGGATGAATAAAATGGATAATAATATGATGCAGATTTATTCTATCAATCGCAATCGAGAATCAAATATTCTCGCATATTCCTGTACAACGGAAGCGTAACACAACTTAATGTCCTTGTGAACGGCCAGAAGTGCGAGTCCGTTTAGACGCCTTTGGCCCATCATTGCCCTATGATGGGTTTTAAGTAAGCGAAGCAGGCTGAAAGATCTCTCAGCTGTACATGTTGTCACTGGGGTGACCAAAAAAATGGTTAGGAGTTTATGTACATTTGGATAGAGATCCTTATCACACTCTCTCAGCGCCTCCGTCAAGTTGAGCTCCAATCGGTTGGACGATGGCTGTTGTCGCCAAAAGTCTTGCCAGCGTTCAAACTCTGCCGACATCTTACACATTTATCATGACCGAATCAGTGGTACAACTATGCATTGGAAATTAGTTTGGTGGCATCGCTTGCCGACAAAATTTATTCAAGTGCCGACAAACAAAAAATACAAAAGAGCTATAAGTATTACTGACGTGTAATCGTATTAATGCCAATAATGATGGCTGATATTCACGTAGGCCAGCAGATTCAAGTGATTGACTTTTTTCCTCAAAATGTTTAGTTCATCAACCTATTTGAATTATTTCCATGCTTCGTTGAATCATCAAAATCTTAGGATAAATCTATGTGACCTTAACAAACTTAGGAATTACAATAATCAAACACATTTCGTCTTGTTTCACTTCTCTCTATAAGATCTTTTGACGGTTCTTTGACGTAATCTGATCCAACCGTTCCTTAGTAGGTCTATCTAATCAGCAATCGACTCTTCCGTCAATGACATTTCCTCAGAGTGGGTTACGCCTTGGCTACAGACATCAGATAAACCTATTACAGGTAATGTTCAGATAAATTATCATACGTTTACTAACTCATACATTTTAGATAACGGATCATGATTCTTTTGTGTATTTTGCAAGTATATTTTGGTCCTTAATTCCTAACCTAACTACCCTCAAGGTGAGAAGGAACCACCCTCTCACGATCGGAGCTGCTGGCGAATTGAGTGCAGCATTAAACTTCCGTCTCATCCATCAGGTCGGTCCTTCTCGAATGGTTGATTCGATCAGGGTACCTGTTAGATTCACTGACTGTCGAAGTCGCTGCATTCAGCACTACCCCCAGACAGGTCATCCGATCAAGGTAGGGGCGGAAAAGTCAGACTAATTTATTAAGGTGGCCAACAGGCGCGTACCCAGGATTTTCGTGTGGGGGGATGATATTTGAATACTGACCTCAAAAATTTTAGAACTTGTATGAATAGACGTAGTCGATTAGCTGCATGTGATTTACCTGTTGAATCAAGCCAAATCAAATATCATATACACTTGCGCTCAAACAAAAAAACAAAAATATACAAAAAATACAAAAATCCGTAAAACTGCGTTCAAAATATATTAACAGAATGTATATACTCGTATATATAATAGTACCGGTACATGCATATCTCTCATGCATTTATTAGCCTACATATATTCAATAGATATTATAAAAATGGATGAATAAAACGGATAATAATATGATGCAAATGTATTCTATCAATCGCAATCGAGAAATCAAATATTCTCGCATATTCCTGTACAACGGAAGCGTAACACAACTTAATGTCCTTGTGAACGGCCAGAAGTGCGAGTCCGTTTAGACGCCTTTGGCCCATCATTGCCCTATGATGGGTTTTAAGTAAGCGAAGCAGGCTGAAAGATCTCTCAGCTGTACATGTTGTCACTGGGGTGACCAAAAAAAATGGTTAGGAGTTTATGTACATTTGGATGGAGATCCTTATCACACTCTCTCAGCGCCTCCGTCAAGTTGAGCTCCAATCGGTTGGACGATGGCTGTTGTCGCCAAAAGTCTTGCCAGCGTTCAAACTCTGCCGACATCTTACACATTTATCATGACCGAATCAGTGGTACAACTATGCATTGGAAATTAGTTTGGTGGCATCGCTTGCCGACAAAATTTATTCGAGTGCCGACAAACAAAAAATACAAAAGAGCTATAAGTATTACTAACGTGTAATCGTATTAATGCCAATAATGATGGCTGATATTCACGTAGGCCAGCAGATTCAAGTGATTGACTTTTTTCCTCAAAATGTTTAGTTCATCAACCTATTTGAATTATTTCCATGCTTCGTTGAATCATCAAAATCTTAGGATAAATCTATGTGACCTTAACAAACTTAGGAATTACAATAATCAAACACATTTCGTCTTGTTTCACTTCTCTCTATAAGATCTTTTGACGGTTCTTTGACGTAATCTGATCCAACCGTTCCTTAGTAGGTCTATCTAATCAGCAATCGACTCTTCCGTCAATGACATTTCCTCAGAGTGGGTTACGCCTTGGCTACAGACATCAGATAAACCTATTACAGGTACTGTTCAGATAAATTATCATACGTTTACTAACTCATACATTTTAGATAACGGATCATGATTCTTTTGTGTATTTTGCAAGTATATTTTGGTCCTTAATTCCTAACCTAACTACCCTCAAGGTGAGAAGGAACCACCCTCTCACGATCGGAGCTGCTGCGAATTGAGTGCAGCATTAAACTTCCATCTCATCCATCAGGTCGGTCCTTCTCGAATGGTTGATTCGATCAGGGTACCTGTTAGATTCACTGACTGTCGAAGTCGCTGCATTCAGCACTACCCCCAGACAGGTCATCCGATCAAGGTAGGGGCGGAAAAGTCAGACTAATTTATTAAGGTGGCCAACAGGCGCGTACCCAGGATTTTCGTTTGGGGGGGATGATATTTGAATACTGACCTCAAAAATTTTAGAACTTGTATGAATAGACGTAGTCGATTTAGCTGCATGTGATTTACCTGTTGAATCAAGCCAAATCAAATATCATATACACTTGCGCTCAAACAAAAAAACAAAAATATACAAAAAATACAAAAATCCGTAAAACTGCGTTCAAAATATATTAACAGAATGTATATACTCGTATATATAATAGTACCGGTACATGCATATCTCTCATGCATTTATTAGCCTACATATATTCAATAGATATTATAAAAATGGATGAATAAAACGGATAATAATATGATGCAAATGTATTCTATCAATCGCAATCGAGAATCAAATATTCTCGCATATTCCTGTACAACGGAAGCGTAACACAACTTAATGTCCTTGTGAACGGCCAGAAGTGCGAGTCCGTTTAGACGCCTTTGGCCCATCATTGCCCTATGATGGGTTTTAAGTAAGCGAAGCAGGCTGAAAGATCTCTCAGCTGTACATGTTGTCACTGGGGTGACCAAAAAAATGGTTAGGAGTTTATGTACATTTGGATGGAGATCCTTATCACACTCTCTCAGCGCCTCCGTCAAGCTGAGCTCCAATCGGTTGGACGATGGCTGTTGTCGCCAAAAGTCTTGCCAGCGTTCAAACTCTGCCGACATCTTGCACATTTATCATGACCGAATCAGTGGTACAACTATGCATTGGAAATTAGTTTGGTGGCATCGCTTGCCGACAAAATTTATTCGAGTGCCGACAAACAAAAAATACAAAAGAGCTATAAGTATTACTAACGTGTAATCGTATTAATGCCAATAATGATGGCTGATATTCACGTAGGCCAGCAGATTCAAGTGATTGACTTTTTTCCTCAAAATGTTTAGTTCATCAACCTATTTGAATTATTTCCATGCTTCGTTGAATCATCAAAATCTTAGGATAAATCTATGTGACCTTAACAAACTTAGGAATTACAATAATCAAACACATTTCGTCTTGTTTCACTTCTCTCTATAAGATCTTTTGACGGTTCTTTGACGTAATCTGATCCAACCGTTCCTTAGTAGGTCTATCTAATCAGCAATCGACTCTTCCGTCAATGACATTTCCTCAGAGTGGGTTACGCCTTGGCTACAGACATCAGATAAACCTATTACAGGTACTGTTCAGATAAATTATCATACGTTTACTAACTCATACATTTTAGATAACGGATCATGATTCTTTTGTGTATTTTGCAAGTATATTTTGGTCCTTAATTCCTAACCTAACTACCCTCAAGGTGAGAAGGAACCACCCTCTCACGATCGGAGCTGCTGGCGAATTGAGTGCAGCATTAAACTTCCATCTCATCCATCAGGTCGGTCCTTCTCGAATGGTTGATTCGATCAGGGTACCTGTTAGATTCACTGACTGTCGAAGTCGCTGCATTCAGCACTACCCCCAGACAGGTCATCCGATCAAGGTAGGGGCGGAAAAGTCAGACTAATTTATTAAGGTGGCCAACTTAACTAGGGGACATCCTACTGCTATTGGCCTAGTCGGTGATGCATCTAAGCCCATGAGTTTTTCTTCCTCTGACTGCTTCGTTAGCGTTACTCTAACACATTCCCGCCAAAGACAACCACCCAGGAATGATTCCCGGGGCCGAGGGTTGTCACGTCGAAGTAAGTCGAATCTGATACCAGAAGCGACGCAGCGGCAGGGCTCTGTTGCCGCTGTGGAGGTTACTCCGTACCGTATATTGCATCACCGACCTTGATTGAGATTTCATCATTTTATTGCATTGAAAATGCAAATCACTCATAAGCATGCAAGTACTTACTCTTCAGTTAAAATATAATTTGACAAATAGAAATGTTCACTATATAGACTGCAGCAAGTCAATGTGATAAACTGAATCTGTCTGTAGCTACGACTAAATTACTTATAAGTCAAGCCATGCTTCTATGAACAAATGAAACACGAGAAACTTGGCCTAGGCATGTTGATTGGAAATGTGGTGATAAACAAAACATGTACGCACGGATCAAACTCACCTCATTTCTTCAGTTAATGTATTAAACAGCCGCTGGAAATTGCATCCCAATATCTCCAAATGTGTCATCACAACAGGAAGTCGCAACGATTCTCGCTGAATCGCCTCTTTATCATGATAAACAAAGGTGTTGAATATTTCATTTAACGACAATAAAAGCAAAACTACATCTGCATACTGAGCTCTTCGCCCACTTTCAAGAAATCAACAAAGATACATTAAATTCCGACCTAGGAACTTGGAGGGGAATAGGATTAACGACTTTCACATATTTGTCGATGACATAATCACCTGCCTCATACCCATACCCGTGTATCGTGAAGGATGAAAGAGGAAATTTGATCAACAGTCAAAATTGATAGAAACTTATAGAAATTTACAAGGTATATATTCAAGTGTTAAATCAAGTATTATTGGTCTGAAATTGAGTATTTTTATTTCAAAATAAAGGATGATTTATCAATTTTTACGAAAGCCGACACTCGATATTTTCACATGCTCAGTATGCCTAAGTTTCTCCCTTTTTCATACCACTTAGAGTTTCGAATTTCGGGGGGAGGGATGCATTCCCCCTTCGGTACGCCACTGCTATTGTCATCGCTTGTATCGAGAGATCGCTTATACCGATAGCTAGCCACATAGGCCTATCTATGAATTCGGCAGGGACCAACCTGCCGTGTCGCTTACATCGAGAGATCACTTATATCGAGAGTCGACTGTATTCTTGTGAATTTGTAATGTAATGCTTATGCAATCATGCACTTGAATCCGCCGCGAAATGATCTAACTATGTGATAAATATTGACTTTCACGAGTCTTCCGTTTTAAGATGATTAAACAGTCGGCACAAATGACCACGTCCGCTTCCGAACTGACCACACGATTGAATCATAATCACAATAGAACTTCAGCATTTTATCAGACGGAAGTTCGATCACTTTTGTTTTTTCATGTACATACCATGCTCGTTGCGGAAGAAATCTTGGATATATCCTTCAATGGACTTACGCAATGCAACTATCCAACTAGCCTTTCAGCGTCTCTTGATACAAGGTAATTCTGTGTACCTTTTCTTATTTAATCTGTTTCTGATAATATTGCAAGCAGTTTTAGCAAAAACCTAAATCGATTAAAAAAAATCATGGGCTTTCCCCTGTTTTTTTCAACGGGTGGGTTCACTGAGTTCTTCAACATCAGGTTAGCTCAGGGTAGTTTCAGCTAGTCTATAAACCACATTAATTGATCAGACTCATCATGAGGACAATTTAGTCTGATTGTTAAGGTTGATTGTATTTGATATGATTGTCTTTAGTTTAAAGGCGCGTTCACAGTAGCACGATAGCGATAACGATAAAATCGTGACGTTATTTCATTTTATCGTTGAACTCCACTGTTTACATTGGACCTATTATCGTTGAGAAAATCGGTCTGTGAACAGCAGGCATGCTACACATGCAGACCGATTTATTTCAATCTATCGTTATAGTTATCGTTATCATCATCGGTCTGATGTGATTAAGTGTCTTAAGTGTCTGAATTATTTTTACCGGAAATACTTTGTTTCTTGAATCAACCAAAATGTTCGCGAACACAATATACTGATTACGGTCATCTGAATAGTGTTCGGTCGTCTGAATAGTGTTCATGCGTATGGCTTTGTGCTGCTACATCAGGATTGTCACATCGGAATTCTAGCTCATGAATAGAACCTCACTGATCAATGCATGTCAACTGAAAGGGCTATACTTTAATATAAGCGACAGCTTAGTTATTGCGGGGAGTTGTCTTTTTTGAAACTTCTTTGATTTTTTCTATAACTAGGTAAAGCCCTCTAGGGCCTACGGGTGCATCATGAAATATGCAAGATCTGCAAAAGTAATCTTCATACTTAGCTATTTTTGGCCACTTTTCATAGACACTGAATTTCATCAAAATCGATATCGAAGTTATGAAATTCTTCCAAAGTATAATTTCTTTTTCAGTAACGTGATTGATCGTCACCGTCATAAGCATATTGCCTATCTCAGAGATAGACAACATGCAAATTATATGAGGATGATAATGCTCTACTTCACCCTCATTAATGCATTCTATACTAAGTCAAAGTCACGAGCAGCTTTTTGAGAAAAGTAGAAAATGCATATTGCCTATCTCACAACTTGAGATAGGCAATATGGTTATGACGGTGACGTGATGTTCTGCATGTCTACGTGAATTTGTAGAGTGAAAGCTGGCAGATTAATGGTTCACTGAAATTATAGGAGTTATGACACAGAAGAAGAATAATTGTAAAATCAATTCAATTTCAAATTTTGTCACATTTTTGCCACATAGGTTCATTCAAAAGAAACATGGCATTTTGATACAAAGCATTATGTGCAAGAAAGTGGATGCAAAATCATAGAAGGTCATTTGAGCAAAACTCAGGGTTGTCAATTTTTGTATTTGTGAAGTTTTTGCCGAAACTGTGATTTTGATTGAGGGCAAGTGTTTTCTATGACACATAATGTTTTAGCTGTTGTTGGTGAATGTCGATATCCTATGATGGCCTGCATTATGTTTGAGAATGAATTTAAATACACAATACCGAGTGAATCGACACTCAGGCAGTAGTTGTTACCACAGAATTAGATTGTTTAATCGTGTCACTTTGCTGAAAGTACAAACTAATTCAAAACGATAGCACATGTCGGAGCTAACTGAGTGGGCAAAAAGAAATTTATGACACCTTGCAGAGATAGGAAAAATAATCGTGCGTCGCTTGCGTATTGCTTTGAATTCCTTCAAAATGCTCCCATCGCATCGATTCCTTCGGATTCGAAGAATTCAGATCATTGCGCAAAAGTTTTCTCGATAATGTTAGTCGTTCCGGTCATTACTAAAAAAGTTAGCAGGCGCACGAAAATGGTTCACAAACTTCTCTGGAGAACTTGACATCGTCTGTGTCTCTTTGCTGTGTGATCCAGTTGTTAACAGTCACTGAAGCTTCGCACAATTGGCGTGTTCAATGTTGAACTGGCCGGTCATTGCTCGATTTCTATGGTTTTATGACAGTAGATTGTGCCATTTCATTAGCGTTAAATGTTCCAATGTTTCCATTCTAATCAGACAGAAGAAGAGACGACCTGTATAATTCTGTGGTTGTTACAGAAAATCATAATGTATGTTCAAATCAACGCGCTTCTGCTTGACGCTTGACAATAAAATGTTTGTCAGAAGTGGGATTCGAACCCACGCCCCCATTCGGGGACCAGAAGCCTCAGAAGCATTAGCTTGAGTCTGGCGCCTTAGACCGCTCGGCCATCCTGACATGCGTGCAACACGCAGAATGGTGAAATCATATTCATACATCGAGCAGAAAATATGCGCAATATACAATTCACATGCCCTGTTGCACAGTGCAATGCGCTGTTTATCAATGCCTGATGCAATTAAATCTGCATGATATCAAAGCTGATGGAGCGGCTTCATTTTCACATAATATTCCATTCAGTTACAGATTATGATACATGAACTGTAAAGTGAGCGAATTCTGCAAGTGCTGTGCTCGAAATCATTGATTGATTAAGAGATCAATACTATTGAGATCAATACGCAGCCAATAAATCAAGTTAACTTCCCTGGAATACCTTCTATAAATCTAATGCACTGTCAACGATATAAATAGCACATTGTAAAAAGTGTCACTGCTCCCTGATTAGAGCACTGAATAGCGATTTTATACTCAAAACCTATTCCTTTTATTAACATTCATTCATTGTAAAAAAAGTAAGAGTTTCAATAAAGCATTATTGAGGATTGATTATCACAAATATCACTAGGTCCACTGATAAATTTGAATTTTGAAACATAACTAACATTTGAGTTTAGCGCGCTTACAGCTAGCCTCATCTATATTTCATTTCTTGAAGATCGAATATGTTACCTACTTCATTTCATATTGAGTAGGCCAATATGTATCATGAGACATCCTCAAGATGAATAAAACGCATAACTTCTGAGTGAAGTTTTAAATACGTATGAAATGGTTTTCTTGTGTTTGTTGCTAGTTGAGTTATATGCACCACAGAATATTTCGGCTCATAGAGTTTCATTCAGTCATTTTATGTTCCCAGCCTTCAATAAAGTGTTGAGTAGAAATTACAAAATAGAACAAGAAATCTTGGTGGGGGGGGGGGGGCTTTTGCCGCGATTGCATTCTTTGTAAATTTGCAAATCTATTCCACTTGACACGTTGATCAGGACTGCGGCAATCGAAATAGTGTTTATAAATAACTAAGACAATGTGATGTTCATAATTCGTATTGGGCGTGCATCATATTATCGATCATGTTGAGAGCTGCGTCTAACCCAAAGCAGTCGGGGTTTAACTTCTATGCCTGAAGAGAAGAACGATTCAAATTTTTGAACGAATCATGCCTCCAATGTTGTCGACATGTGATGTACTCTAGCAAAGTTTTCAAGATTGTCAATCACCTGACACTTCATATCCTTAAAATTCTTCGAACATTTGTAGTCACAGTTTAAGGAGTTGAGGACAACTACTGTAGAGTAATGGAGGCATTCCACTCAGTCTCTTTTCTCAAAGATTTCTTTGATATTTTTAATGCACTCCCTAAGTTTGTTGAATCGTACTCGGTGAAGTTATGAAAGTGGAACATGTTGAATTTCTAGTTGTCATCCTATCTCACTCTCAATCGGACTTATTGATGGTGTTTTCAAAGAGTAATGTACCTGTACAGTGTGCATGTATGCGAGTATGAATTGCGGAGCGCTACACGAAAGGAGCACTAACATGAGAGAAGGCATGTTATTCAACTCATAGTCAAACAGATGCCTATCGTTGGATCTGACCGGTCTTCAGACTACGCATAGACCTTCATCATGCCATAAACATTTGATCAGTTCATGAAGAGGTCAACTTACTGAAAACTCGGGGTAGTTGTATCATGTATACATTTACATATCCTACGAATGTTATTAGTAATAAAGCTGAAAAATATCTAAATGCAATTTCTGATAGTGATAGTAATTGCAGATGAAAGCTAAACCAGTCTCATCCGCCTGCTGGTCCGCTCTGCAATTCCATTTAGAGTACACGAAACAAAAGCGTCGCTAAGATCGTGACTGCAAATGTTGTATGCATCATAGAGTAAGATAGGCCTATACATTGAGCTCACCAGACCATGATGCTTCCTAACTTACAGTCTGAATATACTGTCTGTATGCAGTCTGTCTCTGATTTAGATGTCAGCAATTAGTCAGCGCCCAGAAAAGTAGTTTCAAAATGCTGAGCAAACAACACATGATCAAATTCTATTTATGATTTCATTGCATCCTTCCGCTACAGTCTCAAAAGCATCAATCAGCTGATCACAATGTAATTGTTTTAGTTTTCCACAATGAAGCTTCATGCATGTTTATTTGTAGATGGAATCTGGTCAATTCAATAATATGAAACCTTCTGTTGAGAAAATTCAAAATTGTGTAAGGCTCATTATTGTCAGATAGCGTGGATACAGCGCGAGTTGAAAATTCGTTGACAGCAGTGATGATTTGAGAACTAAACTTGTAAGAATTTGAAAGTTGATGTGTTGAGGGTGACAATTTCTATGCGTCATGCATAAAAGTCGGTTTGAAAATATTGTAATGCAAGGAATTGACTCAGACTCTTGGCTTGACTGATCAGTTTTGTTGAATTGCCGTCATCACGAATCCGAGCAATAAACATAATGAGTTTATCTAAAACGTTGTCTTGAAGAAATTCGCATATAAACAGGCCTGTGGTTCAAAAGGTCGAACTTGCGGTTAACGATAAGACAAAGACGACTATAACCATCTTTGACAATTAGATTTATGAGTCATGAAAAGACATCTTCTACTCACCAGAAATAGCCTTTGTCCACTACTCCCAATCTTGATTCTCAGGAGATGACAATAATAAAAGCGTCATCATCACTTTTGCTGCCTTAAACTTTGATGTTATTTAATCCGCATTTATGCCTTTATAATGCAAATTAATGAGATCCAAAATCATACGTCAATGAATTAGATGATATGACCTTGAATAAAATTTGTATTATTTCACAATCACATAAAGGTGAATAATTTTAAATACAATAACCCAAAGTAATGAAATAACCCATTTACAAATATTTGGATGCAGAGGTAATCAAAAATTGCAATTAATTTTGGGCAAGTAATCAATTAATTTCATTTGTAGCAGAATTCAATCAATTCATGCAATTATTTGATGGGAGCAATCAATTTCATGTAGTTAATTTATGTCAGTAATGAATTAATTGCAATTATTTATCAATACCGCTTGAATTGACTAATTTGTAACTTTGCTGTTTCATTTTAACGAATTTGGCAACATGGGTACATGCTTTACAATTCACACTATAGCTTCAAATTGGATAGTCACTGAAGTGTAGATCCAATACATACGACATGCATATGACTGAACTCTTAATTGGATGTGAATGCTGATAAATTTGATTACAGACTTATTTTCCTGGATCATAATTTTAGTGACAGCCATTTATTGAAGCAAGTGAATGAATAATCACACGTGCTTATAACGTAAAACAAAATAGAGTGCTTAAAGTTATCATAATAATATTGCAATACACTGTGCACCAGTTCCTACAGTCCTGAAAGCGATCGGTTGTGAATAAGATGTGCTTAGTAAGTTAGTATCTAAACAAATAACTGCAATTGGGATGTTTTTCCTCCGATGGTGAATGGTGCGTTTTTTCCCTAAAAACGCAAATTAATCAACCAATTAATTACAATTATCTGCTGAAACCAGTCAATCAATTGCAATTATTCGATGGCACCAACTCTTTAACATCATTCGATTAATTGTAATCTTTTGATTGCAGAAATCAATTAACTGTGACCAATTAATTGAAATTAATTGCAATGCAATTAATCTTTGATAAATCCTGATTCGACTTGAAAACAAATTGAAGACTGCAAGCTTACTGAAATCACTATCAATCAAAATTTTTATCACTCCAATTGATACTACTGGATAAAAATAGAACGATAGTCGCGATTTGAGTGCTTAGTTCGGAAAAACTTCATAAAATACCGGTAAGTCACAAAAAAAAGAGTCCGCTATTATAGTTCCCCAACTCCACCCCCGGTAAAACAGGGCTTAATTTGCAGCCTTAGGAGGTCGCCGAAGGGGAGTGATAATTGAGAGACTCACCAAGGAATTGCCAGCCCATCTAATGAATTTGGCTGCCGGTTCAGGCTAACACTGTCGTCTCCACTTCAATTCAAAATATTTGCTTTGACCTCCGCCGGCTGGGGCTATCGAAATATAATTGCATTGTAAATAAATGGGTGACAATTAATTGATCGCTGCAATCAAACATCGAAATAATTGATTTCAGTGATCCAATGGTTGCAGTCAATTGTTTGATGTCATTAATTACAATTGATTTGTTAATATTAAGGCTAGTTGATTGACTAACCTAGAACCTGACAGAAGCCAACTAGCTGCAAACATTTTCAAGATTGCTTTCATCAAAAATCTGAAATCAATTGATTGGTATCATGGAATACCGTAATTGCAATTAATAGAATGCCTCCAACAACATTTAGATTTAATTGATTGCCTAGCCCAATTCAATTGCTGTTAATTGATTGCTGCCATCAAATAATTGCAATTAATCGAATGCTACCGACTCCATTTAAGACTAATTGATTGATCAGACTAATTCAATTACTGCTTCTTTTTGACAACATCTGTCTGCCTCAGCTTTCGAAGCCTTGGATTGGCCTGATTCCTTTTATATCTGACTGAAGCGACTTATCTAAATGTTTTTTATCTATATACTATTAATTGTTTTACATTAATATCAACGTCATCAAAATGTTTGATTTGTAGTCGGGAGTCGACAAAATTGTCATCTAGACTCCGATAACTCAATGATAAATTCTCATTAATTATTTCTGGATAAAAAGGGAGATATTCATTCCATCATCGTAGTAGTTGCGGTTTCCCAGTTGGCATTGTCCAGCCACGACCCGAACAGGATTATTTGAGTGTCCTGTCAAATCCTTATGTAATAGCTCGCCAGTGCAAAACCTCATCAGCTGTCATCAACTTCCTTTCTCCCCTCGCAGTCGCGAGAGAGGAGGAAGAATGTGAAAAGGAATCAAATGTGACCTGTCATAGGTTCACGCCCTCAGTACTTCTCGATGAATAGCAAACGTTGACATGCTAACGCCTACCAATAATTGAAACTGCGGTGACCCATGGCCATGAGTGACCACATAAGAAATATGTGTGGGGAAGGAGAATATTGGCATTCATTCACTTTAATTTAAACTCAATTTTCAGCACTCATACTCTGCAACATGAGCTCTTACGTCACGTCATTCTCAAGGTTAAACAGATAGTCAACTAAGGGAAATAAAGATGATTATCGCGAATAGAACATAACGAAAAGTGCACGTGGTGGATAAAGACGATAGAGATCCAAAATCCATAAAATCCTTCAGCTGACAAAACTTCGCAGATTTTCCGTGAAGTTATTCAGAGTGATCACTGTGATGGTCTAGATCATAGTGGTCGCTAATGTGTGGGCGTCTCATCTAGGTGACACAAAACCGATGGACGAAGGACCATAAAGTTAGCATTGATATTTTCGGTTAATCTGCTTCCATCTTAAAAATCACATATAGGCTAATTTGCCTATAGTTTGTTTATCAATAACCCGAATATTGAAGGCTGAAGGGGAGAAGGTCAAAAGGGGACCAAAGTATCACATGTTTTTAAAGCTATCGTTGATACGGTACTAACTTCACAAGCCATCCATCCCCTCAAATACAATTCATCCGTCCCCAATTGTACAAAATGTACTACTTACGCATCAAAATCAGCGAAAAATTAATGCTAGCTCCACAAACCAAACTGCTCGCCCTCACAAGTGACGCATTAGCTTCGGCATGGCCGAATTAGCTCGCATATTTTGGATTACCTGACGGCTCTGACTACTCAAAAAGCGATCAATGTTTCGAAAATATCATAAATTAATGACAAAGGTAATCTGGCTAAATATGGAACTTAAAACCATCCTCAAGCATGTGAACTAACGCTTCCTTCCACAGAATTAAATATTTTGTTTATCTCCTTCGGTTTGCTAGAAGTGTGATTAATTCGAAATCGACGGCGCATAGAGGAACATATTAAGTGGGCAAAAATGAATTCCTAATACCTTACAGAGATAGGAAGAAAGTCGTGCGTCGCTTGCGGATTAATGTGAGTTCAAGCAAGATACTTCGATTGCCACAATTCCTTCAGATTCGAAGAATTCAGATCATTGCTCACAAGTTTTCTCCATAATGTTGGCCCTTCCGATCATTATTAAAGAAAGTAGCAGGCGTACGAAAATTAGTTCACTTGATGATTTCACCATCGTCTTCTCACCATTCCTTACTGCATAGTACATACACTGAATCGAATGCTAGCTAGACGATGTGTGTTTTGGTGTGTGCGAATTGATATCACAGCACGCATCTCTCACTGGCTCTGGTGTCCTCTGCTGACAGCTTATTGTTTGCCATTTCCAATAGCAAGCAATACACGAATTATCCATTCGAGAAGGAGCAAGTTGTCTAATTCTGTGATGTGCCATTTCGATATTAAGGCTACATATAACTCTTCCTTTCTAGGAAACCGAAGCGCGCGCAGATGAATCTAATTCTGTACTTCCTTCAATTGCAGCATATCATCCGCGTCTCAGGGCGAGTGAGGGCTTGCCTGTTTCTCACTCCTAATACACAGAATCCGTTCGTAATCACAGATCGATTATGAAGATTTTCGAATGGCACTGACGAAGTTGATTCCTGACATGAAGTAACTAGCAGAACAGCATCAAACTCTCTCACCAACAAAGTTCTCTTTTGCTTCTATCCTTTTCTATGTTGTTTCCATGTTATTTTTGCAATTAACTACAAAATGAAATTCAATAGATCATATGTGGTTATCCTGAGTAGTGAGGTTTTGTCTCGGCCTGGGGGATGCCTCAAAAATTGTGAAAAGTTGATGACAGGCCAAATAGGGGTTGGTGACCACTGCTCTAAATCTAGGGGAAACCAACCCTTGAGGACTAAAGAGAAAATTCGCAGCTCAAATGGTCTACAGTAAATGCATGCGTTTCGACGAGCATGGATGGACCATTTTATCAGTCGTTGAACTTTTGCAGGAAACATCCTGTTTGCTATTGGTGAACATGTTCAATTCATTTTGGATAGAATGAAAGGTTTGCTCGTCAATATGCAGGTTTCTCGATATTCGATCAAATTTTAAGGATATATGAATCCCGATCAGGCTTGCCACTTCGCAAAGACAAAATTACAGACTTGGTGATCGGTCATCTTAGTAGTATAAAAAATGGTGTCAAGTGTCATGTGAAATGGAATAACTTAAGATTGAGATATTTGTGGGACACATGAGCCTATCAAGCTGTTCAACTGTAGCCAGAGTACAGACTCTGATTTCATTGTTCATAAACAACAACGAAATGTACATGCAATGCTGACTGAGAAAATAGGAAGCTTTGATATTGCAACAAATACAAGTATATTGACAGATAAAAACGAGTTCTTCGTATGATATCATGACTTAACATTGGACTTATCGTTCACTTAGAAAACATAGAATCGATTATTTTTTGACTATCTGAATCGAGATATGACATTTTGGACTCTCACTCTGATTGTAGGCGCAGTTTTTTTAGCACGAATCTCTTCAACCGCTTGCTCAGGTGCAGCCAACTCCTCGTTTATATTGCCCAGTTCTTTGTCTACCGTTTGAGTGGTCCTGCGCTTGTAAACGCCAGTTACGCGTTCTTTGGACGGTGACAGCGGTTGTGGAAGTTCTATGGTTGACTTCTTTTTCTGAGGCAGTTTGTATTGAGCGGAAGCATGGGATATATCATTTTCATGAGGTTTTTAGAGGCTTGAAATGCTTCGAATTTTTCCTGTCAAAATGCGAGCAGATAATGCGTCGAGCATCGTATGTTGCCGCATCCATTCTGGACTGATAAATCGATTCAACGATCTTCATTTTGGAGAATCCAGATTCTACAACCATGTTATGAGGGAGCGACAAAAGAAGTACCTCAACGCCATTTAGTTTACCCTCGGAAAACAATTTCTCTAATGATACTGTATCCTTCATTTGAACTCGAATCAATGATAATTCGTCATGATAATTCTGTTCATGTTCAATGCATCGCACAATCGCTGAAAAGATCTCAAGAACTTCTCGCTATATTCACTGGTATGAATGAGATGACATCTGCAAAAAATATCAGATGTTCAAGAAAGAGAGAGAGAAGTCTCGGACATTGGAAGTCAATGATTTACGCCACAGTTATATTTTCCAAATGCAAAATATAAATGCAGACTATTACTGACTTCATAAGGAAATACAGACTTTGCAGACCAGTCTGTAAATACAGACCAAGTGGCAAGCCTGATCCCGATGTTGTTCAGTATTAGAACTATTTATAAATCTCAGGAAAAATAATAGAGCAGCGTCGCTCTAAGACCGCGCAAAATCATCAAATGCAAAACTTGGCTAAAGTTCACTAAAAAAGGTGTCAAAAATCACTTGATAAAATTGTGAAATAAAGCATAATATATCAGAAAGTTAGTGAGTGTTAGTGTGATCCTGTATTTCTGAATTTAACATGTATATTCTGTAAAAATAATTTTTCTTGATACATTTTATCCGTTTAACGCTCTGCACACAGGGGCGCCAGAAGGTCTTCGCTGACTACTCAATCTTCGAGAGATATTTTACAAATCCACCTGATCGTCTTCCTGTCTGCTACCTCCATTCTCTTCTTCTCTACAGCTGTCATAGCCCAAGTCTCACTTCCGCAAGCCATGCAGGCTCTGACGCAATAGTTGTAGATCCTTCCATTCATCCAATATGGAGTATCACGACTAGTCAGGGTAGGCGACAGCTCTCGGAATTGCTTCCAGCCCGATTGACTTCGCGCAGTCACAGCTGCCTCCGTTCCACCACCGGAATCCAACATGTCTCCCAAGTAGCAGAAACGGGTAACAATGTCGCACGCCTTCTTCAAACGCTGTCGCTTTCATTGGGCTTCTGTTTCTCACCACGGGCATATCACCTGAGTATCTGCCACACAAAAAGTTCGACGCTGATTTTGTCAAACTGCCTTTTATGCCACTACATCGTTCGTGAGTCTATGATCGACAGCTTGTACACTGTATTGAGTTGCAACCGACACTACACGGTATTTTGCATGTTATTGAGGTCTTTCCTTCCCCCTACGGCTGTTCCCATCACTCTTGCTTTGGCCTGTTTTCATAGTCTTCAGTATTGAGTATGGACTTCAGGTTGGAATCTATAGACTATGCGATTGCTCGGTAAGCAGACTCTTCATAATTAGCATTGCGTACATTAATAACTTAACTTAGTAATTAATTCTTGCGGCCCATGTTGTCATGAGGTTGACAAAGTGGAAAATAGTTTTTTTCAATCATTACTTTATTCAGGAAAATCGTTCACAGCACAAAGACACTGCAAATGTGCGTAAAAATACTTTCACTCGAAACGCAGGTGATAAGTCCGCCTGTTATGTTGTAATTCTGGATGATAAGCAACTGCATGATGACAGAATAGCACCACAATGCCGAAGTTCAAAGCTAGAAAATGCATTATGAGATCATGAACATTCGAACATTGTATACATGTGTAATGTAGGTTGAAACCATCTCATTTTCTTGTATTACACAAGATCGGGAAACCATGTCGAAATTAATACAAAATATATAATCAAAGAAAATCTGTAATGACGCTGCAATAAAACAGGCGTCAATCGGAGGTTGAAGCAGAACTGTTTGAGTTTGAAAAAATTCCGTCCTAATGGTCATAAAACTACATCAGGGCTGAGAATAAACGTCCTTTCCTATCACTGTTCGACATAAAGAAGATCGTGAAAGTAGGCATAACTTTATAAATCTCTATGAAATAGGCCTACTTTCAGACTATCAGAGACATCTGATTATCTGGTTGAAAAAATCATCAGTTTTAGAAGTCAAAAGCTCAGAATGTTCCTCCCACTTTACTGTGAAGCTTTTCCGGAGACATTTTTTGAACTTATCACCATCTAAAGACTTGGTAGGTGGGTAAGTAGGTTTGAACCATCGACTTTCTAGTTCAACGCCCTGCCAACTAGGCCACCGACATATGATAGCAAGACTAGAATTCTCAGCTGGTGAATTCGCAAACATAGTCAGTGGATTCATCTCCCTACACTATCACAGCATCACACGTCAAGTCAATCCACTAAGTTAACTAGTTAAAATATCATTAAATCAGAGTCAACATCAAACATTGTCATCAAACGTAATTATAATTTATAACTGTATGTTTTTTGGCCTAATTTTACTATTTTTGATAGAAAATTTACCTCAAAATCTTACTTTCCACAATGAATTGAAATCAAGCCTGTCCTCTAGATCACATAATTTAAAGTACATTACTTCATCTAATGTTGACTATTTACACACGCCTCCGCCAATAGCAATACAGTGCTGATTAATTGTTCACAGAATGACACATACAGCAGAGGCGGAATCTTCTGTTACCAAAAATATACAGATGCAAGACGTTCACCGAGGCGTTCTGTTTTGTCACACGTTTTCCGGTGTTCCTGTAGCAGGATTTGGTGTTGGAGACGTCACAGGCGTCGTCGAGCTGCCGAACAGGCGCTTCTTGACAATATATGCACAGGTAATGAAGAAAAATATGAAGGCAAGGATGAGAATCACACGGTCTGTCATTTCACGGCGATTCAACTTGGTCAAAAGTCTACTTGATCTTTCAATGTGTTCTGACATATCCTGATACTCCCTCCGCGTGTCTGTGATATTGCTGGACGATTGCACGAGAGTATCCATTGTTGTTTTCGACTGAAATATGAATGAATGCATTATTAATTTATTTCTTTAAAACAGAAATTTTCAGATGAACAATATCGCTAGAAAAATGTAGTTACCACTAAAAGGAAATTTAAATGATCAAATAAAAGAGAAGCCGAGATTCTATTTTAATTGTGAGGTAAGATTTTTGAATTTTAGGTCTGCTTTCGAGAAATGGATAATAAAAAATATATGCTCAACATTATCAGTTCCTGAAAAGAATTTCTCATTCTTTTTGTCCCCCCCAAAATGCTGTTGCCTGTGCGGTTGTTCCTTCGGCCACTTTGTTGCGCGCCTGTAAACAGCTGTAAATAGTAATAACAGGCTAGGATATCGATACAATTTAACTTCTAGAAACCTTTCGAAATACATTGGCTTAGGGATTGGACCAACGTTCTCAGAGGAAGTAAATTGAAAGCAGCAGGAATATAAAGCCGTTGCAGCTGGTTCATAATGATAATGATGACATGCGTTTTTATTTCCAGCAATTAAAATCGCAGTGTGCAACAGAATCAAGGTAAATTATTGAAATTAACACTGTACAAGACAAAAGATCACACAGAGAAAAATTACAGTATAAAGAAAGCTAAGACTGAAGAACGTCAAACACGTCGGGAGTGGCGATCATTCTCCCATTGTGAGGTTATTATAAAGAGTGACGTTACAAATCCCTCTACAAGTAGAATGGACAGGCACTGTGAAAGCACATTAAATTTTGGTCACCTTTTGAAAAATATTAAGTTCTCAATTCTACTTGCAAAAATAAGTAGTATACGAGCTAGTAGTAACCATTTTCATTTGAAAGAGATAACAAATATCATTATGACCGTTCGGATGTGAGTAAAGCGAAGACGTCGAAATGCGAAATGTCGACGGTTGAGAAACATTCAAGAATATTCATCATCCTAACCCTGAATCCCAAAACAGAAGTCTAACTTAAGCCGCATCTAAAAACTCAAAATAATTCAGTCTGATCACTTCTTCTTTAGTTCTACAGAATCAACCTAACTTATAATCCATTCAGAGCTGATTATTTTGGAATACCTTTGCTTATAAAGATGACATAAAATTCGAAAATTTGAAGTGAAATCCATTTGTCGTGGAGATAGCATACATAATACAGCTGGTTCTTCAATCACTGCATCATTCTAAGGATCGTTTAGCATCAAGTTGAGATGCTAACTCTTCATCGCCAATCGTTGTCAATATGGATGGAAGAGCGACTAGAATTCACTAGATAGGAATGTCTAATTCCTTCAAAAGGTATAATGAAAGTGCATACGACTTCTTGATTGTATGTGCGTAGAGTGCTTTAATTTGATGATGAGTGATTAAGTCAGTAAAAACGAGGGCATCCTAAGAAATTACATCCGCATTGAAAAGCAAAAATATGTAAAGAATATGCTATAAGCAGTAAATACAAGCGGACAGGCTTTCTGTACACATCAACATAATCAGGTCCAAGTAAGGGGTGTTAAGGTGCCATAATACGTGGGTTGGGAGACACTGGATGAACTCCTCTCTTGTTTTTACAAGACGGAATTACTTAGTATCTTAATATACTTTGGGCTTCCATCGGGCTCTAAAATATGTTCAGGAATTTTGTGGTGAAATCGTCAAAATGCATCTATGCTCTTGTCTCGCGTGGTCAGACAATGCATTGTTGTGGTCGTTATGTCATGGTTATATCTCGGATAAAAAAGTCGGGCAGTTTGTCCAACGTAGAACTTGCAGCAAAAAATACACACGATTTTTCTTAATACCGCAGCTTTCTTGATCTCAAAACTTGTCCCACATGCCGAAATTCGGATGTTAGTTATTTCTATTTGCAGGTTGATCAATACACCGCTTCAAATATTTTCCATGTTAATTCACAAATTTCATGGAAAGATTGTATATTTTAATCAAATTTTCAAAATTTTCTGTTGAATAACCAAGAAATCTCTCCAACATGGAGATCCACATTATGTCATCATGTTTAAATGAATGTGTGAATGTTGATTATTACTTCTTGTTGGTTGGTTAAGTTTTTTAGCAGAGCAACAATGACAAAAATCATTGAATTTTTAAGAAGCATGGAGCACTGCCACCTACAGTTTTTGTCATCTTCATCAACATCGATTTTTTTAGAGAATTTTATTGTCAATTTGCTAGCGCAGCTGATTAAATTACATGACTGACGATACCGATTCGAAATGCTGTTAGAAGCCAAGATTGAACATGAACATTGTAATAATTGCATGAATAATGCAATGCGAATACTGTAACGTCGGTCCTGAGAAATCGCAATGTAATGCATGTAATTAAAAAAAGTCCTGTTCAAAATGCATCACCTGTAGTAATGTTATAAATTGGCTGCACGCATAACGGATTCTGTAGAACTTTCGTATTCTCCTAATAAACTTTTACTTTGGAGGTGTAGTTCGGTCAAATTTTGTCAATATTGTCTCAATGGCTTCTTCATTGCGTGACTAGTCAATCTTGATAACTTTGACGCACTTCTGATGTCCCAATTAATCACGATCATCAACTTTAGGAGACAATATGACGTTACATCCGCCAATAATCTGATACGCTACTGCTAGCATATTTCGTGACGAATTAGCAATGCGTAAAAGGATCAACGCACAGAGAGAAAATGAGCAGAAAGTAATGTAATTCATTGACAGGAAGTCACTGACAGAATGTTTATGTTTTCTGAACACATACAAAATCTCAAAAATGGCACAATACTATGCATACAAGTGTACAAACAAAACGGACGATCCATGCATTCTACAGCTTTCCGGAAGACAAAAGACTGAAAAAAATAATGTGTAATAGCATTGGACGAGCTCATTTTAAACCGACGAGGCACAAGGTTGCATGGTCTGAACATTTCAAAGAAAATGACAAAGTAAAAGATCAAGGATATATGATGTTGAAGGAATATTGCAAAATTATATAGCCTTTATTCCACTTGAGCAAAGAGTCTGCAACATGCTTGAAGATGGGACGCAAATTGGTTACAATTTTCTGTCGCAAAAAGACGAATGTTCTAGAAAAGCTGAATGAAATTCGGACCAAATTACAGATGGAGCTATGAACTAATTCTCAAGTCGACCTTGAGATTTTTTCCACTGAAATGGATATGTAGTTTCTATGCATCAATGAAATAACGCCTTTATTACAGGTCTTCGAAATGTTGGGCAACTCCAAAGCTATCTAATTCCGCTGAAAGCCAGGGGCGTTTTTTCATTGATGGAAATTCCCGGAATGGCCACAAAATCGCTTAAGCGACTATACATACTATGTGATGCATGACACTTCAGAAATTGAAGAGAGCCAAGCTGCTCCAGTTCGTCTAGCGTTTGATTTCCCAGATAATTAGAGACTTTTTGTGTTGAATAGCAAATGTAGTAAAGGTACATTTCGGAATCTAACAACTAATAAACAGCGAACAATCAGTTGTTGCATTTTGCCTTTCGTAGACGTGATTGTATTGCATCGTGATCAGTCACATATAGTTCACATTCGATGTATATCTCATCTCATTCAAGAATAACCTAGTCACCGTAGGTCCATTCAGAGATTTGTTTGCTTGCATACTACAGGGTTCCTCTATCTGTCAACCACAGCGAGCCTCCTGTCTAGTTTGCGGCGTTCCGCAATTCTCGGTGAGAGTGAGTTGGCAGCTGTGACGTCATCATGAATCTTAGACATGACTTTGCAGAACATGCAAAACAAGCATGAACATCTCAAATCACTCTTGAAGAAGTCTTATGTGATACCTCCTTACTAAGCTATAAAACTACAATGCCATCTACTCGTAAATATAATCAAACGGAAAAATTTCATATATATATATATACAGGGTGAACATAAAAGAATACCCCAACTTTAAAAATGTATTGTGACAAGACTAAGCAACGCACGAGGTTCGGTGAGGTGTCATATGAAAGACGACGTTCTGAAGTTTTTTTTACTACCAAAGCAATGACTTAATTTCTTAAGTATTCAACAAAATTTTGATCATTAATTTTTGGCTAAAAATATACGTACGTTGTGCTTGTTCACCCTCCCTGTCACGTGGAATATAGCTTCATCTGAGAATACGAGCTTTGAAATGAAAGAGACATCCAACTCAGTCTGTTCGAAGATGACATTGCAAAACTCCACTCTCTGTTCTGTGTCACCACTTGTTAAAGCTTGTAGGTGCTGTAATTTGTACGGTTTCATATTCAAATCCTTTCGCAAAACCTTCCACACCGTAGATTGAGGCATTTGCAGTTCAAGGATGGCACGACGAGTTGACTTTCGTGGACTTCGTAGAAAAGCACCGCAAGTACGCTCTACGCTCTCCTCCATCACTCTAGGTCTACCTGGGACGACTATGTTAATCGATGGCCGACTGTGGTTTGAGAAAAGTAAATTTTACCTTAGCTCTGGTAGGACAAAGATGAACGAAGATGTAAAAAAAACTTCAGAACGTCGTCTTACAAATGACACCTCACCGAACCTCGTGCGTTGCTTAGTCTTGTCACAATAAATTTTTAAAGTTGGGGTATTCTTTTATGTTCACCCTGTATATATCAAGTGTAGAATCGATAAGCTTAACTTGTAACGTCATGACAACGAACTTCTTTTACGTTTCTATAGAGTGACTATGCTTTTTACGCTAGGTTATTTCATTTTTAATGTCTTTTTAAATTACATGGCTTCTAATCAATTGAAAAACATATTCAATTAATGAATGACCACAAAGCTATTATGAAGAGTTAAGTAGAGCATACTATATCATACTAGGCAATTAACTAAGCAATCACATCACACTATTTGTATTTGCTCCCAGGAACACAATTTCTTAGAAGTATTCTCAACCTTCGCATCCACCTCTAGCAAGAGCTAGCAGGCCATGGATAGACAGCATGATTCCCAGTTCACTTTTCTTAATCAGCTTTTGCTGAGAATAGAACACTACGACATCTTTCAACAGGTCTATATCGTACACAAAAATTTCCCGGATCTCAATTAGGTTTTTAAAAACTTGTCGCATTTCAGGAGAATGTCAAAAACTTAAAAAAACACGGTTTTACAACAATTTTATACAACAGTAAAACATCATTTTCTAAAAAAACTCATAAAAGCACGATTTTAAAATCATCTTTGAAAACAAGGTTTTGAAACAATGAACAATATATGGTTACAAAGCCATGTTTAAAAACTGACTTTGATTGCAGATCTAAAACATAGCTCATCCTCTTTTGTCCCTTGTATACCTTAGTGGCATCAATTACCTTATATTACACACGTATGTATTCCGTGGAAACCATAGGAATTACAACATGCGGTAATGCACCTGAAGTATAATGTGTACAACTAAGTCTAGAATGTATAATACAACTAAGTTCATGACTGTATAATAAGTAACTATCAAATCCATCTAAACATTTGCAAAAGATACGAAAGTTGGCAATATGACATCAAACCCAGCATTCATTAGCTTGCATAACTAAAGCTCATGTTGCGTGTCATTACTAAAAATCTATGAAAACTGTGGTCTCCGTGACACAGTGTTTAAGTGCTTGGCCTAGCAATCCTTTGGTCAAGAGGTCGAGCCCCATTGTCAATGCAAATCGGAAGTTAGGACATCCGAACGGAAAGCATCATAATGCTCCATCTAAAGTCTGACTACATCACCACCGTCTAAGCCTCCAGAGGGGATGTATTGACGTTAAAGCTTCATTAATAGAATATGTTTTTGACCAAAAAATAGTTTAAAAGCAGGTCAAGATTTTTAACTATAATTACGGCTGAACGTAGTCCTGTAGTACGCATGTTTAAAAAGAGTTTCATGATTTCTACGCAGCATTTTTCTACACTGGAACAGTTCACTTAGTTTCTCAGTTACCGAAATTATCAGATCTGGTGGATGGAAAACTGTTCATCCTGGCTGGGAAAGATGGAAGTAAATGTACTAAAAGAAGAAATAAGATAAGCAGTCAATTATCTGAAAATGTCAAGTTAAAAGAAGGTTTAACCTGCTATCCATTTGATTGAGGTGCGTGCATTCACAATCTGTCTCGTGTTGCCTCCCAATGTCAAGGACTTTGAAACGCAATCAAATGTATACATTTACATTCCTCAGATCTTCATTTCACGGCGTATCTTACTATGTCAACTGTTTATGAATGTCAAATTGCTAACGAAATGCAAAAACATCTCTAAAAAGTACATATTCAACAAGAAAACCATTCATGGTTTTTGAAACATTAAAATGACTGATGACTTCCTGGTATTTAAGAGTGTAAATTCAAATTACAGTAATAGCATGATTCAGCGAAAATCAGGTTTTTGACCAGTAAAATCTAAATTTAGATGAAATTGCCAATATATTTAGGCCTCAAGGCCATAGCCATCACGAAGACAAAAGTAGTGAGCAGCACAGCATTCCTGAAAATATGAAATTCAAAAACATTTGCAGCGGGGAATTGAATATCTTGTAATTGGGCCAATCCGCGCGGTCAGTCACGTTCCAAAGTCGAGCAGAGTCTTATAGTAAGCGTTCTTGAGGTATTATTCAAAATAACTTTTATATTTCACACATGAGCCAGGTACTAAGGATCTCAAAAAGGGTAGTCGTCGTAATTTATCTGCCATATTTGCCGGGCAAATTTAAAAACGGTCAGTCCGTTCTTCAGAGAAAAACATTTTTTGGGTTTGATTGATACCTGAGCCAAACTCTGCAAATTGTAATTTATTTTTACATAGATTAGATGTTCTACGTGTTCGTCATACCAACCACTTATTTCACCTCAAATAATAAAATAAAATTCCGATTACTTATGCTGCTAGACAAAATAATGTACGGTCAGTCACGTTCCAAAACTATAGAGCAGACACGAAGTAAAAAAGACAAGCTAAGTTTATTACAAAAACATCTTGATATAACCCATATATAGAATTCGTAAAGTACTTGTTTTATCAAACAACAGTCTCGACTCCATCGATTAAACTTGAAAAATATATACCTAGTTGACAATTCCCACGGACTGGCCCAATTGCAGTGACATACTATTTCTTGTCAAAGCAAACATAAGATATCCAATGACCACTGACCAGACTTCAGCCATCCAAACAAATATCCAACTCAAAGCAATCTTTAGATTTTTTTGACCACAAGCCAGGACATCTGTTAAAAATATGAAAATTCTGCATCAATTACAGAAAAATGATTTTTGAGACTAAAATAATCTCAAATTACTAATCAGGGAGAAGGAAAACATGTGCAGGATAGAGAATATAGAAAACAGGTACATTACACGGAAAAATTTGTCTGAAGCTTATCGAATTTCAAATTCTGTGCTTGCCTCTTATTTGCAACGAATAGTAAGTCACTTAATTAGTACTGGTATTTGAAGAAAAAAATTGTGTGCATTCGCGCTACGGCCTTTTGAAGACAGTCGCTAATGCTTCGTTCGCGGGTGTCTGAACTCTGTCAATGCTCAAATTGCAAATCATAGTGGCATAAATTCATCAAACGCATAGACCATAAAAATATAGAATATGCTCACACAAAAATGTACACACACGCACGCGAATTCACGTATTTTACACTCAAGGGCGGAACAAGGGAAGCATACCAATGGTGACTATTTCTTCGAAATGTTAAATGGCAAGTTAGGAAAGGAGTAAGATGACGGATGAGAAGTGATAAAGTATAGTGATTTTAAAGCGTGCATATTCTGCATTTATGTTCAAGGTTTCGACCACTTCGATGAAGGGGAAGACATTCCGAGTGAACACGGTATACAAAAATAGGAATAGTAATACTAGCATGAAAAGATCAATGAGGACGCGACAAGCCGTGTAAATCCGTCCATGTGAAGTTGAAGATGGAAAATCGTTCAACGTTTACTTCTGGTACTTGATAGGAATTCTTTTCATGGCATAAAATTTTCTTCCTTTTCAAAATATGCGACGACGAAATTCAAGGTCAACGTATTTTTAGTCACTGATAATGATTGCAGAGTCCTGACGAGGTGACAAATCGAGGAAGATCGGGAGACAGTATAAATCATAACTACAATAACCCACCTATGACTTCAAAATTTATGAATGATCACAAAATATAGAGTACATTGTAATATATTACACTGTGCAATACCTTCATACACGCGCAAATTATCTGATGCAAGACACTTACATAAATATGAAGTTAATATGGGCGATGCCTTCTGCTCGACACTTCATTTTGCTCGACAGCATTAATTTTATTCATAGAGGACTTGCATCTCTGTTTAGACTCGAACTAAAGATACAGTACTAATATCAATAATTGTGGTTTCTCTCTTCTTTTCCTTTTAGCATCATCTTCTTCCAAATGTAGTTTGGTTGGATGGTTCGCTTTTCCCGATCTTTTGCGTCTTCCTCCTGTAGACTCAAACTGTAATGTCTACCGCTACAGACTCCTTCCAGGTCTTCTTAAAACGACTTTTGGATAACAGATTTGCCATTCAACTCCTTAACTCATGATACGTCGAAGTCAATCCTGGTCTTCTCTTCGGACAACAGGCTCAAACCATCGCAGTCTGTTCCGGTGAATGACGTCCGTGATGGAGTCAATGCCCAATGCTTCTCTCAGCTCGTCGTTGCTCTTTTTCGTCCATCAATGATCTTCGGCACATACATCCATCACACTATTCTCATCTTTGCTCATCTAGACCGCTCTTCATGTTCAGCACGCAGGACATGATATATAATTATATTAGGTTGAGCAGCAACTCAGTATAAAGTAAATCCCCACTGTGTATACAGTTTCGATTATATTAAATGAACTCGAGTTGAGCCCAATTGGGTATTGATACCAAATGCAAGATATGCACATTCTTGCAGCATGTTTCACAGTTTTGAAGAAATTAACACGGAATTTACTTATCTTGATGGCAATGCAGAAGAAATAATAGTATATTACATATCCTCCGTGCGATGACAGCCTTGGAGAGGTGATATTTGTTAAATTAGCAATTCGAAGGTTGTTATTACTTTATTGCTCAACGTCAACCTTCTTTATAATAGTATTTTCTTTAACGTGATCATATCACAAGCTACCTGCCACTAGAAGAGCAAAATAATTTAATCGAAGACAATGATCCCAATTAACTTTAAAATATGTAAATGGGTCCACATTACTATTCAGATTCTAGAAATGAAACATCCGATGAAAATGGAATTTAAAATGTGAAATTTCATCCAATAAGTACAATAAAATCTCGTTTTTCATTATAATGCGATTCATGAAATTCACTTCATAATCAGCTTAAGTTCCGCTTAATTAAGATGCTTATTAGCAAATATTCATTCTTTTTGATATCCAACATGCTTCATACTACTTGTATAGCAGGTTCATGTCGATAGTATATATACACAGGAATCATTTGAAAAAATTCAGCTCTTTAAAAACTGCTCAAATAATTTTTTGGACCCGTCAAATCCCTTTGACGCCATGCATTCTATGCATTCTCAGACGCCATCAATAAATACTAACTCATCAGCGAATAGAATCTCAAACGGTAGGTAGCTAATAAGCTCCTTCGCAACTACATCCATCACGATTTCAAAGAGTAAAAGACTCAACGCGGAGCCCTGGTGGATACCAAGTCTCACATCAAAACTCTCGAAATCGCTGAAGTTTGCACGGACGAATCTTCTCACATTCTGATGCATAAGCTTGATAACTTGAGCAATCCGCTTTTCTACACCAGAAGGTCTGAGTGACCATCACATCAATATCACGTCAAACGATTTCTCAGGGTCTACGAAGGCGAAAAACAACTGCTGGTTCTTTGCACAGCACTTTTCAAGCAACTGCCTTGTAATGCACTTTTCCCACTAACAAAAACTGAACTGCATACTATCGAAGATCACTTGCGAGCGGATCTATGCTCGATTTCTTGCTCAAACATCTTCATTCCATGATCGAGAAGTCTGAATTATATATTTCTATATAAATGAAAATATTAAATAGCAATAGGAAATTATTTTATGTGGATGATAAATAAAATAGTCACAGTAACATCCAATGGACCAAAAAACCAAGGGTCGTGTGTATGGAGCCTGTGTGCATGTTATGGCCGTTACTTTAATCCCATGAGAAGATGCTTGAGCGTGTGGGGATGGGAATGCTAAGGTGGATGCGTGGTGTCAGACTATCGGACAGGAAATCGAATGACAGAATCAGAAAAGCGATGGGTCTCGAGAGCATCACAGACATCGCGAGAAGGCAAATACTACGTTGTTTACGTGGCATGAAGGGATGAGACAGAGTGGATCAGAAAAGTTACGTGGATAGAAGAGGAGCAGGAAAACAAAAGAAGACATGGAAGCAAGTGGTGAAAGATGACCTAAAACGTGTTGGAGCCCAGGAATCGGACGCATGTGATCGACCGAAGTGGAAGTCCATACTCAAGCAGCAAACGTCTAACCCAACATCTTCTGAAAGCAAAGGGCGAGAGATGAGCAAGTGAGCAAGAAAAACGATTTATGTGACACATTTGACAAGAAATAGAAGAAGGAAACGGTATTCCGAACTTGACGGTTTTTTTTCTATTTCCTGTGCGTGGTCTCCGTGGCAGTGGTTGAGTGCTTGGCCTAGCGAAATTTTGGTCAAGAGATCGAGCCCCGAAAGTGTCATTGGAAGTCGTCAGGAAGGGCATCCGGACTAAAAGTTACCACAACGCTCCAGAAAAGCCTGACTGTGTTAGCACCTTCCAAGCCTCCAGTATGGGGGAATAGTGACGTTCAAGCTTCATTCTCCTGAGTAATACTAAAGTATGAGATAATGCATTGGCGCAGCTGTCCCACACCACAGCAAACATGACAGCAAATCTCTATGGGAATCATGTGGAATTCCCACATGCCACAGGAATCTATTGCTTTGCAGAGGGGCAGAGGATTAAACATGTTCGCTTCCTTAACGATTGTTCTGTTGCATCAACTGTTTGATACTGAGGAACTCGATGATATTATGCTGCCTTTCAATACATACGTGTATAATTCAACCTACAACTCAATATCCAACCTTCAATTTCAATATAATTCTCCCTCCAATTTTCTCGTATCTTTTTATCAATGAAAGCTGACAGTTTCGATGATTCATGGAAGGAGACAAACGTCCCTATCGGCAGAAGAAAGAACGATATTGTCTGTACCGGTTCTAACACAACGGATAGATAGCGAGGCCACCCAGAAATCCTTCACTCGCTTCCTCCCAGAACAGAGCGTCGTGTCATTGAGGCATAGAATTCACCCGATGATCGAAAGAAACCATTCCCATAAAGCGTGTACAGTGGCCAACCTCAATATTTTAGCGTTAACAATTAACCTGAACTTTAACCGAGGTTGATAAAAATACAAAAGAGGGCTATACACTGATGAAAAATGCGATCTGTATCTACATGTATATAGATTTATGTCGATTTCATAACTTAACGCGTAGGCCCTTCGTACTATACTAACCTAACCACGGATAAGACCGCCACACACTCACTCCCACAACGACCCAACATGACCACAAAGCAAACTTCTTAAAACAAACACTCCTTGTGGCACATTCCCAACAAACAGGCGAACCAGCAAAGTCATTAATCGTCTCCCTTACAGTGCACAAATCAAAACTATCACTCGACAGACGCACATATTAGAAAATTAGCTCAACTCCGTGCCAACATATCAATCACTCTGTTCAAAAGAAAACATGCAAAAAATAAAACCTTGGGTCCACTCTTCACTTTTTGTTCTCTTTATTCATCACAGTCAAACAACTCTACACTATGAGACCTGTGGGTTGGCCCGTCAGTTGCTTGAAGCCCATCCGCCGCAGGTAGCGGGCAACTACCACTGCAACCACGATGAAGATAAGCTAAGTAGCATTTGCATGAGAATGCTGTGAAGTTTCATTTAGATGGGCCATCACCTAGCATCAAATTATCAACCTATCATAACCATCTTTCAACTAAGAATATTTTCATGACAACTTGCAAAACAACATAATATGATCTTGATTAAAGTAATTGTTGCGGTAAATTGTAGGTCTACGGTGAAACATGCGAAATCATTCCCTTAGGACATAATAGGCGAATTAGTGACAGTGATTTCACATCAATTTGACCATATGTATTAACACATGCAGGCAAAGCTTCATCCACCTGAAGATTGCCATCGCTGACAGCTGAAAATCCTCACGTTTGCCAGTAGAAAGATTAAATCATATTTTAAGAGCCTTTAAAATCAGTGACTTACAATTAAGAGAAAAATTTAAAGCGATTTTGAGACAACTGCTACCTATGAAGGTAGTTCTCAAAGAAAAGCTTCAAAATTCCGAAATATTGAAACCAGACAATACAACCTAAATTTTTCTTAGTCAACTACAAATCAAATTCGAGGCTCTAATTCTCATCACTTACACTCTCCACTTGAGCTGACAGCGTGCTGCTGAGATTCCGCATCTCGTCGGTCACATCCGCAGCCAATGCCGCACTACGAGATCCACTGGTACCAGCATCTCCCTGCCGTCGACGTCGAAGAGAATCCGTGTTGCCGGTCAACAAATCTTCACGTTCGTGACTTTCTAAATGCTTCTTGGCGGCGAGAACAGCCTTTCTCAGATGTAGCTGAAATAGTAGAGTACAAGAAGTTGCAAGAAAACGACATATTCACCGCATTTTCTCGAATGTGCAGGCACTTTACGTGAACATGGTAGGGACGCTGCCGAAATGCATCGCAATAAGTAAAACACTTGATTTTCGCCGATAATCAGGGCTGACCTCCATCCCCAGGAGTACAATAACTAGGTTAGAGCTTCTGCATTAAGGGATTTTAGTTTATGTGTCAAACAAAACCGTTTTTATGATCTTAACACTTGTTGTTAACATACACTGTGGAAGTGCAGCGTTACAAAAGTAAACCCTCTTGAGGAAAATGTTGAACATATCAGGGTTTCTGAAATCCCCGAGTTAAGGAGTGGCGAAAGGGAAAAATCAGCTGACATTAGATTCCTCTATTCTTAAGATAGATCTGTGATTTCCAACTGTAGACCAGCAATATTTGACTGTTGTTCCGTGTTTTTACAACTCTTTTTAATTAATACTTGTAATGGTGATAGAATGTTTTTCAAATTCATGTTACACAAAAAGATGTTTTTTATCTTAAACCCTAAATGGGCATGGAAATGATATCGGGAACCTATAGGCCCATGCATAAGCGTTTCTATTAAATGTAGAACGGAAAATTAGCGTGCATAGTAGCTATTTACGCAAAATGAGCTCGAAACTTGCCACTCCACTTAAGCGAGAATTCTGTATAAGCAGAAGGGAAATCTCGCTCTCAAACCGCCCGCTTATACGTACACTACTTAGACGAAGAAAGGCACGATTGACGCAGTACTCTGATTACAAATGCTTACCTGAGACTGATGAAGCTGCATTGCATAATTTTCTACGTTTCTCATAAACGCAGCTCGACGTAGATCATTATCTTCTTCTGTAGCTAAGGATTCCAGGCGTGATAACAGTTTACGCATTGTTTTAGTGCAATCACGTGCTTCCATCTCTAAATCAACTAGTTCTCGCAGCGAGTGACACCGCTTTTCCCCATCTGACTGAACAGCGTCCACTACTGCCTTCAATTTAAGATCTGCTTGAACAAATTCATTTAATGTTTCTTCAACACGTGAATCGTTCTCCATTGTCAGCTGAAAACGAAGACAGAAAATGAGAAAATTGAATTTGTGAGCAGGACTGGTTCTGATCGATTCTGAATAATACAACACAATTCCTGAAATAAAAAAATAGTAAGGTGAGGCCCGTGACATAGCTAAACCCGCACCCACGCAAAAAACAGATTTCGGAACATATTTTTAATTATAATATAATCAGGAAAATATTATTTGGCATTCATTAGCTTTGCGCTAGAATCTTAGCTTGATCAACTTTAATTTACTTTTATTTTCATGATTAACATTGATTAGATAAGTAAATCCCTCTTTGTTCTTTAAATATCATTTTCGTTGTCAATCGTTCCCACTGTATTTGAATAGAATGAAGGAGGACACGCCCCAGTCTATTCGTCATTCCCATTCGCATTTTAGAGGTATTCGAAAGTCTCGACCGTCTCCGTCACGTGAGATCGCAGCCACCACAGGGTCACACACGAGAGATAGCATGAAAAATTCCAGAAACGTTATGTCAAGATTTCGCAGGTGACAAGATTTTGTAGAGCAATTTTTTTCACATATCGACTTGCTCCATATTTATTTCATAGATAAACTCTTATTGCTGAAGCTAAAGGGCTATTTAAGTGGATCACGCCAGTGTGTAATACGAGTAGGAGACTTACAAAATAGAGTCGAATAACTGAGAAAATGCATCAATTTCCATATTAAGGATCAGCCTTGAGGATTTTCGTAAATTTGATTATTTGTGAAACCATATAATGAAAATTTAGACATTTTTAAGCATAACGACGACAGTTTCGCGGTATTGCTAAAAAGTCCTTGCGTCCATTCGGACGCTCGATTTTCAGGTCTACTGCCTACAGATTATGTCCGCCACGCTGCAAGCACATAGCATAAGCATTAAGCATTTGAACGGTCGCTCTCCACAGACGAACTATAGCAAGTGTTACTATGCCTTACTGCAGAGTTTTATGCATTTCGAAACATTTCTGTCGTGAAATTTAATTTGTGAACCGTAAAAGGAAAATCATCAAAATTGTCCATATAACACTTACAGTCAGAAGACTTGGGAATGAGCCAAACCTTTAGCAAATCAAGTGAAGCTTAAGTGCGCTCGCATGGTGTTTCGATGCTCATACTAGAGGAAATAGCTTACATGTACATCATTTCAACAGTATTTTTCAACCATGGTAAAAAATATTCTAACAAAAATGAATGATAAATGAACTATTTGGAACACAATTCAACAATTGCAATAGTTGATGGTAATAGAGGAAATTTCTTGAATAGAGACGAATCTGCCATTTTCATAATTTCAGTGTGTTATGGAACACCTGTTGGGGTGTTAAGGACCACCCATTAATATTTGTAGAAATGCAATATTAATTTAATAATGTTACACAACAGTCAAATTGAAGATGCTCCCTACATAAGAGTGATTGACTGTTTGATTTACCGGTCAACCGGTTTAGATAGGTATAACTTAAATTATGACGAATAATTAAGCCTTCTTGCTATGCGAAGGCATGATAATCAAAGCTATGACTGAGAATAATCAGCGTGAGAGCTGTAAACTAGCACTAACACGATTATTATACAAGTCGACTTTTTCCTATTTACACATACTTCACGAAAATCACAGTGAAAGTGACAGTGCAATAAAAAAATTCAACGGAAAATGTGTGTATACGAGTATTATCAAATTGTGTACATCATCACCAAATTTTCTGGGCCTATTTATCAACAATTCTGCACTACACCTCACTCATTCGCATAAACTGAACACTTTGTTTCACTGATCCAATATCTATCTTCTAAGACAACTCAGTAGTATGCTTCCCATGAGTCTCAAGCAAGGCAGCATTCATGGATTGATGCCTCGAATTCTTTGACTAGGCGAATTCATGCGATGGCATTCATTTGTAGCACATAACCCGCTTAAACTTTTAATATGCATCAATATAAATTCGTGTAAAAGCTATAGGACCATGGCGTCAAGGTCACTAAGAAAATTTATGTAATTATGTGTGTACCGGAATGCACTGCGACAGGGCTTTGCCTTCAGGAATTCCTACATGACTTTTTTGCTAATAAGGGTACATTTTCGAGTTCCTATATCAGTTCTACGTACTTGCTATTGTACCTGTATCGTAGCTTTACATAATGCGAGTATTTTCTTACAGCTTTGTTTCCATGCTGTACTGTGATAGATGCATACATATTTTCAAAATAAACATTCTATCACATTTGTCCATCAGATCGAAGAATTTCTTTGCAAATTGTCAGTTTGTTTCGGCGATGAATGAGAAACCTCTAACTTTGATCACAATAATCAAGATCGTATTGCTTTTCAAAAGCCCAACTTTCTCTCTCAAGCAGATCTCAGGTTTTGATATCCAGAAAGCTGTGAAACATGTGTTTACATAACAAACTATTTTCCTGAGGCTTGCAGACCTTTCCTGATTTAAGAATCAAAATATGAAAGTCATCTCAACATGTTGATAGTTGCGTGTAAAGGAATTTAGGTTAAGCCCACCTTTGCAGCTCTTGGCAGATATCCCGCTAAGCGCATCAAATGTGGTCTGCAAATTATTATTATTTTCTTAGTTGTGGTATTCTTAAATCAAGAATGCGTAATGTGCTGACCACTGCAAAAAAAGGCGCGCGCTGCAAGACATTTCACGAACCGTCAGCATCTAATAAGCAGCCGTCTTTTCCAGCTCTATATTTCAGCCACTCTATATTACATCTACGAGTGTAAAATACACCTGACTAGGGTCAAAGCAAATAATCACATCATGACTAAATGACGATGACAGCATGACTAAAGCAAAGGGAAACATGACATAAAGCCATGTTGTCAACATGTAAATAAAGGCCTGCACTACAACACACTTATCGTTCTGCTAAAAAACGAAAAATTATACGAAATCCACTCGATAAAAACGAAAAATCAGGCATATTTTCGAAGAAGCAAATAAAAGCGAATGTCTGGGAGTCTGGAATTCTGCAAAAAGTGGTTATAGAAAAATTCAGAGACATTTCACCAGCACCATTTCTAATATGGTTGCTCACAGGGAGGATCGAACATCTTTGATCATGAATTTGTTGCCTGTGGACAGTAACTATTGTTGTGAAGTACATAAAATTAAAGATAGATATCTTCTATCATTTTTGGAAGATATCTATCTTCCGATTACATTCATTGCAATAACAACCCTTTTGTAGATATCTATGCGCAATGCAGCAATCATCAGAAGTTGCATTGATCATGATGGCGATGCAACGATCAGTTGGCCACTATGTGCATTAGCTTTTAAATGCTCATATGCCTTTCTTCTGAACAAGAAGACAATTGAGTGAATCTTGATAATGCAAAATATAGTAATTGACTGTTCAATCACAATTTGAGCATATATTCAATTGGCTACTAATTTCAAATCAGACGGGCCTGGGCCAAAAAATTAAATCTGCAACCGGACCACAGAATTCAGGCCTTCAAATAATTGGCTGGCGGGCTACGACCGAAAACACATTCTGGGCTCCTCTACCCATGCTCGGCGAAAAAAATACAGTATACGTACTTATGCATGATAAAAATATTAGAATAAATATTTTACCAGCATTCATAATGATCATGAAAATCTAGTCTATGGGAGAATTCAGTTGCTTTCCATCATTGGATTGATAAAAAGAAGTTATTTGAATTTAGATTAACACAATGTGCATGTAGAGTGAGTGTATTTGAATAACTGTCTTTCGATCAGTCACCAACTTCGAATGAAAATAAACACATCTTCAAAAGTCCACTAATCGGCCGATTACCGATTATCACTCTGCAGTGTCAATGATCGGTCGATTAATCGGAACAGCCCTAATTTCAATAAAAACATTTGTCCTTTTATAGATATTTTTAGTTTTTTTTAGGTTTAGACAGTGGTGTAACCCATCATATTTATGGTGCAACCTTTAGAGAGTCGGAAAATATATTCTTTGTTAATGGGAAAAAATAATAGTAAGTCATCTGTTCTTATATATTCAATAATAAACTACAAGCATTCGAGTTGGAATAATTCGAGCCTGAGTGAAGAAAGTCCCATTGTCCTACATAATATGTATACTTTATAGATATACTTATGTATACATTATTAATATGTATACTTTTGCACGATTGTATGTTCTGCTCGCAACTTGCGCGGTAACTAGAGCGGAACATTTAGAAATTATAACGAGACTGACTCTTGAGAAATCTCTTCTTGCTTTTGCGCGTTTCATCACTCGTCGTGGTTCCTTCACTTATATTGTCTGATAATGCACAAACTTTCAGAGCCGCAGCTACATTTCCGGATGTTGCACAGCGCCAGATTCATCAAACCACACGATTAAATGACAATGAAATTGATTGGCTGTTCACGTGCTTTCTGTTGGGGAGGGTGGTTTGAATTATTGATTGGTTTGATAAAAGATCTCATGAAAAGAGCATGCCAAAATACGCTGGCTTGTCATTTACACAATTTTTGACGTATGTTTGTGATGTTAGGCAAGTTTTGAATTCATGACCATTGACTTATGTTGATAATGATGGTTTGATGGCATTGACGCCTTTTCATTTGTTGGGTCAGTTTGATGAGAATAAATGAGATGACTATTTCGAATTCGAAATCTTACCCAGTTCATTCTGTAGTTATTTCATTTTCCGATGATATATTGTACAAGATAATAAAGCCTCTCTAAGTACTCTCTAAGCAAATGAATAATAAATACTCTCTACAGTATACTGTTTGTTACTACTCCGTTAGTATCCTAAAATGTACTTCATCAAAGGCCAAAGCGCGCCGAAATATGTTCTATTTTTAGAAAATATCGCTTATCGAGCGCACCGGCGCTCAGGATTAATCCAGCAAAACATGTAAAGATTCCAGTCGGGGCTCGGTCTTGAGACATTCTTTTCGCCATCTAGTGTCATTGGAGGCTGCCGTCATGCATTCAAATTCCCAAAAGTTGAAGTACGTCATCATATTTCGGATATCTTGTTCATTTTCCTGATAAACATAATTCGTTGAATAACTTTGTGGGTATTCATGGTTTCAAGTTTCGGCTACATGAGACAATATTTTTTCCCGTGGGAGTATTGTGAAGTGCATAACATTAAGGAGAGATATCTTCTATCATCTTTGGAAGATATCAATCTTCCGATTACATTCATTGCAATGACAGCATTTGTCCATTTGTAGATATCCAGGCGTAATGCAACAATCATCAGACCTGAGCTGATATTTGAATTTTGTGCGACTTGAGATTGAATACAGCTTCGTTTGATGTCAACTTACCATGACGTTGTTTTGATGTCTGGCGAACAACTTAGAATGGACAATTTCGCTACAACTATGACTAGGCGTATCATCTTACATATGTGTATGATGTATATATGAAAGTCCTTGTAGCTTGTATGTGCACAGATCTGTATATGCATCATAGTGCATGAGCACATGATAGAGGATTGTACTGTTAATCAAATCTTACCTTACAAATTTTCCCTTAAGGCCTTTACAGTACAACCTTTGAATGAATTGTATCTTATGTCGATTTCTCCTTCTTCTAACTCATTGAATGCGTAAATATTATTGTAACATTTGGCATTTACGCATAGACGGATACACTTCAATTCCTCCAAATGATTATTGTTCTTGCAAGACGGTTTACAGCGATCTTCCTGCTCCCTGTAGCGTCTCTCGTTTCCTCCTTTTCTATTATAGTGGTAGTTTGGAAAAGAGAAGTATGCACAGGAGCAAATATCTATCAAAACAACAATAACCAGTAAAGTGACACGACGATCAGCTTCCATGAAATTACCCCAAATATGACTTTGAGTTCATTAACCTTATAATTTATGTAAAGAAACAATTGCTTCATCTTCGCTTGAATTGAAATATTCATGTTCAGAGGAATTTTCTATCTCTCTGCAGTTCATTTGGCAGGCTTTTGGATGATGTATTCACCAGTCTTTACGCAAACACAAGTAAAGAGTGATGAAACCTTGCAGCATGAATCAGGACATGAAACAGGACTACAACTCACTCAAACTCACATCACGGCGCTCTACTGTAGCCTTTTGTCTGCCATCCAATATTTAGAGGACAGGGACATTTCTTTCAATTTTGCTAGAGGATGGACTATAAGGCTTGCTTGTAGATCACATCATTTGTCACATAGTGTTCCTAACAAAGGTCTTCAAAGTATAGCAAACTCATCAAAAAATGATCCTGAACTGTGCTTGAAGAATTTACATGTCTTGGAAGTGAAGCACTGATCACTGTTCTTTTGTTTCAATGTTGCTGAAGGATGGCATTTTTTGCTAGTTGCCGGAGGCTCCCGATGATACAAAAGTGAATAGGCTATACATAGACATCGAACATCAACAACCTTGATGCTTTGTGTTCGATGTTTATGAGGCTTTATGACATCTTTCATTGCGACGTACTAATCCATGTAAGCGGATTTGCGAGTATTTTTCTTTCTCTACACTTTTGGAAGCATGGCTGCAGCAAGTCAAAAATATATTATGAAAATTGTTTAAATTTATATCTGTATTAGCAACAGTTCTCTGATACATTTCAAATAATTGCAGTAAAGTGCATGTGTGTAGTGATTGAGGATGATTATGTAGAAAACTTGGTAAGGATCTACGAAAATCCATGCAATTATCAAGAAACCATTCGCGAATATTTCGATGATCATCATAATCGGTCACATTGATAAATCCTAAGCTCACAGTGTTGAGAAAAGCTCTTTTTCTTTACCAAAAATTTATTCTTGAAATCGTCGGACTTTACACCGTTGCGTAAACCTCCTTAGACTCCTCCAAGTCAGTTGTTTGAGGCTACAGCAAAGATTTTACACTTTATGTGAATTAAAAGATTTCAAATTACTGAGTTACCACATTTTCCAATTTCATATTTCCTAGAAATTCCTATGTCATATTTCAAACAAATTAGTTTGACTTAGGAATTCAATTTATCATTAGACATGGGGACAATTCTCAAGATATCGAAGTAAAGCAAAGACCTGTGATTTATGCATAGACACATAGCTAATAAAGCTGCCTTGAAGTTAGTAGAAAAATATCTAGACAGCTAGCTATGAAATCATAGCACAGATATCTTAATTCTTTATGAAATTGCATCTCAGGTCTAGTAAACTATGACATTGGAATCGCAATAAATTCGGAGGTTATCAGAAAACTCACTTAAATTGCTCACTGTCATTAAAATAAGTAAATACAATTTAATTGTTCATAAAATATTCGCAGCATCCCCCTTGAACGTAAGTTCAATGAAGAATAGTTATTGAATTTTTCTGGACGTCTTCTTATTCTATGAAATTTGCTCAGTTCATTAATTTGGTCGAGAACTTGAAAGTCCTCACTACTTGTTACACTATTCTCTTGTACAACTTCAGAATTATCTTCATCTTCATTAAAGTTACTTTCTTCAAAACCATTGTTGACATCTTCCACATGGTTTTTTATATGAATGCGTTATTCAAAGTTCGTGTTCTCTACATTTTTAACTGTCTTTTGATCCTTGTGCCTTATAGAATGAATGTCAGAATTGTGACGGGGAGCACCATCGACCTATAGTTTCATGGATGTCAACTTTCGTGACTTGTCCTTTTCTCCATTCAGTGGAACATTTATGTAGCATACATCTCAATAGCATTTCGTCCCTCCACAGTGGCATTAGCATCCACAGCAACTCATGGGTCTTACATTGCTACGTTTGACAACAAAAAAAATAATTCTGGGTTTGGCATCCCTTTTTGCAAGTTATATGCTTGTGGTAATTCACCAGTGTTTTCCGCAAGATGTGTTTTGAATTCTGAGCTCCACATCGTGTGACCATGGAACTCACCAGAGACCAGACTGCAGGGTCCTTTTGTATGTAGGTCGTTGGGTTCTGTCGTACATGGGCTATTTCCCGCTTTTTCGCTGTCTTATCCCGTGTCTTTTCCCCTTAAAAAGAGATGTTTATATTTGAGAAGTGAAAACATTCGGAAAGTCCTGCAAAGTAGGCATACATTTTCCATTTCATTCATTTCATTGCGCTTGAGAACTGATTAGAAATTTGAAATTTACTCTTTCACTAGTACCATGAAATAATCAGGTCACTCGAATTTGACTTCATGATTGCGATAGAAGATCACAGATATATCTCTCGTGCTTCGATAATTAAGAAATGAGAAAAGGGATTAATTCATTGATGTGCAATGCGCAGAAATGTGTACTATCAAATTCCTAGCTGATGTGCAAATGAGCTAGCTATTATATTCCTGTTCTCTTTAAATTGAAACTGAAAGCAATTTTTTATTATTGCTTATCTTTCTCAGTTATCTGTGTTTCATTTAAACTCATTCTGGATTTGTTGCAGTATGTAACCTATAGATTTTGAATCGGCTAATTTTTACCTATTGCATGTTGGTATTCCTTGCTTGTGATGATGGAGACTGAAATAAATAAAAGGCAGTAGACTGAAATGTTTTCAAGTGCCTCCAATATGTCATGATTTAATTTGATTCAATTGAACCAATGGATGCCTTTCAAACCATCGTGTTCTGATGAAAATCACAACACAAAATGTGAATTCTTACAAGTTACTATTCTTCAAAAGTTTCCGGTTTGGTGATAAACGATTAGCGAACTTATTCCTGCCAATGATAAGCTGTCATTTTCCAAACCAATTCAACATAAAATATTTTCTTAAGTCTGTCTCTTGTTATTTACTTTTGGTAAATACTTTTTGGTGTACTTGAAAATTGAATAAAATCAATATACCGCTTCCGTTATTCATGGTGTCCGTGTTCGATGTGAAATGACAGTTAAAAGTCAATTAAATAACAAGGAGCGCTGACATATTCGAATACGATTTGATTATAGAGTGTCAATACTTCTAGTTTGTCTTAAGTGTTAGTTTATTCTTTTATACAATTGATCCTCTAGTTAATGTGTTGTTGATTTTCAAAGCAGATTTTCCAGTATCCCAAACCGAGTGATAGGATAGCAATACCACATTCATTGGTAGGCAAAATACATATTATTTTAAAATTTTTGAAATGCTTCTTGCTTAAGATAAATAACAATATAATACATAATAAATGATATACATTTACTCATTCCACTCTTTGCAGAATTGTAGTCACAGTCAAACATTGCAATGGCTGCCTCACAAGTTATGTATGCCAAGCCTGTGTCGACAGGTAAAAGTTCAGGAAAAACTGCTTACGATGCTTCCCAAGGAAAGGAGAAAATTCCCATCGTAGGTCACATAATTACGGATGACGATGCCGGCCTGTTGAAGGTAAGTTTTAAAGCCAGTAATTAAAGGAGAAATATCTGAGACTCAGGTGATTTGAAGTTAGCTCATGCAAGCTACATTGCAACAATTCTGGCAATGTCGAGAACTTATTGATTTATTGTGACTATTATCAGTCACGGTTGTATTAGTCACGATGTACGGTATTCAATCTTACAACTAGACATTGGTAGACAACTAGACAACTAGTTGTGGTAGAGTGTTTGCTCTGCGTTCGGAATACCAGGGTTCAAACTTTGGTTGCGTCAAAAATAAGACTTTCAATGTATATATTGGCATCATATTTCTATTATTATTTATATAATATACGATTGCCTCATTTTCTGTATAATTCATGTATTCTGCAGGGAGAAAAAGTTTCGCCAGTGGACCTGAACAAAGTTGTAAAATTACTCACAGATCCTCATACTGTAAGTATCAACTACATGACAATTACAAAAGACATGCTTTGTCTTATTTCACTTTATTTCTTTACCCTTGTAGGCACTTCTCTATGAAAGACACATTCTGGCCATCGGGAAGGTTTTGCGACATTACCCGAAGGGATTTGCATCCTTGCTATTGTCCGTGAAGCAAGTAGGGTATATCCGGCCGCCAGAACGAGTTTCTGCAGGGAACGAGGTCGATAATGAGACTTTCACAGAATGAAATATACCCTTTGCCTGCTACGAATCTGCGCGTCTGCAGAGTTCTGCCAAGTTCCTCTTCTGGTCAGACAGGATCAAAGATCCAATGGGACGCAGATTGCAGTTTTTGGAAAAAGGGAAATTTTCTATGTTTTCTCTTATTAACTGAAAAGTACGTGTATTAAGTCTAGAGCCATACTTTATGACATGGAATGTGTTTAAGCCACTTCTTATCATGTACATGAACATTTATCTATGAAAATCAACTTAATCAGATGTGGCAGGTCTCCTACTGTCGGAAAACACCAGCATTTTGGCCCACTTAATCCACATTGAACCGCATTCTCGCATGCATCGCCGATCAGGAGCATGATAATATCATGCTGAAAATTATGGCTCTAGACTTAATACTTTTCAGTAAGAAAACAGAAAATTTCATTTTTGCCAAAACCTGCAATCTGCGTGCCATTGGAACCTGTCTTGCGGGAAGAGAAACTGACCAGAACTCGGCAGACGCGCAGATTCGTGGTAGGCTTAGGGTATAAATCATTCTGTGAAAGTCTCATCATCGACCTCGTTCCCTGCAGAAGCTCGTTCTGGCTGCCAGGCTACGTATGAATTATTGCATATATACATACTTACGTGTATGTTTTAGATGACGAATGCGCGCAGCGTTTCATGCCTTTTTTCCCAAAAGGCAGGGTTATCAATCACTGATGGTTTTACTGATTTGTAGTCAGTGATATCTATATCGAGTAGACGCATTGATTATCGTACACTAGTACGAACTTGGTATTAATGGAGTTTATCTTTTCATTTGAAGGACACTTCGACGCACATTCTCACGAGTATTTTCAAACAATTTACCTTTCTAATTGTAATGCCGGCTATGGGTATATTTGCTTCAACAGATTGATGATATCCTTAACACATGAGTAATCAACCACATGTTTGAATCAATGAATAACTTTCTCAGCTTGAAGAAATCACTATCAGGTATGATTATGTACAAATAATTCAACAAAGTTTTCTACATGTGGGATTATTTCATCAAACAATTGAAATATAAAAGATAAGTGAATTCCTGTCTCAACCTTCAAACTGCATAATGAATTCATGAATGTATTGTACATACACATGATATAATAAATTGCCATCGTTGGGGTTCAACTTCTAAATTTTTAGTTTCATTGCAAATTAATTCATAGCAATTTCAAAATTAGATTCTTTCCTGCATTCATGATGTTGATTTTTCATTCAAATTTTATTTCGTGAATATTTTGATACTATTAAATGCAGGGCCATGTCTATCTCTGCAATTTTTGTCAGTCATCGATGAAAAACATTCCTTAACAAAATTGCTTCAATTAGTTTGTTCGGGAGCTGGTACAAATTTGCAAAATTCTCAATATCACAGCAGACAGAGTGGAAGAGCAACCAATCTATATCGAATCTTTATGCCGCCTCCTTCAACTATGTGGCTTGGGATTCCTCAAAGAAAAGACGTCGGATGAGCTAACTTATCATCAAATCGCTGTCGAATCTGTTGCGCAGATCGGTAAGTAGATCTGCAAATGAAGTGTAACTGTTTTCTTCTTTTTTGATCTTCAGGATTTTCAAACATTGAAATGTCACAAAACTATTCTAATGTTTGCAAAACCTAAACATACATAACCTTGATAATAAGGTTGAAATATATCTTCGAGAGAAGATAACCCAAAAATTGCCAAAAAAGCACATGATGAAATCAGCATCGATCTGCTGAAAATCCTATACTATTTGTCAAGGTATACCTACAATAAGTGAGAATAAATTACATTAATGAATACAAACTGCATGTATTAGAAACAGTATGAGTAAGCAACACCTGATTGATGTCCCTATGCAACACCCAACGTGAACTCAATTTTATGTTCTGCAAACGGTGGTTATTGAATATAGATGTCATGTAGAAGTCAGAAACCATTTGGAAACTTCACTCAAAAAATGAGACCATATTGTCTACGGAGTTTGTAATCATTGTCATTTAGTATTTTCAATTAAACTTAGACCAAAAGTATGAGTGTTGCATCAGCTTCTCCATGAAATGGATTGTTTTCACTGTTTAATTGACAGCATTTTGAACACATGTTTTCTTTTTATATAACAAAGATAATACTGAATAGTAATTAAATTTTGACTGTAATAGTGCCTTTTATGCGCTTCTACAGAACTATGTATCTGCCTATGGTTTTCTTTAAGTGAATAATTTGTTGCAGCTGGTGCTAAAAGTATTTACTTTATGAGCCAACTTTACTCAGCCGATCCTGGAATAATGACTGCAGTCGGATTACTGAATTATTCAAGAACTTGAATAATTTTCAACTGGCTATTACCTGAAAAACTTTGATTAGCGATATTCTTAATTTCGTTAGGGACATAGATCGGTATAACAAGTTAGTTAGAAAGCTGAACATGACAACGAATGCAGATATCTTCTAAGTCTGATGCAATTTAGGGCTGTTCATAATGATGTTGATTATTGTTTCTTCTAAGCTGAATTTCAATTTTCAGGTTATCTTTTCCGCGTTAGTGTGCACGAGATTCGATTACAAATTTGCAAAACACTTGTCAGTCTTTACTGCGAACCGCCTGGTCCCATCAATATCCAAGGTAAGATAATCGTGCAAACCAATTATTCATCACTATTTCTGTTAAAGTATCTTTAACATCTTTCCATATAACTGAAAATAGCATATGTATCATCACATTATATTCATGCAAGCTGGAAACGTATGAGCTTTACTTTGTTGGATATGGTTTGTAGTTCGTTGACTTTTTTGTTTCATTAATAATTTTTACTCCTTTTTTTATTAATACATGATTTTCTCCAAGCTTTGATTCAGTAATTTTTCCATCTATAATTCGATTAGGTGTATTCATGACTTTTGAAACCTTTTTCCAACTTGTCATTGTTTTCTATTGCCACTAATTTCCTTTACACAATAGCTTTTGCTGATTGTTATTTATGAGTTGACTTGACTAATTAGCTGATCGTACAAACGAAGACACTCTCATATCATTTTGACCGCATAAGAAGAAAGTAAAGTGATGCACAAGTAATCCATAGCTTGGTCCATATGCGGACATCTTTTCGTGGAAAACATATGTTCTGTGGCCATTATTTATGTGATAGTTTTTAGAAAAAATGTATTTAATTAATTTTCCTCTGAACTCTATTGGGTGTTGAGGCCACTTCGTCCTGTTGATGTTTGGCGAGAAATGTTTCTGATGGTGGGGGATCTGCTAATGATCCTGGTACATGTTAGTCTGTCAGTCTTTACTTTAATATTTATTTGTTACTTGTACTGTAAAGTGTCGGCTGATTTTAAAGTATTTACAATAATGTCTTTGGTTCAATAACATGTTGATATTTCGTTAGACGTCTTTCTGTATGAATTATAATGCATCGATCAATTTCTGCATTTCCAGATGTCAAACAAACTGATCTTTTATACAATAAACAGATCGTCGAAGAAAGTGATATTGCGGAAACATTAGTGAAAGTAAGACATTGTTTTACATATGATTGATATTTGTATACAACAAATTGTGAATTCGTTCCAGTCTCTAGCATTCCTTGAATCCGACATGGTTGTCCGTCTGGCTGTCGTAGATGTTCTTCAGCGTCTAAGTCGACAATCTCTCTCGTGCTGTAATCAGATGCTGGCTGCTGGAGCGGCTCACAAACTTTGTTCCCGTATAAATGACTACGACCCATCTGGTGAACTGCTCTTTAGATCTGTTGAATGTGTTTGGAACTTGCTTAGTCATGGAGACAAGAATGAAGTCGTTCAACAACTCTCAAATCAAGTATGTGCTTATTCCTAACTTCATTGAACGATCGGGTTGATGAATATACTCCGAATATATTATCTAGGAGCTAGAAGTACTAAAACTACTTCGAAATGCATAAGAGAGAGAGAGAGAATCGTTTATATTTCATAATTGAAAATCATACAATCAAAATGTAGATTCACAAGACTGACTAACTGAGACACAACTGACTCAATACTTTCATGTTCATTCATGGAAACTTGAAAAATCAGATGAAAAATACGAAATGTCTAAAATGAAGAAAGTTACATACATAATACTGAAAAATAGCAGAAAAAATTTGGAAAAATCAGAAAAATGTATACAAATACGTGTACATTACGTAAACACAACTGGTTTTTATAAGTTGTTATAGAAATGAGAAAATCAACTCAAGCTTTAATAGAAATATACTTTCTAGCTTTTCTATAATGAACTGTGACAAACAGCTCTATTTTCAATGTTCTACTGTAAGTGTGAAGAAAATAAGATTTTATCGTAGAGTCAACATTAAGTCGACTACTACGTGATAGCACTACTTCTGAAGAAGCTGAAAACTCTTTCGATGTGGCTATATTCACTTCGCAATGCCACTGAGCCATTGTTGTTACATTCATTGACATTTTCAAGCTAGATTCTACTCATGATTCAATGTCTTCGATTATCTCAATAGTAAAAGTAGATTTCCAGTTTAGATACTAACTCAGCATCTTAATCTCATAAATGATGTTCCATTTTGCCTGAAAATGTTCATGGAAATTTGTTAATACCAGAATTCATTGCAGAATTATATACATTAGATAAGGGAGTTTGGAACAAACTTGTTTTTTCACAATAACAGCAATGATTATCTCTTACTACAAGATCAGAAGCTTAGCACCAAATATTCGAAAGCACCTGTTATTGAAAGATATCAACCAAGTACCTATCCGTGTTGTCACCTCCATTTGGTGGCATGAAATTCGTAGTGGAGCACAGTATAATTTCCGAAGGCTAAAAATTTAACTTAGCATTGGTTCAGGTCATTTGTTTCTGCTATTTCCCCCGACTGTAAACGTCTCTTAAACCATCGTTTCGCAATTTTGTCTTCCATGCGACATCTCACCTACCGTTTACATGTAAATTACACATGACAAATTCAAGTGGCACAGAAGAAATGGCACAGAAATAGCACCTAATGCCGTCAAAATGAAATTAGTAACTTACAACCGAAAAATCTGAGAAGCGTGAACCTTTAGGCCAGGATCCATCAATAATCTCCAAACCTTTATGCATACTGTGCTACGATGATTAAATTCTGTCACATCCATTCTCTTTCGTCATCGTCTAACTTCTCTGTGGTTGCTATTTGACTTTTTTTATTGTAAGATGATATTTGATTTACTTATTCTACCGTGCCTGTATCTTCGTATATCTTTTACATTTTTTGTAGACTTGTATCTCGCAAATTCGAGATGCTTTCCTGTATCAACTCGGTCGTGGTTTTTCACATTATGATCGTCAATTGCGAAATGATCTTCTAGTATTGGCTACTTTGCTAGCCTCGGCCTATCCAAAAGCCCCTTTCCTAGAAATCGGATTCGTTAAGCAGCTGACGTTACTAGCAACCTTCCAAGAAGGTAAGACTTAGAAAATGTGTTCTGAAGTCTTGTTTCAAATGTGCCATTTTTGTTCATTTGCAGTGAAAAGTCACAATCCTCTGGTGAAAAACCTAAAACTGGCAAAGAATCACGAGGATTTTGAATTAAAGAAATTATTGATCAATATTCTTGTTATCCTCAGCAACGATCACGCAGTTCTGCCGGTGAGTGTGTGTGTGTGTGAAGTTTTTGCTGATGTGGATATTTCAGTGCATAGATGAATGAATCCGGAATTCACGTTATCCGGTTTTCTCTAGATGTTTAGAGCATAACTTACTCAGGAATTCAGAGTTAGACTTAAACAGTTCAATCGGTTCATGAATTACTTTCTGATCATTTTATACTTGGCTGACATGTTTGGTAAAGACATCAGTGATCCTATTCTCCCCGGAGAATTAATGTTTTGTTATTCTTTTGGCTTCTTGCCCATGAGCATTCATAACCACTATCGGTGATGTGTAAGCATAATTCATTGAATTTCTCTGAAGTATTTTGTAATTCCTTTTAAGTAGCATGACAGATGAATAATTTTAAAAAGAATGCAAAAGGTCTTGCTATCGGTGGTAAGGGAAGGGTTATCTCCTAAATTTTCACCTACTCAGACCGCATCAGAGAGGCTTACTAGCCCTCTGATGTGGCCCGTATAGGCGGAAATTTAGGATATAAGGTTTACTTTACCTTAGCATCCTATTAAATTGAATAATTATAAAACTAAAAGCTTTGCCATAAAATTTTCAAATATTTGGCTCACTAACACATAACTAAGAATTTGGCCCAATATATAAGCTCACTGACAGCTTAGTTGCCTAATCTGCCTTCAAGTAGATGAATTTATGATTTCTTTATTCTGCAGGTACTAGCGGAAGGACATCTTCTCTTAGCTTTGTTTCACTACGTGAAAGCTAACGAAACTGTTCCTTCTCAACTCGGTCAGCAGGACTGGACTCCAGCCTACTTTGAAGAATTGCAGCTTCATGCATTGGCTGCTTTGGCGACTCTTGCACCAAGGATGGTCACTCAATACACCACATGTGGCGGAGGCACTCGAGCACTCATTCTTCTTGAATGGTGCATCGGTCCCGCCGATTTTGGAGGTCATGGAAACAGCTTTCATGGTGCTGGAGGGCGAGGCAATAAGAGAGCGCAGATGCGGCATTGTCTTCGATTCATCTACTCTATGGTCAGCACTGGTGACGAAACAGTATTGCAGGAATTTGTAGACGAAGGTAGGTTGGTGTCTCTGATATTACTTTGGAATCACCGAAAATCTTCATGAAACTATATTCTTCGCAGGAACAATTCCAATGCTAAATACCATCCTCACAAGTGTTTCCCAATCCGAAGAAGCTGATGATTCGATAGATGTGGAAATGCAATGTGATATGCTCTTCATTCTATCAGTTTTATGTGAAACTGACCTTCACAGGTAAGACAGCAGCCATTACAATGCATGTTATTGTCTAAAAATACCTTGACTTGTTCGAGTTTCAATCATTTATTAAAATATTACAAATCAACGGTTATCCCAACGATGTCGTCAACAAGTATCAAAGAAGAAAACTAAATCAGAAACTAAAGGATGTCTCATCTCATAAACTACCACACATCAACGATGCTGTGAACCGCTAAATCAAAATGTTTTCTCTAAAGGTACAAAAATTTTCTTCAAAAGTACGAACAAATCTATTGTAAATGAAAGAATGCCCATTAAATGACAATAAATTATGTAATCGGAAAAGATTTTATTTACAAAGTCACTTAACAAATTTGCAAGAAATCGTACATTGGTATCACAATATGAACTCTACACCAACGAATGAAGGAAAACGAAACATAAAACGATCTTCAATATACAATCACGATAATAAAGTTGAAATTTATCTAGCGCCTATTTTCAACAGAAAACAAAACTTGAACAATAAAAAGTGAATAATATGCCTATTTGATAATGCATGAGAGTTAATTTAAATGAGGTGAATCTACTCGTAGCTTTATATTTAGATATGCATTAGCTCTAAGAGTAATTATGTAAGAGTAAGTACCTCTAAAGTTCCGGTCAGAAATCAGAATGCTGTCGTATCGCAAAACCGTGAAACTGTTGGATTATCTTCAACTATCTAAATATTCATCCGTAACAAGGATACCCATTTTTAAACTATCTGCTTTCGTGACAACATTAACAATGGTCTACAACTGCAAACCTGATACTTTTGCGGTGTGAATACAATTTAAACTATCTGACAAATTTGTCAAAGCAAGAAAAAATGTTGAAAAATCATCTGTATCATTTGCACCTTGCAAAGTTTGTAAATACTAATTAGTAGGCGGTCAATTAGTCATTACTCACTTTGTCTCAAAATCAGCGGGATTTTTACATTTTAAGAAATTGGCATAAATTTTATCTATACTCACAGTAGCTCATTTTTGTCCTTTAGTGAGGCATGTACAAATCTTCGAAGATGAAATGTTCAGAACCCAACTTATAGGACTCATTGATGAATGCTGACCACAAGACCATTATTGGAAGTCATTTAGAAAGGACACGAGTTAAGTATTATAATGTGGATCCTTAGTTTGAGCGATTTTGTGACCATTCCAGGAGAATACGAATGGCAGATAGCTATAAAATAGATCTAGTAGCAGTGTTGATAATTGCAAAATATATTCGTTAATTTTAGCAATTTTATTTTTATGATATCTTTACCACAATTATGATATCAATAACTTGAACAATAGTCGGCGCGTTGAAGGACTTACTAAGTTGGTTTACTTAACTCTTTAATTCCAGTCATCCATTATCAAAATCCTTCAGTGCGAAGTCTTTTGATTCATCCAAAACATTTTCATTTTATTTTCAGAAAAGAAATTTTCGGCACTGAAGGAGTAGATAATCTCATCCGTTATCTCCGAATGAATCCGCTGAAGTTAAGTTCTGGCCTAGGTCATCATAAACTCATGTTAGCCACTGTGGATGCTGTTTGGTGCTGCGTCGTCGGTTGTTTCACAATTGAAGATTATTTCCTGGAAAAGGAAGGCGTCTTTCTTCTGCTTGACTTACTGGAGGTAGAATTTTTCGATTCACCTTTATCATCAACTTTTCCAAAAGATTTCTGATCTTATTTTTGCAGCAATGTCCGAGAAATATGCAAACACAGTTACTGGGATGTCTTCTCGATCTCATGGAGAATACAAAAGCGATTTCTCATGTGACGACATGGCGAGGCAAGCAGGAGAAAGGGCAGAGCGCCCCTCATATGTTATGTAATATGTGGAGAAATGAAGAAGCAATTATTGGAGCCATGCGACAACCAAATGGCGCTTTAGCAGGTTAGTAGCGTGAAGATAGTATAATTTGCTATAGATAGTCGCAGTATTAATCACTGTGCTATGTAGTTTAAAAATTCTAAATTTCACACATCTGAAGAATGTCCACGTACTTGTTTCTGCACTTAAAGGGATTAAACAATCCAAAATTTAACATCATTTTGAATAACTCCGTACAGTATCACTAAGTAATTCTAGTATCCCATCATTTTTGAACAAAACAGTGTCAGCACACAACGCATATAGTCGCTTCTTATTAGCGTTTACGCTATCGATGAGGGGTCATCAGATATTAATTGCATTGCAATTAATTGATTGTTGAAGTCGACTGATTGCAAATGATTTTTGATCACATGTTAATTGTCATGTGATGATGCACAAACTATCATATATGTCCAATTACATGTATGTCCATCTGTCATGTTCAGTATATCTGTAAGTCCGACATTTAAGTCAAATCATAATGCTAGAGAGCTTCACGCATTTAACATGTAAAACCCTGGTTTTGCATTTCCAACACAATCGCAGTCGCAACTGACAAAGACGAGCAGTTCAGTGTCCTATCTGTCGAGTTTTCGCAATAATTGGTGCACTATGACGAGTAGTGTTCGTTATCGTCTGTTAAAGGCGTGTAGAAATTCGGGAAATTTGTCAGTTGAATGAATTATCTCATAACGAGCACTACTTGTGAATTTGTCATCGGGCCTAACAGATGCATTAGGTTTACTCACTGCTCGGTTCTACGCAAACTGTAACCTAATAGTCCGGCTGCCAGAACGAATTTCTGCAGAGAACGAAACCGAAAATGATGGGCACCCTAGGCCTGCTGCGAATCTGCGAGTCTGCCGAATTCTAGTTAGTTCCTCTTTAACAAGCAGAAATGAAAAATCTTCATAGCAAAAATGAAATTTTCTATGTTTTCTCTTATCAACTGAAAAGTTTTAAGTTTAGAACCATGACGCTCCACATGGAGTGTCTTCAGGTCATATCCTATCATGTGCATGTGATATTATCATGGTTCTGATCGGCGATGTATACTAGAATGTGGTTCAATGTGGATAAAGCGGGTCAACATGTTGGTGTTTGACGACAATAGGAGGCTTGCCAAATTTGATTGTGTTAGGCTTCATGGAGAAGCGTTCATGAACATGATAGGAAGTGACGTGAAGACATTCCATGTCAAAAAGTATGGCTCTAAATTTATTACTTTTCAGTCGGTTAGAGACATCATGCAAAATTTCACTTTTTGCAAGAAAACTGCAATCTGCGTCCTATGAGGTTTCTTTGATCCTGTCTGACAAGAAGAGCAACAAACCAGAACTCGACAGACGCGCAGATTTGTAGCAGGCGTAGGGTGTGCATCAGTCTGCGAAATCCGTAATTTCGGCTTCGTTCCCTGCCGAAGTTCGGTCTGCCTGCCGCACTATCACACTTCGGATTGAATTGTGGAAGCCAGAAGCTCAGCATTTGCAAAATTGATTGCTGACATAGAATAATAGCAATGAATTGATCACCTCCTGTCGCAGATGTAATCAATTGATTGCTCCGTGTAACTTAATTGCAATTAATACTTGATAATTCCTGTCATAGATGCGACGATTAGTATTGTGGTACTTGTCAAGTGGTCAAAACGACTCAAAATGCCAAACAAAGCCATTAGAATATCAACTCTGAAAAAGTTCATTGAATAATTGCAACTTGAGCATGACAATGCATTGTCAAGTTTCATTCTAGGAGTCAATTTAAACTTCGGAGAGCGCATGTTTGAATACTAGAATTGCTAGGACCCATCTAACCTAAAATGTGATTGACAAAAGTAAAGTTGATGGTTTTTAAGAACATATTGAGGTAATTTGCTCCGCTTGTCTATTTTTCCACAATAATTTTGATAAAATAAATACCGTAATTTCTCGAATATGGTCTGCGGGATGCATGATCTTTTGAAATATAAGTGTCAAATTCTTTTCGAGAGTGGGTTGTTTGAACACCTTAGCACACACGCAGATAGGGTGTACATCATTCTGTGAAAGTCGTATTTTCGGCATCGCTCCCTGATGAGACCCCAGTGGCCGGACCAAAGGCCACAGATACATTGCAGGATAATTTTCAGATGATGTTGAACTTTGGATTAACTGCTGCGTTGACTTTCCATTCGTGAATTTCATCCATGCATGTGTGAATATATTAGAGAGGCCTTATTAAGTTTGCATTTACCAAATATCACCGATAACTCACTTGTAGCGATTAGTGATTCTCACTGAGTGATGTTTTGTCAGGGAATAATTTCTTCACATCTTAATAAGTCTCAAAACAGGTTTCCGAAATCTTTAGAAAACTCTGGAATTTCATGTTGGATTTTTTTCAGTCTTCAAAATTGATTAGACAAAATTGCACACTGAAATTGAAGTGTATATTTTAACAGAATAGCATATTGCGAATCTCGTGAATCCAGGCGACCTGGAGCAACATATCATGCCATAACGAAGCACACAGTTGCTGAAAATAGTCATTACAGTGATTTATGGTAGCTGCACGCAGGTTTCAATACATGGTGTTTACATGGTCTATGTAAGAGTACAGCAGCATATCAATTTTATGAAGTCTGTATTTAATTCTGAATAAAACGCAATGAATTACTGGTAACTTATCCCCTGATTATGTTACTTAATTTCGTGAATATCAAGTTATGTAGAAATAATGTACAATGTTTTGAAGTTTTGATTTCAGTTGTTTTTATCAATATTCGTAACGACTGTGAGTTCAAACATGTTTTGTATTTCTTGTGATATTATTGTCATTTATGTTCGCAGCATTTGACAAAGAGAAGGATGAGGTCATTGTGAACGAAAGTAAGCTTATGAAAGAGGAAAGAGTCCCGGTTAGTCGTATCGTGCTCTTGATTCACTGATCATCTTTGATTGATTCACTGAATATGATATGAAATTGTTTTATTTTCAACTGTCTCGTTAAGTTATTCTTATCTTTCTGAAGTTCATATCTGAAATTTATATTCTCAAAAAGCAGCCTGCTGAATGTTCCATGACATGAGATATCGGGCGCTTTGCTGCTATTAAACATGCATTATGATTAATTTCAGTATTTCGTGGTTATGATCGCATGTTGTGGTCATAAGAGCATACAATGAGTTTAATTGGCTAACAACTTACAGAAGGTTGACATTGTGTAAAACGGATTTTTTGGGAAGCATAGCCCGTGTCTCTTGTGTAGTCTTGTTAGATAATACGAGAGAATGGTGCCGTGCCGGAAATAGCTCAAATCGACCAAAGCATGTCTTAAACTCAATAGTCTCAATAGCGGGATTGCGAACCACCTATTAGAAATCAGCAATGAAAATCGTTCTCAGAAAAGTGCACGAACTGTCCGATAAAGAAACTGATATCCAAACCGACGAATCTTTAATGATTTCAATAAGTATTGTATCTGATGGTCTAAAAGGTTGAGTGTTTATTGCAGTCGTTGCATGGTATTATCCTACTGTTTATTATGAATTGAACGATGACTGCATACAGTCGACGTCACTTAACTGTTGGTGGAGCCGTTTTTTGGCACCCCTCGCAGGAGTAAAGTTAATGCGTTTAAAGTTTAAACGCTTTGGAATTCAAAGTTAAATTTTGAGATCATCGAAGGATTTGAAGGTAATATAAGTTCATTGCATATCTCTGAGATAAGATCAGTTTCATATCAAGTGCACTTAGATCATTCATTGTCGGGCATGTCGGAAGTATCAAAAATCTAAGAATCATCTGATGCTATTTAAAAAAGAATTGCAAAAAAGCTACTGCAAGTCATAATGTAGAATTTTCAATGAACACAAATATTTTTAAACAAAATTCTGATTGGGAAAAAAGGATCTAAGTAGGCTTATTACTTACCCAGCTGCAAGCACTTTAAGGGATTAAGAGATATTTGAAAGCCTTGTGAATTGCGCTGTTTTCCAAAAATTTCATTTTCCGTCTAGGAAAATATGAATGCACATTGAGCGCAGTGTTGCTTTTGAACTTCAGAAAGATACATTCAAGTGAACAACTAATTTATCGTTTTCTGGAATTTGATAACGGACTGAAATTTTTGCAATTTACTTATATTCTGAATGTATTGCTCATGTGCATTTTAAGACTTGATGTTTATACTAACACCTTTTCCTTTCGAAATGATACCTATATGCTGCATTTGCACTATTTAACATTTAAAACATGAAATGAAATTTATGTAATTTGACGAGTGATGTTGATATTCAATTCAGATATTGAGGGTGATGGGTAGAGTTGTTATTCATTGATCAAAAGTAGCATTAGATAACCCGAATCAAGTAGCAGAGATCAGTAGACCGATTGGACAATGTTTTAGATACAGGGACGTGTAAATCGTCAAATTTAGTGACGAATGAAATCTTGAAGTCCTTAGAATGTCCCTAGAATGTCTTGAAGTCTTTACATGTCCCTAGGATACATGTATTGATTGCACCAATTAGTTAAACCTGGTGGGTATTAATATTTGCTGCACTTTGTTGATTTTGAGAATATCAACTTCATAATATGTCAGGCACTGGCTAGTTGGAAAGGGTCAGAAGTTTATACTACAAATATTTCGACTGCTATATGGCAGTCATCTTCAGGTATAAAGAAATCATTCTATTGATCAGAGCAGCAATTTGAAAAATCCATTAGTTTAAAAATAGTTTGTATCAATGGAATGATTTTTTATATCTTAAGATGACTGCCTGTTAAAAGTTGAAAAAATGTTTTGTGTAGATAATTGAATAGCAGGGATATTTAAGATTCCTGTCTCTTTCCAACTACAACATTAATCTCATTATGTTTATAGATGCTCAAACTAATTGTTACAGTCTGGATGTTGATTAAATCATCTATTGTTCTCATTTCTCATGGCATAGCCACTAAAAACTATATTGAGTGGGCATCTTCCATACAATTAATTTATCCTGCAATTTCGTTTTTTCACGTTTCCTTGGTATTACCTTAAACAATAGTCCACCAAGAGATACTAATTTTCTTAGTAATGTTCAATATTTGGCCTAGTTATAGGAAAATTCGGTTACAATTCGAGTATTTGCGATCCGGGCATATTCTTTATAAAACCGGAAGGTAGTACGATTTATTTGATTATCTACTCACTTCTTGTTATAATGAGTTTTCTCTTTCATTGATGAGTATTGGAATGATGGTTGAAGAAAAAAATTCGCCGTACGAAAGAGTTGCTTTGTATTTGGTTATTACAGGGCTAATCTACATGCTATACATACTTCATAAGTTGCTTTATACTTTTGTAAATGTTACAATTTTGTTTGGTTATCCTCTTTCAGTTCTATCTATTGAATATGAGATTGTGGTGGATTAATTGTTTGCTATGAAAAGATGCTATTTACTATTTGGTTATTAAAGCTAGCCATGATATTGACTTTTCATTGTCTATTCAATTTTTTTTATTCCACCAGCTATTATAGAAGAATTGTAAAATTTCTCAAACTGGTTGATAAAACTTTCGAAATAAATCATTAGTACACGCAAGCGCAATGTAACTTTTGAAAGTAGTATCGTGCTTAAAGTACGTGTTTTCAATACTCGTAGTTATAGTAAATATGCTCGGACCTTGATAAGATTCGATAACATCGAGTTTGCAAAAAATTTAAAAGTTAGAAATGTATGAGTAGTATTAATGATATATGTTCGATGTATCCGGAACCAGAATTTGCTAGAAAAAACAACTCATCATGGCAAGAAACGTGGTGTGTGATAAAGTTATTGATAAGGTGTGTACGATAAGACAATATCCATTCTTTTTACGGAGAACTCCACCTTTCCTATAATCACTTAGAATATCTTAACAACTCGAGCTTTCGACGGCCAGACGGCCGAATGTGTCTTATTCTTGACACTGTCAGTTTCATGAATAAAACGTGCACTCCGGCCGTCGAAAGCTCGAGGTATTATTATATTCTACGTGATTTTGAACAGGTGGAGTTCTCCGGAAAAATAAAGGATATGATTATCACACCTGAAAGTACGTTTTCATTGATTCGTGATATGACGATAGACATTAAACTGCCTTTATCTGCTTTGAAACAGCAGTAAAATCCTAGGAATCACGCCCTTTGTTTTCCTGCTAGCTACACATGAACTTTATAAATTAATAATACATTGAAATAACAACTACGTCTATGCCCATGGATGAGGGTTTCAGCTAGCATATTTATATAATTCATAAAAAATAAATTTTTAGAGTAAAAGCTTCATGTTGCACTCACGCAGTTTACTCTTTCATAGAGGAATCAAACATGACAAATAATTTTAAGAGAATAAGTGAATATATAGAGCAATCACCTTTTATCTAACGGCACTCCTTTGTCTTTTATATTCATTTCTGTTTTTAGAAGTTGCTTGTGCAACGCCAAGTAAATTAATACAGCTCAACCAACTGATAAATGCGCTGATTCTGTATTCATTGTCTGTTATGTATTATTCTGATACAACGTACTACTAAAAAATAAATAAGTAGAAGATATATCGATCAAAATTAAGGATGATATGTTAAAAGCACAGAATTCTGTGGTTAAAAGTGATGGCAAGTAATTTTAATATATAACGTTGTTTTACGGTTGACAGCCCCGTAGTGCATGTATCAAATTTTCTAAAATTCTTATGAGAAGTGGTAAACCGAAAGGTAGAGCAAAAATGCGTCAGTTCGAGATATTTGATCAATGCAGCCTTGATTCCGTTGATAGTGACCATAACTCCGTTGCATCGCTGCGTGTTTTATTTAACACTTTATCGCATGTACCTCATGATGCTAGGCGCTCGTCTTGTGAAAATTCGATAGACGCATGTATGGGTTGAACTTATATTTTCATTATTCTCCCCACAAAACGATGATGTTTTCTGAAGAAAGTGCTATATAATGTCATAGAAAGTGACGATTTCCCCAGTTTTGCATAATATGATGAAGACTGAATTTAACAAGTAAAAAATAGAATATGTAATGTAATTCTCCTTTCTTCAGAACAGATGGGAAATGCGTGAGCCTATGACCAAATTCAGAGTTCTTCATATCTGTAGTCAAATGGAAGATATTGCAACGTGTTCAGCATGAGTCTATGGCATTACAGCCTAGCCGCTCGATCTGCTGAGCTAAATATTTTAAATTCATAGCGGCTATTATGTCTAGAAATTTTGTCTGTCGAATATGATGTGACTAGACGAGTTTGTGATCTGTTCTGTCAATTATTTTAATTAATATCAGTGATAAGATGAGAAAAGTCATTTAAATCGGTACAATTAAGATATAAATAGCATTTGAAATGTGGGAAAACATGGAACCAATCCTTTCCATAAGCTAAATATTATCCACAAAACATTGCTTTACATCTTGCAACATCTTACAACATGCTCTTACATCATTGCTTAACATCCATAAATCAAGATTCCATTTCTATTTGCAGACTTGCGATTCCCGTTAATGGGAGCAAGCCAAAGAGACAGCCCCCTACGTCCGCTTCCTTCAAATTGCCCATCTCAGGCAGTTGTAGATGTATCTGAAAATTTACGTGCAAAGCTTTACGCAATCTTCTGCAAAATTGGCTACATAGACCTTCCAGGCGTAACGGTTGATGATCACGTGACCTTGACCATCATTGAACGATATTTAGATTTCAAGGTTTGTTTTTTCCTTCTTTGACCTTAAATGACCGAATTTCATGTGTTTGTGTCCATCTCTTTCTTCAGATGGGAGAAGTGTGGACAGAGATTCAAGCCGAGTTGGAATTGGAGAACATTCGTCCCATTTCACCAGACGCTGAGGCTTTGGAATGGATTGGTCGCTGTGTGGAAGAAGAGGCTGTTCAGGTCGCGCGAACGCAATTTGAGCTGTTAGAGGCTCAGAATCAGCAAGATTTACTCGAAGAACAGGAATATTACGCTGAGGTAAGTCCGAACACCGGTTGAAGAGGTTCACTACAGTTCTAGCATTGAGATCAATTAATAGGTGCCACGTTTTAAAATTAGCTTTTCTGTGCTTAAGATCAATATTACATCAGTCTCTTTCGATTTGTTAGCCTTTCTGGGCTGTTGAATGTACTGTCTTCCTCCTTCTTTATTTATTTAATTTTATTTGGTGCGCCTTTTGCATGCAGTGAAGTATCTACCCGTTGACCGGCGTGAGCGGAAATCAGTCTTTTTAGGACTAATATTATCAATTATTGTACAAATAATCAGGTTGCTTTTTATTATTTCTTTTAAGTACGCTGAGTTGACTTTTCTTTGATTAGACCCAAATTTTGCTCACTGTAACTCTCAAGTATTCCTTTTTTGCGAAACATATTCTTTCATCATATTATTAAATTGAAATAATGATATATATCTAAATTCTAATGGCAATTTGATGCGCGGTTGTAACGGAACAGAAAATATAATTGCTACATGCGGTAATGAATATGAGCTTATTGAAAGCTGGTCCGGTTGCTTTAGTTGTATCATTAAAAATATTCAAATCATGATGCTTCTACCTGCAAGGTGGAATACAAATCTCCTGCACTTTTTATGCTGCAGATTAATAATAGTGACTATATTTCCAAAATTTCTAAATTCTATTCAGTTATCAAAAGCATAAACGTGCTGATCTTGGCTATCTATTTAAAGCTGTAGTCGACGAAGAGTGCGATCATAGTTTTTCTGAAAAACTTTTGAAATCAATAGCAGCTAGACATTTTACTCATGTTGCTTTGGGCGATGTGATTCCTAATTATTAAATATCACATGAAGAGAGGTCACAACTAGATTGGTTAAGAATGTCAAACCATTTGACTCACAAATCACTGTCTTTATTTGATAAATACTTAACTTTAATCGATTTGAAAGATTTGAGTTGTCTGTATTTGAATAATTGTTCAAGATTCTTCTTAATATCATTCTCTAAATACGTCTCTTCCGATCGCATTCTTGAACTTAGCATCGGATTACCTTCAACCGACGTGTCAACGCCACACACGTTTCGACAATCAGTTCTTGTAGAGTCTTCAACTATATCTTGTTTCAAAAAAAGTTCCTTCATCTATCCTCTGGTCTCCTAACATCTCGGCGGCTCCACATTGTACGCGATTATCATAATTAGTCTTTTACTTCTCGCGTTGGTTTGTTCGAACTATCATATTTGTATAACCAGCCCGTCACAAGCCACTTCAACATAAATAGCCAAAGTTAAATTCTGTATTCCGTGGTGATTGATATATATGCTATACTGATGAAATTAATGTATAGATTGGATCTTAGTTTCATTCTACTTAGTCAGGACTTCGCTTTTACTGAATTAAAATACAGGGAAATATATTAAATGCAACGTGAGATGTATATTAAAATAATATCAAACTTCTTGCCTTCAAGAAAAGTGCAGAGCACTTGTGGCCTACTCTGTATAACATAATGTTAAATAGTCTTTATTTCACTATCAAATAGTCAAGATGTCTCCCTCACAAAGTTATCAAAGGCAGATGGATCTCTTTGTTGGCCCTAGTACAGATAAGAAAATGAGTATGCCATGACACCGATAATCCAGGCAAAATCAGTAAATTGAATTCTTTCGTTTTTATGCTTGAGCTTCTTATTTCTTTTGATTCAGCTATTTGTCGTGTAACTGTATCGTTGCTGTATGCATGTCACCTTGTCTCACACTGTGCCTGACGACGAGTGACTAGTTCACTCGAAATCTCGCAAGAAATGCTTTTTATGCTTTTTATTTTACTTCACTATAAATCGGGAAAAACCTGTCGAAGCATCTTTTAGTAAATTAGTCCTTATATGCTTAGATAATAAAATTCATTTTAAGCTTCGATATTCTAGAGAAAAGATTATCATATTAATTTGATCTCTTCGATTTATTACTTCTTTATAGTTTTGCAAGGGCATGTGATGTGCTCTATAATTTTATTGATCTATTTATTATAATTCTAACTTACATCGCGTTCTTTCCAGATTCGAGAAAATCATAAACAGAAAGAGAAAGCTCTGGCTGATTTCGCCGCTTTCGTTGAGCGAACATCCAACTACGAGCGACTAAGAGAATCAAAGTCTCGTCAACAGACGTCCATTGAAGCTAGCAGAATTGCAACGAAATACAAAGATCGTTCGGACTTCCATTCAACAGATATAGTCAACATGCAGTGCACGGTAAGAACTTCTAATACATAATTGATATCAAGTGTTCAGTTAGTGCTCATGCTCGTCGTGCGCTATATCTGGTCTTTGATTTTCTGTAATATGCTTCCATAAATAAGCAAGCGCTTGATGGAGTTCATTTAAAATGCTTAATAAAACATAAAGAGGGCATTTTGACACACAGTCGTCAACCAAGTTCGGCTGCTTGATGATATACAATTAATACAATTATTAAAGCATGATGTTTATAGTGATGAGGAGGCAATGAATAGAATGTGAGGATGGCCATTGTGAGGGTGGCTATGAGAGCAGACATATGAAGAATCTTTGAAGAAGGTCATTTATTCTGCAATCAACTGCCCGCTGAAAGAGCGGTTTGTAGGATAGCATTCGAAGAAGACTGAATTATTTAAGTCTGCTATTTATGATTTATTATGAGCTTTTTTAAATTTATGAAGCGTTTGCAAACTCCGCAACAATAGTGACGACGTCTCCCTGATGACTCTTTGTGTATTATACTATGTAGCATGTTCTGTGGCTTTAGTTATTTCATTTGCAAGTGATATTGGCTTGCATTTCATCTTCAGATTTAAAGGACTTAAATTTCCTTCTTCTCCTGGAATGTTGGTTGTATTTGACTGACCATTAGTGCTATATCTATCAGGGCTGTGGAGCCGATGCGTTATCTCATCGGCTCCGGCTCCACGACACTGATGTGAAAGGCTCCGGCTCGGCTCCGGCTCCGGCTCCGACTTCAAATTCAGGTTCTATCTATGCTGGTTATCCTGGATCCGTTGAACGGGTTTTTGGATAACGGTGTGGCCTTTAGAGGCTTGCTACAATCATCAAATTAGTTTTCATTAACAAGCAACGACTTAAGTTAATAACAAAAATGATAATAGCCTAATATAATGACAAATAACATACTTGTCATATATTTTTGCATGAGTTGACTATCTCTGAAAGATAAAATAAAGTTATAGCCAGGATTGGTTAAATTAGATAAAGATCTCCAGCACTGGCTAAATATAAATTGGCCTAGCCTGCAACCAGTCTACTACGAGGCTACATTAAATAAGACCACATGAGTGATGATGATATACCTAATTAGCCGTCACAGGGGCCGAATAGTAGTATAAGTTTTTTTACAAAGCTTGAATATGAAACTGGATAGCGTATGCCTCTAAATAGCTTATAGGGCCTGTATCTACTCGAACATGAAAGGGTATCGGCTATATAGCCAAATATACCTCATCAATAAAGATATCAATTGCTTTATTGAATATTAAAGTGTATATAGGCTAGCTTAGGTTGTTATTGTTATTTGTTATTGCCTTTATTCAATAGTCTGTTAGTCCATGAATAATATGATCGGTGGGTAGCCCACGACTCATCATCTGTAGAAATTGTAATTTAGATAGCCTCATTGCAGTGTAGGCTAGAAATGTACAATTGAAAATTATACTTAAAAAAATTAAAAATATCTAATTTAGGACAAGTTTTGTAATTCTATGCAGCATACTTAATAAGTTAAGGCCTAACTTACATTACATTAATTTCGTATTTTTCATTATGGCGTAAAGTTGCACTAAATAATTCATCAATGATTCATGTATATTATTATATTCAATTTATATATAACACATTGCCACTATTCCTCTGATGATGGTTAGGCTGATGAAACTGAACTCGGAGTATCACACAGTATGTTGCAGGGTGCTATGCATAATAAAAATTGACTGCGAGCACCGAGCAGAAATCCCATCTACTTTGCTAGCTTTCGAATGCGCGTGCGGTTTAATGTCACAGACAATAGAAAAGGGAGGTCAAAAGGCGCCTTTATTGAGAGCGTCTCAGTCTTTTTTTATTGTTTACATATAAGTCAGCATGATATCAGCATAAGGTGTTGACAGACGGAAAAAATAATAATGAAAATTCTTGAAATCTGGGCGAATGACATTTGGTGAAATATTATTACACGATACGGCTCTTGTGCAGTCCTCCCCCCCCCCATTTTTTCTCTGGTCAAAAGATGCAGCACCATTGGATGTCCGTTTCAGCATCACCGGTTTGAGTAAAGCATTCCGTGCTGTTGTAAAAATCTACGTGGGTAATTGCGATGTCATGCTGGTCGCAAACTTATTCAGCAAGTCAACATCGTAATTTGCCTTCGGGTTTTTCGCATTGAAATGTACCCTTTGAATTTTGAAGTCAAAGGAAATTCATTGTGAATGAGATACCTTTAATTAAAATAATAGGGCGCTACTAGAAGTGGCTGGGGATCGCTTATTGCTATAGCCATGTGAGGACTTGTAGTCAGGTCATTCGTGTGAGTGTAAAGAGTTATCCCTCCAATCAAAATTGATCAAATTGAATAATCGATTGTTTTGAAAAATGTAGGTGGGGGGACTGCGCAAGAGCCTACAATACAATCTAAGGAAATTGGCATTGTCACAGATGCCAGTAGCTTCTGCCAGTAGCCATACCGATAGATGATAGCCTACATAGTAACCGTATTAGATTTAAGACATTGCGCAAGAAATGTAGCTATATTATCTTTGCTGACTGAACTGGAAATGTGTACATAAATGACTGGCGACTTGTCTCTAGGAATCTACAATCATCTAGTTAGCATGCATATAACAAGTCTTCAAATTAATGGATTTTGGAGAATACGTTGTCAATATGGAAATTAGTCTTACGAAACATATGCAATAAAAAAATATTACACATGTGTGTAAATATATAATAAATATAATACAAAAGAAGGCGGCAACTGCAAAGAAAGATATTGGTAACAGATCATTGGTATACTTAAAAGACATATCTTTAGATTTCAAATGATTTAATTTTTTTATGATGCCAATTAATAACATTCAAAATTCTAGATTTATATCAAAACTCAAACTATCGGAGCCGGAGTCGGAGCCGGAGCCTTTGTGATAAATCGGCTCCGGCTCCGACCAAAACCATCGGCTCCTTAAGGCTCCGGCTCCGGCTCGGCTCCGGCTCCACAGCCCTGATATCTATCATACGCGTATATTACTCCTGTTATGGTTATGGATGTCAAGTTTTATGTATTCATTTCATTTCTACGTCGTGGACTTTTGATAAACTATTTTCTTCTAGGAATTTCCATTGGAGTATTTGTTTAACGTTGGATTCTTCATTTCCGCGATCTTAGTAGTTTTTAATGTCTTATCTTTAAATAATCTATTATGATAAGCGTTTGCAAAGGTCGCATGAGAACATGCTATTAAACAATTTTTTTACAAGCATTTAGAAAACGCGGCAAGAAGAGTTTTGACACAATGTATGCACTGGACAACCGGTTCTGTTTGTTTAAGTAGCTGATGCACCGAACCTTTGGTTGGGAAAAGCTGGCTGCAGTGCTATTATGCAAATGCCACATATTGCAACGGAAAACTCAGGTTAATTCGTTAGTGCAGAAGAGATTTTAAGTTTTCGAATGTTATTATGCTGCGGTTACTTAATAGTAGCATGAAGTTCAGATGGTGACTTTTTATTTAAGTTGCAAAAGAAAATGTGGTTGCAACTCTTTAGGCATAATTATCTCACAAAATTGCTTTCAGTTTTATACCACTTTAATATTCATTGATCAAGTACGGAAATGGTGGCGTCATATTGGAAAAATTGCTGTCTTCTTATACTTGGTTTTTAAGAAAAAATTCCATACATTCTACCTTTCGACTTTGTCAAAATAAATGACAAAACTGACAATCTGGTCGCAGTGCTCTATTGCACGCGGCCAAATTGACAAAGTCGAAAGGAAAAGATGCGGAAATTTTGTAGTAATAGCAAACTTCCGAAGAAAGTATTTTTTCTTTCATGCTTTCCTTTTGATGTGATCAATGAATTTGAAAAGCATACATGGAATACATATTATTGAGTACCCGATAATTGAAAAAACATAAAATTTTCTGCTCAAAAAGTTTTACTAATGCTTTCCCAGAATTTTCAAGGAATGTTATCCCTTCGACTATCAATTAGCTGATTTGTTTCACAGGTGTTCTGCACCAAGGAGGTGAAGGTGGAATCGACTCCGGCGGAAATATTCGGTGGTAAATTGGCCAAACCAGCCATTGGAGGTGGTCCGATGCCGAATCAAATCCCAGCCTCTGCCAGAACTATCACAACTCTCAAATCTCCACCGATCCAGTCTCGAGAACGAGAAGCTCAGCCGGAAACCTGACCGTTCAAGTGAAGTCCCTCAACTATTCCCGTCCTTGACTTTGAATTATGAAGATTCGTGATTGTCTGTTAATAGAAACAATATTCTTTCACACATTTTGCTCTGACGATGCATTTTGGGATTGTAGAGATGAGTTTATGGAGAGTTCAATGATGAAATATCTTTTCTATTTGACGGATCATTTGAAGATATTCGACTAAGTGACCTCAATGAAACGAGAAGGAAATATAATGTATATCAGCTCAATTCCTAAGTAGTAATCTAATCCTGTCGGTTTAGGCCTACCCATAAATTGTTCCTTTAGATGTTAAGGATGAATACCTTAATTTAGAGTGTGCTGCTGTATGAATAGGGGACCTGAGCTTCAATACAGATTGAACTCTGAAGACTAGATGCATGCATGGACTGGAGAAGAATCGAGACGATTAGCTGGACAGAGCATCGTGCGAATGAGGAGGTATTGAAAATCGTGATATAACAATTCATCAGAAGAAGTCAGCATAAAGGGCTTGGAAATGTCACTGACATGAGGGCTTTTTGAGAAAGCTGATCGATGAGACAACCGCATATCAGGTATGATATTATGAACTAGGGGATGTATAAGAAAAAAATACGTTGGATTCTGAAGAAGCGGGTCCTTCCAATACGTAAACAGAGGGATGCCGAGCATCGAGAAATGTGGAAAAGAAAAGAACAAAGAACCTACACCAGTGGACAGAGCAGGGTGGGTAGTGAAGCACTGTTAAAAGAAAAATGAAACAGTAAAACACTGTTTAAAACACAGTGAAAAAACATGTTTTTAAGAAGTGATTCTTGATGCAGGTTTTTCAATGATTCACCAGCGGCTCTTAACCGTTTTGCTCAGATTCCTCCCTAAGTGTTGAAAATATGTTTAATTCTTCCCTCTAAACTAGTCGGTCCCTATTCAAGTTTAAGAAAGAAGTCAAAGATAGTAACAACACATAATTTCAAATAGAGTTTTCAGGTAGCTAATCAGGAAGTGAGCTTCAATCTCAAATCGACGTGCACGCGGATGTTCAGTCGATTGCTCTTCTTAGTTATGAAATCTGACAACGCCGTCAATTGCAAACATACAAGTTTATATCTCAATGAGCAAACTATTTACATGTATTATGACTGCAGTCGCAATTCTTTATCCAGGAGGAAATCAACATATCTTGCTCGAGTTCAAAATACTCCTTCGAGCCTCATTGCTCCCAAATCCTCCTTCGAGCGTCATTTCACCCTGGTATGCGGGATTCCTCCTTAGGGAGCCACATGGCCCGGTTAATAATCATGCAAGAATGCAGCCGAAACACCATACAACCATATGTCAGTTCGCTAACATCGATCATGAGGTGCTGGACGCCGCAGGCCGGTCTTGTAAAGTGAATTTTTAAATGAAAATAATTTTCGACTGGAGTTTTTGGAGAGTTCTTTTTATTAGGCCGCATTAAAATGGATCACTTATTGAGTGGTCAACTATATCGTGCAATCATTTGAAGGATCAAGGACAAGATATATATTTCACGTTTTGAATCCTGTTTAAATTTTCTTAGACAAGTCAAAAGAGCGATGAAACTGTGGGAGAAGTGGTACATAAGTGAAATATTCTGTATGAAAGACGACGCTTACATAAGCATGTGATGGACAAACGAACAACAATTGTAATACAACCATCGATAGGATAGGCTTACTTGCTGCGAATCTGCATAGACAAAATTGACGATGACCGCTGAGCAAACGAAATTTGTTAGGAATTTTAGCGCTGCTGCTGAGTCTGCTGCCCCTGGACTACTAGTCCGGGAGCTAGCGTGAAGTTGTGCAGGGAACGAGGTAGTACATAAAACTTTCACATAGCATAGTACACCTCTAACCTACTGCAAAACTTCGCGTCTGCCGGATCAGATCATTTGCTTTTCAGAAATATAGAGGATAACACAATCCATGTATTTCCAGTGGTAAAATTGTGACATTTAAGGTGTTGATTCCATTTTTTCGAGTTTTTGCTTATAAAAGTTACACAAATTGGTATTTTGTTGAACTGGTTATTATAGAAATCATTTACAGATCATGATCTTTCAAATGAGTTATCATTCAGTGACAGAGGATGAAGTAAAGTGTACAAACAGACACTTTTCGTTAAAGTATATCAACAATTTTCCTGAAATTTCTACATGTATGTTAAAATTTGCAGTTACACCAACGAAAAGTGTCTGTCTGTACACTTTACTTCATCCTCTGTCACTGAATGATAACTCATTTGAAAGATCATGATCTGTAGATGATTTCTATAATGACCAGTTCAACAAAATACCAATTTGTGTAACTTTTATGAGCAAAAACTCGAAAAAATGGAGTCAACACCTTAAATGTCACAATTTTACCACTGGAAATACATAGGATTGTGTTATCATCTCTATTTCAGAAAGCAAGTGATCTGATCCGGCAGACGATAAGTTTTGCAGTACCACGGTGACACGGAAGACCGATCAAGCCAACAAAAATGTAACCCCTCTATACTTTCCATTTTCTCATTCTATGTGACCAACACATACTCACTATGATGGTCACTGAAATTGTAACCTAGCTATTTGACTTTTAGAGCCATTTTTTTAAAATGGCGTCAAAAATCATTTTTACAGCATTTTTGGTGACAAATATTGTGACATGCTATGCCTGATTTGCATTTTTAAGCAATTTTATCAACGTCTCGCAGTAGATTTATATCAAACAATAATGTATGAACCGTTTTGATGATGCTACAGGTGTAATCCCTTGTATTGGACCCAGTAAACCCCTAAAATACTACTTACTAATATTAAGAAATACATGAATACGAGTAAAAACAACAATTCATCTCCTGAGCCATTCTTTATCACTACCATTTCAGAGCAATATTCACATTCCCATAATAAAACATTAATTCCATAGTAGGGGATTGTCTTCTAGGCCAAACATACACGTACATTCCACAATTTTTCATATTCAAAAAGGCCTAGGCCAGCTTTCTATATTAACTTTTTCAAAAAATGGTAGAAGCCAACATGCACACTGAAAATACAGTAGGCACAGTGTATGTAGACAAAATGTACAATGTGCGTCACAATCCATCTTCAAATGGGCTCTATTGGATGGGAGCAATTGTTATTACAGGTGCCTGCCATTATACGAATGATGGCGGCGAGCAAATTGTTTCCATAATTCTTGTTTATAATGTCCACTTTTCCGCATTGGACCCAAGCTGCATGGAAATCCTGGTGAACGGATTCCGATGCTTGTTCACTGTAGGGGCCAAGTGGAGCTTTGTGAAATAAGCAGAATTGGGTAACATGCACGAATAACACATGGACAGATGTAGTAACTTATTTCCAAATCCAGGTAAGCTTTTCGAAAGTATCTTATCCGCTCAACAAACCCACCATTCAACACCGATCCGAAACAAGCAATCCGTACTTCATTCAAGCATTTCAAACACTCAGCAAACTTCAGCAGTCTCCTCGAGTCTTGTCGAGCACGTACTAGTATAGATTCAAAAACATGAACATTCTGCAGAATCTTTTTACATGCATTCCCTGTAAATTCTCCCCCATGCAATTTGGGTCGAATGATTCCTAGATCAGTGTAAAACTAAAATGCCACCTCTTCACTCACAAGCTCCATCTCCTTGAGGATTTTGTTTGTAGTCCTCAGTAAGAGATGGAGCTCTGGTGGTGGGATGTGATGGATCAACAAATTGCTGTCATCACCGAACACAAGAGGTGGATGGATACAGTTCTTGAAGTCCTTGGCCTGGACTTTATCACTATGCGATCTTTCGCACTGAAAGTCATTCGCGAAATTTCTCACTGATCCCAGTGACCAGACATGATGTTGCGACTCCGAGTCCTTGCCGAACTCCCGCTTTGGACATACACACCAAAGGCATGGATGTGTAGAACCATGCGCCTGCAATCCTGCCACAATATTGGCCAACTTCAAGTCCAATGCATACATACAGTTCATGCTCACTTGTTGAATGTTGAGAATTTCCAAAATTCGAAGAACGTTGATATACGATTCTTACACATCTTGAACTATGGCGATGATGAAGATTTTCTTTACACTAGTGTTAGCGAAAGATTCCTTTGGATGTGGCGTCTCAACATCCTCATCCACGTACACACTCAGGCAGAATTTGAGGAAACCGCCGCCCCCATCGATTCCTATCTTCACGTTGCGATTGTCTAGGTCAATATCCCGTTTTGATGAAATAGTGTCTATAAAATCTTCCACATCTGTGCAATAGACAACCTCACGAAGTTCCTCTTTGTTGTTGCCCGTATCTAGTTTCATGACTGTGACAGAAAAGTACTGGGCGAGTTGCTGATCTCGATCGTGCAAGAACTGAGGTGTGTGTGCTTGAACGGCATGTCGGTTATGGGAAATGCGACGGATGAATGGCAATAATTTGCGATGAACGCTGCGATTTGAAGTTCCAAGGGCCAGTTGTAGACTGCTGATGTCCGATGAAGAAAAGGTCGTTGTGTCCTCTTTCGGGTTCACATTGATCTTCAATGGAAATGGTCCTAGACTCTTCATCTTGATGCTTTTCGTACTTTCATCCTTCACCTTGTCACTGATGACTCTATAGGCCACCACCTCTTTCGTACTTCATCGACGGATTCACACATATCAATCAAGTTCTTTCGCAAGTTGGATAAGTTGCACCTGTGTGAAATCCCACGATGAATGATGCCTTTACAATGAAGGCACATTTTCACTGCAGCACACATTGATGTTTGGTTATTGGAGGAATCGGATGACGGTCGTCCTCTCTTCCTCTTGGAGACCAACTTGGACTTGGTTCTCGCGACGTTGCAAATTTCGCACTTACAATATCGACTTTCATCCAAACGAAGGCGACGCACGTGTGGAAGGATGTCATCGAAGTCGTAGGGATCAGGTAAATCATGAACAGTCTTTTTCCCATTCTCGAGATCATATAGATCTCTTCGACATTTGCTGCAAATGGAATTTCGGCAGCATCGATCTTCGGGGTCAAAGTTGCTGATGAAGAAGTCCCTTATTCGCTTTAGCACAATATCAGTCAACGAATAACCACCTTTATCCATGCAAACAATGCAAACTTTGTCTCTGTTTTGATCATGAGTCAGGAATCTTTGGTGATGAACCGAAGCCGTGGCCATTTCGTTGAAATGTGAAAAGCTGAAATGATCTTGTTTGCTTGGCAAGTAGCAATCGATAAAATTCAAATGTGAACTGACAACAACAAGCAGATCTATTCAGCGCAATGCAGAAAGCCAAACATAGAAATCTGGCCGACCGCCTTTCTCGTGCGTGCTACACAGAGAAAGACTCACGCGACGAGTGACACAGTGATTCTGATTTTGCTTAAAGAGATCATCAGAGATATCCATGCTTAGGTACCACAGGTTTGTAAATGCAGTGTAATACTATCAACATTCAAAAAGTGACAAAATAACCCTGCAATTGCCGAATTGATCATGAATATGCGCATGATGTAGACCTACAAAGCAAAACTAATTTATGTAAGCAGCAAGCAGTAAGACTAATTTACACACAGCACATACCGGTGCTTCGATCAGGTCAGTAGGCCTACATGTATAAGCTTACAAAGATGCTAGTTGAATAGGCTATTACTATCCATGTGCACAGATATGTTCACATAGGCCAGAAATCTAGTATTTTTGTACTATTGTATGTATACGCAAGAATACAATGACATGATTAGCTTTGTTACATTTAATTCCTGCTACTTAATATTAGTAAGTAGTATTTTAGGGGTTTACTGGGTGCAATACAAGGGATTACACCTGTAGCATCATCAAAACGGTTCATACATTATTGTTTGATATAAATCTACTGCGAGACGTTGATAAAATTGCTTAAAAATGCAAATCAGGCATAGCATGTCACAATATTTGTCACCAAAAATGCTGTAAAAATGATTTTTGACGCCATTTTAAAAAATGGCTCTAAAAGTCAAATAGCTAGGTTACAATTTCAGTGACCATCATAGTGAGTATGTGTTGGTCATATAGAATGAGAAAATGGAAAGTATAGAGGGGTTACATTTTTGTTGGCTTGATCGGTCTTCCGTGTCACCGTAAGTAGGTTAGAGGTGTACTATGCTATGTGAAAGTTTTATGTACTACCTCGCTAGCTGCCTGCACAACTTCACGCTAGCTCCCGGACTAATAACACAATCCTATGTATTTCCAGTGGTAAAATTGTGACATTTAAGGTGTTGACTCCATTTTTTCGAGTTTTTGCTCATAAAAGTTACACAAATTGGTATTTTGTTGAACTGGTCATTATAGAAATCATCTACAGATCATGAAAATCTCGTTTCGGCATCGCGGCGTCGAGTTCCCCTAAAATCGCTTTGCCTGCCGATGCACGAGAATTCGTCGTCGGCATTGCAACGGATATTCCGCTCACTGTTCCCGAATCGGATATTTGCCAATTAATCTCTGCATATGCGGTAGATCCCACCTGTTTGTCGCTGTATATCCCGATATCGGGATTTTGGCCGATTAATCGATATATAAACTCAATCCACCTGCTTTTCTCTCTATATACCTATTGACTTGAGAAGATAAACCGATAATTTACAATCTGAATCACTCGTATAAAAAATATACCGCTCACTACGCACCTTTCCTATCCTTACTACAACCTGGGCTAGCCAATTACAATTGTTGAAACGAAGACAGCATTCATTCAATAACATCATATACAAAAAATACATATATGAAATCTAGAAATAGCGCACTACACAATCTGTATCAACAATCATCTGATTTCAAATACCAACACTAAAAATGTTCGGATAACAATCAATGTGACTTTAGGCGAAATTGTTCGATTCAACTTCTCCTCCAGAGCATCCTTCTCCTTTCAGTGCAGGCTCTGGCGACTCCTACTCGTTGTGTGCAGGCATTGCTTCCCACCCCCAATGCTATGGGCGAGGAAACTTGTTCGGCCCACTGTCGCCTCCGCCTCCCTCCCCGCGGTCAGTTGCAATCTTCAACATTTTCTCGATCACCTCTCAATCGTCTTCCTCATTCCAATTTCTCTTCTCTTAGGGGAATCTGAAAATAAAGATTTGAGGAATTAGTAGTCGTATGGGAAATTAGTAAACAATGTTTTTTCCAATGGGAAACACAGAAAATACATTAGATAAGCCTTGCTGCTGAGACGATGTCCTTCGACGCGGCTGGGTGTTACCCGACCCCCGTCCCCCGGATAGGCTCTTCCATAGACTTACCGGGCTGCTTTGTATCATAAAAAAGAACAATTCTGAAAACATGCGGATAATTAGGCTACATGTACTCCGTATGTGACATAATTGAAAAAAACTATTTGTGGACACTGACCAAATTTTTGTAATTTCGTCGCGAAGACATGAACTTCTAAACAATAATGAACATTAGGTGTGTACAAAAAAATCGAAAATTTGAATTGCTATGGGAGAACCTCCTAACCGTTCCAATGTACTATCAAAACAAACCAAGGTAAAATATTTTTTGAAAAATATTTAAAGTTTAGAGTCGCTCAACAGAGATGAAATTTTCAATTTTTATAGGTTATTTTGTATCTTAGGTGGTTGAAAACCATTTATTGCTGTCCAGAGGTTTCCAAATCAAGTCAATTATATATATAATATGTATTTAAACTCGATTTAATGATGATATTCATTTGGTATAATGTCTGATATCAATAGCATTTTTGAGAACAATAGCTACATCTAAACACCTTACAAATCTATTTATTTGATAGCATAATTATAGTAATGAGCATATTCTTATAAATTTTCTCATTTGTTAAATAAAAACTAATACTTGAGCAAAAACAATATAAACCTCATGGTAAGCTCACTATAAACAAAACGTACACACTTTATAAGTATTATGATTACAAGGTTTATCTTGATTCATATAGTATGAAAAAAAACAAAATAAAAAAAAAAAAAATCATAACAAAACAAAAAAAAAAAAAAATAAAAGACAAGAAACAAAAAAAAACCCAACAAATTTAACAAAAAAAAAAATAATAAAAAAAAACATAAAAAAAACATACATACAAAAAAAAAACCGAAATAAAAAAAAAAAAAACACAACCTTAATACAACAAAAAAAACTCAAAATAAAACATACGGAAACTTACACACCACCCCCACCCCAAAGACCACCTACTTCCACACAACAACCCAACCACCAAATCAAACCCTCACTCGTATGCCCCACCAACAAACCCAAGACCACTGCACTTCACCACCCCCCCCCCCCCACACCCCCCCCCCCCCCCCCCCCCCCCCCCCCCCCCCCACCCCCCCCCCCCCCCCCACCCCCCCCCCCCCCCCCCCACCCCCCCCACCCCCCCCCCCCACCCCCCCCCCCCCCACCCCCCCCCCCCCCCACCACCCCCCCCCCCCCCCCCCCCACCCCCCCCACCCCCCACCCCCCCCCCCCCCCCACCCTCCCACCCCCCCCCACCCACCCCCCCCACCACCCCCCCCCCCCCCCCCCCCCCCCCACCCCCCCCCCCCCACCCCCCACCACCCCCCCCCACCCCCCACCCCCCCACCCACCCCCCCCACCCCCCCCCCCCCCCCCCCCCCCCCCCACCCCCCACGCCCCCCCCCCCCACCCACAACACATTTTTCAACAGATTCAAGTTAAGCGAATGATATAACGTTAGCAAGATATGTTTGAAACAATGCCAACAAATTGAAACCATAATTCAATCAACTCTTACACCTGATTTAGAACATTGTTTCACCAAGAGAATTTTGCGTCAGTGGAATCCACTTATGATGTTGAGTGATATATTTAACTTTTGGCTTCATACATTTGTTTGATCGAACCAAACGACCAAATATGAGAAATCATACGTAGAAACCCTGAATGATATTCGGAGCGTATTCTGCAAGCTGATATTTTATTGTAGTTTAAAAGTTTGAACTGAAAACCAATTTATCGTCAACAAAACAACCTTACCATGTAGTTGTGCTAAAGAACAAACTCAAATACATTGAATTGTCCATGTCCCGCTAACATTAATATGTAAATACCAAAAATGTTTTTAAAAATCAATATAATTTTTTCCTGAAAAAAATTTTTACGGATTTGAACTACATACCTCTACCCTTAACAGTCGGATTTGCGGCAACGGTAACCACTCGCCTACTCACACACATACGTTAACGAAGAGCTTTCATACTTGTCCGATATCTACAATAGACTAACTGAAATACTATGATAGTATGATGAGCATGTCTAAACAAAGATTATCGAACCGTCAGTTGATTGCGTACTGTTGCCTCCATCATTAAATCATCTAAAACTACAATTGACAACTTTGTTATATCTCCCAGCTCTGTCAGCGTGCTCGAGTCAACAATAGAGAGATCAACATCGAAAATAAAAGACATTTCTCTCAACATTGCCTACCCAACTGGTGGTGCATTGGGATACAAAAAACTGGTTTTGAAGCACTAATTGATTCCAACATTTTTGGGTGTCCATGTAACTACAGAACGTGTTGGTATTAACATAACATATCCATTATTACTCAGATGAAACATAAACAGAAAGTTCTTGAAATATCCACCCATGTCGAATCGCACAGCGGTGAGGATCAAGCAAATGCGTTTTCAATGCTTTGTTGATTTTGGAAACTCCAAGGATACCAATTGTTGGGTATCTGTGGCACACAGCAAGACCAGCCCAATCGGGAACTACAAAGGCGCCTAGCCACAGTATTGACAAAGAACTGTTGAAAAACAAATGTATTGTGGTTGTTAGCATGTCGACATCAACTGTTAGAATTAAATACTGAAAAACGTCGGCACCCAGCTGTTTCGAACTTCCACTGGGCCCGACAAATACAGAGTTTTAGGGCGAATTCAACAAGCCCTGGTATGATATCGACAAAGACGACCCAGGGAAAAACTTGGAGGTCAATGGGTTGGTTGCAAAATCCGAAAAACAAAAAATGCCTTGAGGAACTCGAAGAAATATACGGGGCAACGATGTTTTATGAGGGACGATTTATCGGGAAGTCGTCCCAGGTGAGCTCAAACTACTGTATAAATACGCGTAAATCTTTTTCATGCTACAAGACATTATACGAGAATAGTAACTAAAATAACTCACATGTAGGGCGTCACCAAAAAGCAATCACATTCCTGGATACAGTATTGTTAAATACTTTTTGTACAAAAAAAGTTTCACATTTATTCATTTCTATCTTAGTTAGGTATTCGTTAAATGACCTCAATACCGTATCATCGGAAAATAGTTTATGATATCGATATAGGGAAGAATTAAATCTAAATGTTTTAAATAAGCTGCACTATCGTGTATGATTTAATTAAATAATAGAAAATTACTGTTGAATAAGTAAGTAATTAGCGTACATAGGATATAAATTGTGTTTACGTACATTATTACAATCCTAAGGTTAAAACAGGCCTTATAATAAACAATGCATACTCGTACATTCTTTTACAGATTTCAATCATCCTTCTTGGAGAGTCAGTCAGATCTTGCTTCGAAAGCCTGGGCCGTACCATAATGCACCGCTGGATGTCCAGCATTTTGTAAAATGGCAAAGATGTTCATAACTTTCTTCAACAGATGAACTAATACGGCTGACAAAATTGAGAAGCTGAATAGAGTGAACCTATTCATATTTGTCTGTTTTATGTTCTTCCTGGTTGAAAGCCAATTCAGCTGCAGATGCATTATACTACGATCTGCAATTGTACTCTGACATGGAAAGATACGCTTTTACTGATTCTGAGGTTTCGGGCGAGCAGCCAAGAGCGTACTGGACCGACATCTGCTTGGGTTATATGACCCCCCGAATTGGCGGTTGTATGGTTTATTTTCTAGAAAGTTTACGGACTCTGAGAAAGAAACAGCGGCTGAAATCACTTTACAATTCCCCAAAATTATTTGTCCTTCTGGTACACCCCAGTTTCCCACACGGAACTGCTGGAGGTGGGCAGCAGACTATTCCGATTTCGTCGATGGAAGAGACGGTGGCTGCTATTTCATTTGAAGAAATTAGGCACACCACCCATCTTCTCACACCTAGCTCTCACTTCCAGGGTCATGAATGTCTAGCGATACAAATTAACGTATCATAGAAAAATTTGATTTCGACAGCTTCAGTGTGAATGGATCCCGCAGAAAGATCTGTGAAACTTGTCGCTGATTTTCGAGAGAAAAATCACGGTGGACGAAAATCAAAGAC